>RPFO01000467.1:0-70546 GCA_009746045.1 Mesostigma viride
TATAAGTACATATACTAGGTTTGTACTATTTTCTCTCTACATTTATACTATAATGTACTAAATTGAACTGCATCTGAACTAATGTAACTGTGATTGATGCCCCTGTAACGGTCTCCCAATGCTCAATAAACAGGTCTGGCCACCATTTGGTGACCTCCTAGAGCCATTCACAGCTGCATTTCGTGGATCACCGCACAAAAAAAAAATGTTTTACTTAGCCTTATCAACATGGGAATGAGGGCTTTGGTGTGCAAACATGCATGTGTGCAAAAATTGGACATTCTGACACTGTGCGAGAGTCTGGTTATACTTAAGCACTTCAGGTCATGATCGAAGTATAGAATGAACTGATGCAAGCAAATCAAGCATTATTGCAAGGAATGGAATGCTGCAATGAATTTTAGCAGTAATACTTGCAACTAGGGAACACACGATAAAGTCACGAATCTGACATGCATTGTGCCGTCATTGGCACATGCATGAACATGTACACGAACAGAGGATCACGCGGACGCCCACGTGCACGCGCATGGCAATCCCCATGCCCCCCCCCCCACACACACACAAGCCCCAACTCCAAACATTGCACCAATGACCCACCCACCCAAACCCCAACCCCAGCCCCCTGACCCCCCCAACGCCCATGCACACGCCCATGCCCGCCCGCCCCCGCCCCCCGCCCCGCCCCCGCCCCCGCCCCCGCCCCCGCCCCCGCCCCCGCCCCCGCCCCCGCCCCGCCCCCGCCCCCGCCCGCCCCGCCCCCGCCCCCCGCCCCCGCCCCCGCCCCCGCCCCGCCCCCGCCCCCGCCCCGCCCCCGCCGCCCCCGCCCCCGCCCCCGCCCCCGCCCCCGCCCCCGCCCATGCCCATTGCCCCTGCCCCCGCACCCGCCCATTCTCACCCACGCCCATGCCCACGCCCACGCCCACGCCCATGCCCACGCCCACGCCCACGCCCACGTCCACGCCCACGCCCACGCCCACGCCCACGCCCACGCCCACGCCCACGCCCACGCCACGCCCACGCCCACGCCCACGCCCACGCCCACGCCCACGCCCACGCCCACGCCCACGCCCACGCCCACGCCCACGCCCACGGCCCACGCCCACGACCCCGCCCACGCCCACGCCGCGCTACGCCCACCCTAGCCTCACCCCTAATCCAAGCCACAATTATACCCAAAGCCACAGCCAGAAGTAGAGCGCAGCTGCAACAATAGCAGACGTAGCTGAGACACACACCTACCCACGCCAACGCCCACCGCACCCGCCCACGCCCACGCCCACGCCCACGCCCACGCCCACGCCCACGCCCACGCCCACGCCACGCCCACGCCCACGCCCACGCCCACGCCCACGCCCACCCACGCCCACGCCCACGCCCACGCCCACGCCCACGCCCACGCCCACACCCACGCCCGCCCACGCCACGCCCACACCCACACCCACGCCCACGCCCACGCCCACGCCACGCCCACGCCACCCACGCCCACGCCCACGCCCACGCCCACGCCCGCCCACGCCCACGCCCACGCCCAACGCCCACGCCCCACGCCCACCACGCCCACGCCCACGCACGCCCACGCCCACGCGCCACGCCCACGCCCACGCCCACGCCCACGCCCACGCCCACGCCCACGCCCGCGCCCATGCCCACGCTCACGCCCACGCCCACGCCCACGCCCGCGCCTGCGCCCACCCTAGCCTCACCCCTACTCCAAGCCACAAATGCACCGTAAGCCACAGCCAGAAGTACAGCACAGCAGCGACAATTGCAGACTTAGCCCAGACACACACCTACCCACGTCAATGCCCCTGCCCAGAGACTCGCGGCCTCATCCCACCCCCCTGCACGAACAGTTCCCAAACAAAAGAAAAGGCAAACAAAAGGAACAAGAGTAGCAAGCTGCATTGCGAGCACATATGCCAGTTCTGGTGCACATGCCAGGCCGAAAGCAACTCATGATTGCCCCTGCCCCTGCCCCTGCCCCTACCCCTGCCCCTGCCCCTGCCCCTGCCCCTGCCCCTGCCCCTGCCCCTGCCCTGCCCCTGCCCCTGCCCCTGCCCCTGCCCTGCCCCTGCCCCTGCCCCTGCCCCTGCCCCTGCCCCTGCCATCACCATTCTAACCACCACACATTACGAAAAGCAAGAAGAAATTATAATAATAATAATAAGAAGATAATAATAATAAACAAGCACAAAGTTGACTGCACATGCGACTGTACCAGTAGGCACGTAGCAAATTTTAGCTGCAGCTTCAATTTCAACTTCATTGCAATTGCAAGTGTGACTGCATGTGTAATTGCACTACCAATGCCTAATGCCCACTGCATGTGCCCAGTGCGAATGCAATTCAAAAGCAACATGCAATCGAAATTACAGCTGAAGCCGGCTATTAACAAAGATATTTAAAGCAGTTGTTAACTACAGAGACCCAATGAAAATGCAAATGCAATGAAAAAGCAACAGAAGTTGAAGCCACTGCCACTCTACCTGCCGACAGTAACACCACCGCCAGCACCCACTCATATCCCAACGACAAGGAAATAGAATTGCCCAAAGCCAGACATACATTGGGACGCATAAGCAAACGGCAACGCAAGCGCACATGCAAATGTATACGCAAAAAGGCAAAGGCAAAGGCAAACGCAAACGCAAACGCAAACGCAAAAACGCAAACGCAAGCTTGTCATGTACCTACGCTTAACTGCAAACGCAAACTGTGCACGAAGCAAAAAGATTGGATGGCCAAGATCATGGCAAATACGAGGGCCGAAAACAATCCAACTTCATCTAAATGTCCGAAATCCTCACGACGTTTCGATGCGCGCTTGAATGTCGAAGGCCTGCGCCGATTATCGATCATAAGTCGAATGTGTAATTGTCGGCTTATGAGAACTGCTTTGCGACAGTATCACGTCAGGCCGTTCCTGTGCAGCCATTTTCCCTGTGCAGCGGGTGGACAACGTTCACTTTCCGCATTATTCATGGCTATCGAAGTTAATTCTTACCGACCCCGGCTGCCATGGCCACTGGCCACGCATATCAAGTTCAGGTATTCCCGACCTGTAGCGCAGCAGATTTCTGTCGGAAGGCATCCTAAGCATCGTGATAAAAGAAATCCGAACAATAGACATTCATGCTGCATCTAAGGACATTATGGCATTTGTATATACTGCAAGTACATGTATCGACATTGCCGTGATTGCTAACCCCGACTCACCATGAACAGGAACTTTCCCTCTGCCTCCATGAAATGTACTTCGTGAAATGTACTGTAATACATATGATGTACTACGATGATAATCATCCCAGCAAAGCCATAGCACACCTTCCGTTTCGACCGCCATGTCGGCCACTAGTCCGGATAGCTCAATGTGCACCTGACCTTGACACTAATCGCACAAACAGCCACAATTTTGCAAGCAAGAAGACATGGCTACCTCGGCATTTCATGAAATGTACTTCGTGAAATGCATTTCGTGAAATGTACTAAGGAACGTGATTGGCCGGCGTTCGCTCGCCAAATCTCGCAAAATGTACTAAGGCACGTGATTGGTCCCGCAAAATGTACTAAGGAACGTGATTGGCCGGCGAAGATTCTGTTTGCTGCAATTAAAATTCCCTACAGAATCTTCGCCGGCCAATCACGTTCCTTAGTACATTTTGCGGGACCAATCACGTGCCTTAGTACATTTTGCGAGATTTGGCGAGCGAACGCCGGCCAATCACGTTCCTTAGTACATTTCACGAAATGCATTTCACGAAGTACATTTCATGAAATGCCGAGGTAGCCATGTCTTCTTGCTTGCAAAATTGTGGCTGTTTGTGCGATTAGTGTCAAGGTCAGGTGCACATTGAGCTATCCGGACTAGTGGCCGACATGGCGGTCGAAACGGAAGGTGTGCTATGGCTTTGCTGGGACATAATCGTGGCTATCTGCTTCCTGGCTTTCGCTATCATGGTGATGGGACACCATGGGAAGCGCAAGTTCGCAGCCATAGTGCTAAGCGGCAGCACCCATGCCGGCAGCCTAGTGACCGACGAGACGTTCGACTGTAAGTGCGGCCACGAGTGCATGAAGCCCATTAGAATATCACATCTCCAGGCATTGCGAAGCGCCTGGTTTTCGCCCGGGCGGAAGCAAGAGGACAGGAAGGCGGCGATAAAGCAGCAGCTGCACCAGGGGGGGTACGACGCCATAACCACGATGTCGTCATCTACTCGTCACAAGTTCGTTCATGGCGCTGGTTTTCGGTTCGTTCTCGACGGGGGAGTCAAGGATATGAACATAGGGTTTGTGACCCCTTTTCACTTTCGCGTTTCACTTTCGAGGCGGCCTTCAGGCACTGCCTGAAAATTAGCAACCACGTTTGGAACTCTTCGGACCACCTGTGAAACTAATCACATTTGATGATGTGCTGGCGGGCCTGGGCATCGCATTTGAGCATTACTTCGAGCAGGGCTCAACAAGCTCGATTCGCCAACTCAACCCGAAGAAGCCCTAAGCTGCGGTAAGACATATATTTGTGTGGATGGCTCTTGATATCATGCTGAATTTCTAGTCTTCTCTAGGTGGACAGTTCATGTGCAGCCATACAGGTCATCCATGTGTGTTTTAACCATGTTGCATGTGCCACAGATATTATGAGCAGTATTTACTAAGTGTGCTGGAGTCGTTGTTGCATGCTTGTTGTATTTCACAGTTCACGCCTGCATGAACGCATCGTTGATACTAATGATTATTCATATTGCATGACTGTTCTATTGGGGACGCCGCGCTTGATGTCACAACGTGGCCGAAAGGGTGCATCCACCGCTGACGGCCGGTGGGTGAAATCGATGGACGCATTTCCGAAGAAGCCAGCCGCGGGCCACACCCATGGCGCGGGCGGGGCGCGGGCGGGGGCGGGGGCGGGGGAGA
Organism: Mesostigma viride; assembly: GCA_009746045.1. Taxonomy (NCBI): domain Eukaryota; kingdom Viridiplantae; phylum Streptophyta; class Mesostigmatophyceae; order Mesostigmatales; family Mesostigmataceae; genus Mesostigma; species Mesostigma viride. Next base: position 4,921 of record RPFO01000467.1, read on the forward strand.
AGGCGCGGGTGCGGGCGCGGGCGCCACCCAAGGCGGGCGCGGGCGCGGGCCCGGGCGGGGCGGGGGCGGGGCGCGCAGGCGCCGGCGCGGGTGCGGGCGCGGGCGCCACCCAAGGCGCGCGCGCGGGCGCGGGCGGGGGTGGGGGCAGGCGCCGGCGCGGGTGCGGGCGCGGGCGCCACCGCCGACTTGGATGATGAGCCAGCAACCGAAGCCGAGAGGGAGAGGCACCGCTCTTCGAAGGTGTTCGATCTCGAAGTGTTTTGGGGCCCGGATATGACCGTGTATGTCCGCTGGCGCCTAGCCGCATCGGAGACGTTGGTAAATGCACCGGTGAACAAGTGGCAGCCCACAGGGCCTAATGGCGAGGCTTGTGACGGGGTCACGCCCATTGGGTACACCCCGCAGGGAGATCCTGTCTATGGGTGCCTCCTCATAGAGCGTGGCAAGGCCCCCAAAGGAAGTCCTGGTCTAGTGCCGCTTTTTGAATGGGACGAGGGCGGTGCCAGGAGATGTACCTGCGCTAGCCTTCACAGCCTTTTTCCTGACATCGTCGCCGCTGAGAAGCAGCAGTTGCTGGACGGATGGATTGAGCAGGTGCCAAAGTCCGTGGAGGATGTGCGTGCCAACAACGAGAATCTGTTCGACATCATGGAGCAAAAGCTCAAAGAGAAGCGTGAACTGCAAGCGAACAAGGCGGTACCCTTACCGCTGCGATCTGCAGGCGACCAGTCGGTTGCGCGGGCAACACGAGCACTGAGGCTGCCCATAAAACAAGTAATCTCACACGTCGCTTGCCCTGCCCGCGAGATTCAAGCGCAGATCAACCGCGCATGTGCGCCCGCTGCGCGAGGGAGCACATCAACGGCAACGCCCGCTTTGCGCACACTGATTTCCGGCAGGCACACCTTCAAGGTGAATGGAAGCCTCATACGACGCAGCGACCTACTCGTTGTTAAGCGGCCAGCCGTCACCTGCGGGCAGGGAATGCCGTGCACCACACATGCTGGTGAAGGTCCTTGATCTGGAAGGCGATCGCACGGAGCGTGACAGCATTGTCGCCTCTCCTTACTACGCACCGTCGTGGACGGGCCAGTTTTCTAGAGTGACATTAGGTGGCGGCAGCGCAGGGATGACGGTCCCCATTTCTGATGTACACCTGCAGCACTGGACAGTGGGCGGTACGGCAGAGGTGCACCAGCCTGAGCTGATCAGTACCGGCAAACTGTCAGCTGCCACGGTGGCGGCGTTGAAAGAGCACCCGCAGATTGACTTTGAGCATTACAAGACTGCCACCGCCGCCAGGGCAGCAGCAAAGGATGACTGCAATGCCTACTTTGCCGAGCATGGAGCACGTGCGCTTATCGGGATGCGCCTGTGTGCCCTGTTTCCGGGGATAGCGAGGAAGAGGGAGCGCTTCCATGGCTGGGTCACTAAGGTTCAGGAAAGGGGAGGTCACCTGCTCATCAAGGCGATGTGGGCTGATGGGCAGGACTATCATGCCCTGGCGGAGGTGACGCAGTTCGTGTGCGGCTGCCCACACCCAGTCGAGGCATTTGGCCGCGCTCGCTTCTTTCCACAGGAGCTAGGCTGGCACCGTGAACGCAGGTGATGGCACCCACATAGACGATGCCGTCCCTGCTGTGCACAGTGACAGTGAAGGCGGGGAGGAGGAGGAAGAGGGAGAGAAAGAGGGGGAGAAGAGGGGGAGGAAGAGGGGAGGAGGAGGGGAGGAGGGGAGAGGGGAGGGAGAGGGGAGGGAGAATGGGAGGGGGAGGGGGAGGAGGAAGAGGGAGAGGGAGAGGAGAGGAGGATGCGGAATGGGAGCCGGGGATGACTGGTAGATGAGACGGTGCCATCTACCGGCGCATGGAATGAAGTGGTAGACAAGTTTACTCATGGTTATCGGCAAGTAGAGCATGCACGCCTGGCCTAGTTGCATTTAAATCAATGAGTTGAGTTTGGAGAGGCTGCATTTTGCTTGGATGAAGAATGTGTTAGCATGGCCAAACTTTTATGGCTTGTAGCCAAATCCTCTTGGGGTATGCAGTGTACTAGCGGTGTGCAATTGCGAGGATTCCTGTCTTGTAGCGATGTGGCCTCTCACCCTGCAGCCTGGTAGATGTGTTGGCATGCAGCCACCCATCATGGGTCATCCGATCTGGTGTGATTTGCATTTGCACACCTTGTATTAAGGCCATGATTTAATATTGTCTTGTTATTTTTAATGTGTATATGCGAAAAGAGGCATAATCTGCTCATATATAGTGCTAGCAAATGTCACTACCTTTACCTATGCCTGACCTTACAAGTTGAGGATGGTCTAATGTAGTGGCAAACAGGTTATTTACAACATTTCACAGTTTTCTGACATAGTTTGAGGCAACTATACTTACCAAAATGCTTGAAAAAGGCGAAAATTGCACCATTTATGCTAGCAAACGTCACTATTTTGAGATCAAACTGGGCCCAAACTTGGCCCATGGTCTAATCTAGTGGTGTTTAGGTTGCTTCCAACACTTCATAGCTTTCTGACATAGTTTGATATTGTGTAGTAGCTTACACTGAGCAAAATGCTTGAAAATGGCAAAAATTGCACCATTTATGCTAGCAAACGTCACTATTTTGACATCAAGCTGAGCCCAAACTTGGCCCATTGTCTATTCTAGTGGTGTTTAGGTTGCTTCCAATATTTAATAGCTTTATGACGTAGTTTGATATTGTTTAGTAGCTTACACTGAGCAAAATGCTTGAAAATGGCAAAAAATGCAGTATTTATGCTAGTAAACGTCACTATTTTGAGTTCAGATTGACCCCAAACTTTGTGCATGGTCTATTCTAGTGGTAATTAGGTTGCTTGCAAATATCCATGATGGTTTGACGTGATTTAGTACTGTTTCCTATTTATTACCATTTAATTTAATTTAAAATGACAAAAATGTACCTGTATTGCTAGCAAATGTCACCAAGATGACGTCCGATCGATACCAAACTTTGTACGAGGTCTATTTTGGTTGCAAACATCATGCATGACAATTTTCAGCATAAAAAGACAAACTTCGGTACGAAGTACATTTTGCGTGCTGGAGTACATTCTTAATGGCTGGTAGGGCGACGCAAGAAGAGCACTTCATGGCGTTGGTCGACGCAGAGGCGGTGCGCGTCACCCCGCTGGTAGACCGAGTTCGTCATGATGGCCACACACAGCAGGAATGGGCGGCAGAAGACAGGGCCATGGCAGCCAAGGTCGCTTACTTGAAGCGCATGCAAGGCGTTGAGAAAGGCTCCGCTGTTCTATACTGGCACCCTTCAGCTGGTATTCTCTGCAACTCGAAGCTCACGTGGACTCCAGTCCTCTTTGGCATCATCAAGGAGGTGGTTGCGAAGGAGGATGGCGGCCAACCTTCTATTGAGCTCTTTGTATACCGCGCTAAGCATTTGCGTGACACGTGGCACCCGTGGAACCCAGACATTGCGCAATGGCCCCACATGCAACCACTGCGGCGCACACGGTGATCATCACCGCGTCAGACCTCGTCTTGACACAAGTGGTGGGCAAACGAGGTCAGCCGCCCCATGCAGTCTACTTGGGTGCGAACAAAAAGCTCACCAAGGAGTGCCTAAAGGCGCTGAAGGAGGTGCCCGATGACGCGGAACACCCGGTCGTGAAGTGGCAAGATGCTGAATGCTCGAAGGGCATCGTCGGCATGGCGAAGGCATGCTGGGAAGACATAACGCTGCAGGTCAAGAGTGGCAGCCGCAACCTCGTAGGGCAAGTCGTGTGTCATTGGGCGTCGGAGCGTGTGATATCTGCGGACGGTCGCACCGAAAGCCGGGACGGCAGGTACCATGGTCGTGTCGCTGTTGTTGACACGCAAAACGACATGGTAGCCATGTACTGGGGTGCCCGTTGGGAGGAGGACGCGGTTTCTTGCGTGCCTCTCCACGAGCTGGAGGCACAGATCTGCGGGTGCCCCGGTGTGGTCGTCCCTGCGTTGCAAGCGCCGGATATCACCCTGGCCGAGGCTCGATTGCGCGAGATGGTTCCACCCAGCGACGATGTGGCGGAGAACAACAACGCAGGCGCCTAGCTCCCGGCGTCGGAAGCGAGCGCTCATCCTTGCCGATGACGATGACGACGACGACGACGACTGCTGAAGCGCGAGCAGCGTTGTTGTCATTGAGCTGCTCATGTGCTGCTGCTGCTGCTGCTGCTGCTGTGCTGCCATGCTACTGTTGCTGCATTGCTGCCGTGCTGCTGTTGTGCTGTTGTGCTGATGTGTTGCTGCATTGCTGCCGTGCCGCTGATGTATTGCTGTCGTGCTGCTGCCGTGCTGCTGTGTTGATGCACTGCTGCATTGCGGCCGTGCTGCTGTTGTGCTGTTGTGCTGATGTGTTGCTGCATTGCTGCCGTGCCGCTGATGTATTGCTGTCGTGCTGCTGCCGTGCTGCTGTGTTGATGCACTGCTGCATTGCGGCCGTGCTGCTGTTGTGCTGTTGTGCTGATGTGTTGCTGCATTGCTGCCGTGCCGCTGATGTATTGCTGTCGTGCTGCTGCCGTGCTGCTGTGTTGATGCACTGCTGCATTGCGGCCGTGCTGCTGAGCTACAGTTGTGCTGCTGCTGTGCTACGGTCATGGTGCTGCTGTGTTGCTGGGCTGATGTGTTGTTGCATTGATGAGAAAGAGCTCGCTGCAGAAGCCGCGTGGCAGCCGTGGCTGTACCTGTAGTACGACCTGCATATATATGGATACTGTATTTGGATACTGGGTTGTTGATCAATTCTGGTTTTAATTTATTTAGTCTACCTGATGTTGGCATGCCAACTCAGTGCTAAACTACTTTATGCACAATGATGCAACTTGATATAGTGACGTGCCACGATGTAACTTTATTAACTTCACCATTAGTCATGGGGTCATTAGGATTGCTCATTATGCCATGTTAACATGAACCATGGGTTACGTAATAGTGAAAACAGTAATCATGATGCTCCACTTGAAGTCTCCAACATGGTCATGTTTGGAATTTTATTGATCATATTTACATTGAATATATGAAAAGAGACAACAAACGTGGAAGCATGGCACGCCGAGGCCGATAATATATGTGTGAAATATGAAAAGAGACAACATCTTTGGCAAGCATGATCATATCATGCTTGCCAAACATATGAATGATATCGACCATGTCCAGAAACCATGTTTGCCAATGGTGCATTTAGGATACATTTGAAGCCGTGCAAATGTATCCTAATCCGGTAAAACCACCCCTGGTGAGTTTCCCGCCATCCTGATCTTCGTCGACTTCATCAAGGCTTTTGATTCTGTCCTCTGGGACGCTCTATGGGCTGTACTTGCTCGCGCTCGCGTCCCCACTCCCCTGATTACCGTCATCCGCACGCTGTATGAGGGGTCGACCACTTCGGTGCGCACTCAACACGGCATTACCCCGCCATCACCACTGCAGACCGGCGTCTGGCAGGGTTGCGTCCTGTCGCCGTACCTGTTTATTATTGTAGTGGATTATGTTATGCGCCAGGCACGTGCTCGCTTTGCTAGCATTGCAGGCCGTGCCCCTGGCCTAGCGATCACGAACGAGCTTGGGGAAGGGGGGCCGACTAACAAGCAGAATTTACTAGCTGACCTCATTTATGCCGACGACATCACGCTCATCGAGAAGCCGGAGTCTGCCCAACTTTGGCTGGACTGCCTGGCGCTCGAGGCTCGGGCGGTTGGTCTAGAAATCAGCCCCAAAACGGAGGCCCTGGCCCTCGGCATGGCAGGGCCCCCACCCACACTCCGCCTCTTAGACGATGCCAAGGTCAACTACCCTCCTTCAGGCCGCTTCAAGCTGCTCGGCAGTTGGCTTCCCGACTGCGAGGACGACATGACGACACGGATCGGCATGGCGTGGGCGCACCTCCATGACCACCGCCGCTGGTGGAGCAACCCCGCCCTACCCCGGATCGTCAAGCGTGACCTCTTCAAGGTCATCATTCTGACGATCCTGACCTACGGCGCCGAGACGTGGACACTGATGCAGGAGCTGGAGCAACGACTCGACGGCGCCGTCACGAAGATGCTGCGCAAGGCCCTTAACATCCCCTTTGGTTTGCACATTAGTAATGAGGATTTGTACGCTGATTTGCCCTATGTTTCCCACATTATTAGGCACAGGCGCCTGGGCCTAGCCGGGCACCTGGCCCGCACAGATCAGGTAGATACATCAGATAGACTAGCTGGCACCAAGCCCGCCCAGCCTGGGCGATATGTCCTCACCTGGCGTGCCCCAGGCCGCGCGCGGCAGGGCCGGCGCCACCTGTGGACTTTTGGTGATATAGACTCGGCATGGACATGTGCTACACTAGACGTGACGGGCTCACACCCGGGCAGCCTCCTGGTTTGTCTGTAATATGGAGGCAGATGGTACGCAAGGATAGATGGCAAGTAGTGATGAAGGAGACCACCCCCAAGTCTGTGGGGGCTCCGCGTGTGACCAAGTATGGCATTCATAGCGATTCGGGCCGCGGTGCCCACACCCCTGTAACTAGGACCTAGATAGCTTATACCATCCATTCCATCCCATGTTCCCCTCCCACTGAGGACTTATGCTCACGTGACGCAGTCACGTGTCTATTAATTAAGGGGACGTGCGCCCGCCGAATTTTTTGGCGCCAAAAATATTCGCGGTACCGCCGTGAAGTGCAAAGTGGGTGCACGGTGCGCGCACCCCGTGCGGAAGTGGCCATGGCGACTGCGTTTAGGCGAAACTAGCGATGTAGGGCTAGAGAAATGCAAAAAAAATGCTCGAATGTTGGAGACGATGATTTAATGATGTTGGGTTGTGGCGGCAAGTTGCTGGTTTACAATATCGCTGCTTTCTTTTACTGCCATCGGCATGGGGGGTAATCTGCATTTTTTGGTCGCGCGGAATAAAATAGAATTCGTGATAGCGGCAGTGAATTCGCAGTTTTGGGGGGCTTTTTGACCGTAAACGATGCATTAATATCGGTAGCATTGAATTCCAAACCAAACTGGTGCTTTTTGCTACATTTTCGGCTATTCTCGGTAAGTAATTCTTCAGGCCTGCGCAGTGCATGTCGGAACCTTCCATGGAAGAACGGCCGTTGTTGCGCGCCTGGGCGAGGGATCTGCGAGGGACAGGTATAGATTTGTCGCGAATGTTATGTGCTATCAGTTCTTTCTTCTATGAGCTCATCGTTCGAAGTTTTTTTCGTTCTTTTTGGGCAGTTTCCGCCAGCTAGCTCGCCGTTGCTTGCCGTGGTGTTGTCGAATACCTGGTAGATTTAGATTGTTTTCGCTGACGTCGTGGTCAGGGCCGCTTCAGTCGAAGCCTATATCTTCTCGGGAAGGTTTAAGGCATTTCATAAAACGTGTTCTGGCAAGGATGTTGTGCGTATGGACGCTTCTTGTTGTGTGAGAGTGACGCACCCTCTCTTCGCAGCGGCATCACAGCGCTCATGCGCTGGAGGGCCGCCAATGGTTTCTTTCCATTTTATCGTGCAGGGGAGGAAGTGTTTTATTGACGATCATGTTGGAGATATTGCATTTGTGTGACTGCATGTAGATAGCTACCACCATTGGTTTATTTGAGCTTTCCCTTGATATCATCATGTGAAAAGACTGCAATGTGCTGAGCCAACCATGGTTGACTGCATGCAAGCTTTGTATGCCATGATCTCCTTGGTTCCTTGCCCTCCATAGTTCCAGTTTGTTGCCCATCTCAGGTAGGGCAGTTCAGGAGTTGTTGCTGTGTTGATTAGCTTGGTTGGCATCAACCTTACACTCTAACCTGGGAGAAACATAGAAAATGCTGGTAAGGCATTTTAGTGCCATCATCATTATTGCTATTCACATGCTTATTAGTCTGGCCATGCTCGAGGGACGGTTAAGGGGTATGAGGTGTGTGGCCAACCCTGTGTACTTCATAACATATTCAGCATGGATTTGATGCATGTTGGATGGCATGTAAAGTGTAATTGTGTTTATGCTTGGTTACTGAGTGTTCCTTAGCGCCTGTCCGGTGGTCGTCTAGGAAACTCATCAGTGCGTGTCACAGTGACCCCCAACCTTGAGCATGTGTCGTCATCAGTGTGTAATAGTTATTTATATGTGCTTTTGGTCATAGATTTGCCGAGTTCTAATCATGAAGTTTACAAGGTAACCTTGGGTAGAGTATAGTGTATGCTCTCTTGGCATGTATGCCTAGCGATCGTGTTGCTATGCTTGCGTTTGCAAGGTTGGCCATGCCGAGGGCAGGTAAGGGCAGATGCGGTGCCTAGCCGTTTGCTTATGGGTGTAGACACCTCCCCCGCTGCCCTTGCACAGCTGGATGAGCTGAGGAAAAAGAGGGAGTGCCAGCAGGTGGTCAAGAAGACGCTAGAGTACAAGGCTGAGGCAGCCCGGGCGTGGCATGTGAAGCGTGGCCATCGCTGGGATGAGGGCAAGGTAGATGCCCAGAGGGGCCAGGTCACCTACAGCAAGGGGGTGCACTATGGGGGTGTGGGGGCTGCTACTGGGGGGCGGGGGCGGGCAGCAATGAGGATGATGATGACACTGCACACATCCCTTGCTTGCGCTGCTCTAAGACCGATGCATCTGATGATGACCCTTTCTTGCTGTGCAGCACACCCGGGTGCGATGGGGGGCTCCACCTGAGCTGCACGGTCCCTCTCCTGCCCAGCGTACCTGATGGGGACTGGTTCTGCCCAGTTTGCTGTGGGGAAGACTGTGATGATGGCAGTGATAGTGACAGTGACTAGTATAATGGACGCCCAGGTGGCATGCTGCCAAAGAGCATAACTTCCACACCGCTTGTCCAAATGCAGCCAGATTTTGCCAGCGTGTGTGTCGATGACTAATGGAATTTTGAATATCATGTTTGGCCCATTTCACATGTGTTTGGTATTTTATTATTTTTGGCATGTGTGAAAAACAGCGTTTTTGTACTTGCAAGAGCATAAAAATTCTAAAGCATGTCAGATATGGGTTGTGAGTGGCTCTAATTTTTGGCCACCCACGACCTGCTTGGGCAATATCATGCCTGGCCTGAATTGATGTGTGCATTGGCTGGGGCATACTGTGCCCTAATTAGCGTCTTTTTCTATTTTTAGCGCGATACCGGCGCGTGGTTGGGGGTAGAACCTTCAATGAATGCATGGATAACTCACTAAACATGTTATTTAGGGCCCCTAATCATGGCTGGGCATAATTCAATTGAATTCATATTGAAAACAGTGTATTCCAGTTTTGGGGGGTTTTGGTGGCACACCTCCCCTTAATTAATTAATTCGACTTCTTAACACATGTTTATTCATTCCGAACGCCCGGACTCTCGGCTAAACCGAGATTTGTGCAGACTTTTATTGGGTAGCTCCGGGCATGATGGTTCCTGCAAATAGCGTAAGGCGTGACCGTGGCTATTGCTACGGTATGCTGTATTTTCCTGGAAATGGCCTCTGCCACCGGCTCAATAGTGCTTGCAGGCGTAAGTATATCGTGTTTCTACCTAGTTTCTGCCAGTTTTCCACTTATTTCTGCCGACCTCTGCCCAGCCTCTCTAAGACCGCCATCCTACTCGACGTTGCTTGCATGTCAGCCATAGCAGGTTGCAGTTGTGCAGTATTTAGGTGCTGTATACGTCGTCAAGCCGTGCATATATCGTGAGGATTGGATGTTGATGGTTTATTAATTAATTAATTAATTAGACTCGTGCTCCCGTTGGGGAGTCACGGAGCATTAACCCCGATGAATGGATGGATGGGTGCACACATTCCTACCGGTCTAATCTATCTACATTGGCTACATACTACATCTATCTAACAACATTCTATCTACATCATCTATCTAGGCAGCCGCACGCTGCCCTAGGGGGAGCTATCTAGCGTGCCTCCCGCGGGATTGCACACGCGGGCGCTTCCCCACTGGGGGGGGCTCGTTGTCCTCTATGACCTGGGCCCACTTGGCCTTGTCCATCATCTTCTTCCAAATCACGGAGAGGCCTAGGCCCCCCATGTCCTCTACTAGCTGTTCTTTGAAGGTGCGGGCCTTGCGGCGTCTAACATCACTGGGCCCAGCCCACGTCAGGAGGTGCCGGCCAGGCTGGGCTGGTCGCAGTCCTGCGGGGGGGCCACGTGAGGTGTCTACCTGGTTGGTGCGAGCTAGGTGCCCTACTAGCTGCAGGCGGCGTTGCTTAATTGTGCTGGTGATATAGGGCATGCCCTGGTACAGGTCCTCATTGCGGACATGAGCAGCATATCCTACTCTGAAAATGGAACGCAGCATGCTGGTGACCGCGCCGTCCAGCTTGCGGGCCAGGTCGGCGGTGAGGGTCCACGTCTCGGCGCCATACGTGAGAACAGGAAGGACGAGGACCTTGAACAGGTCCTGTTTCTCGATCTTGCCCAGGGGCTTGCGCCATAGGGCCCGGTACTGGCGTAAAGCGTGCCAGGCGAGGGAGATGCGGTGGTCCACATCCACCTCGCAGCTAGGGAGCAGGCTGCCTAGCAGCTTAACGCGGTCCCGATACAGGACTCGAGAGCCGTCTAGGAGATAGAGGGGCGGCGCTGAGGTGGTGAGCCCAACCGCCAGAGCCTCTGTCTTCTTGCTGACCTCAAGCCCCACTGCACGGGCCTCGAGAGCCAGGCAGTCAAGCCATGTCTGCACGTGCTCAGTGTCCTCAAAGAGGGTGGTGTCGTCTGCGTAAATGATGTCTGCGAGCCGAATCTCCGTGTCCGCACCGCCATGCCAGAATTTGTTAGCAACCTGCACTCCTGGTTCCCTGCCCACGATGCGGGCAAATCGCTTGCGCGCCTGAATCATTACGTATTCGACAACAATAATGAACAGGTAGGGCGACAGCACGCAGCCCTGCCACACACCCTTCTGTAAAGGGCATGGGGGCGTGGTCCCGTAAGAAGTGCGCACCGAAGTGGTGGACCCTTCATACAGGTTGCGGATGACAGCAATCAGGGGGCGGGGGATCCGGAACAACTCGAGGATGTCCCAAAGCGCAGGCCAGAAAACCGAATCGAAGGCTTTGATGAAGTCCACCAGCACAAGGTGCAAAGGGGACTCACCAGGCTTATGATGGTTTATACTGCGTTGATTGTGCAAGAAGATCAGCTAGGTGCCCATAATCATGGTGTATAATTAATTCATGTGTTGTTAGCATCTTGCCACCATTTGCTAGCACGCATTCCAGCCCGTGGACATTTCGTGATAGACTCGGCATGGACATGTGCTACACTAGACGTGACGGGCTCACCCCCGGGCAGCCTCCTGGTTTGTCTGTAATATGGAGGCAGATGGTGCGCAAGGATAGATGGCAAGTAGTGATGAAGGAGACCACCCCCAAGCCTGTGGGGTCCAGATGTTGCTGGATGACCTACTGGTCCCAGCCCAGTTTGAATACCGCATCCACTCTCTCTCCCTTCTTTGGACTGCCATGCAGAACAAGACGCGTGTAACAAGCAAAAATGACTTTGTTGTTACATCCTTTCATTCCTTTGTTTTGTGAATGTTTGGTCTTTATTCGAGGACTTTTGGATCAGTATTGAGAAAGTTATGAGATTTCTAAGACGGAGGTACTTGGAGCTTGTACTTTATCAACCGACTGGTAGAAGCCCTCATTGGTCGTGGCCTGATCCACGTGGGGTTATAGTTTGGTCGGTACTACCGAGTCTTAAATGCTCGTTTGGGACTTAAGTGCTTACTACAGATTCAGGATCTCGTGTACAGATTCTGCCAGGCTGTGTGTGGTGTTGTTCTGTTTTGTGTGACTAGGATGGATACGAAGATCTTGTTTAGAAATCCATGATTCTGATTGGTTCTCTTCAGGATAAGGTTGAGGCATGCTCGACAAGCACGTCGATATCAAGGACGTGGGGTCGCCATTGTTGCTACTACGTTGGTTTTGATCCATCATGGTATAATAAAGCTTGTGTTTGTTGTCCATTCATAAGAGCCCCTTGGCTATAGACTACCTTCAGTTCCACAGAGGTCATCTATACACAAGCTTGTCGTTGTGTCTACAAGGGGTGTGGTTCCCTAAATCACGTGCTGTGGAATCTCCATCTCAACGTTGCTCGGATACTTGAAGATCTGTAACTCAAGAAAGCAACCCAGGTAAAAGATCTTTCATATTTGGACTATGGATGATGGAGATGATCATTTTGAGTCGTTACATTGGTATCGGAGGATCTCTACTTCGGTGTTTCTCTTGAGTTGTAACCTTCCGGGTAGTACAATGTTGAACAGATGTCTGTCATCCGAGAAGATTCATGGAGTTGCGGAAAACTTACGGTGATACATGCAGAGAGAGACACATCCTTATGTGACTGTCTTGCTCTTTAACACTGGAAGTCAGCCGTAACCGTTGTCTCTACTAGGCAGACGATCGCGACTTCATGTGGTAGTATGAGTAGTTCGAAGACACAATCACCTTTACCACCTACTAATCAAGGTGCAAGCGCCGATCCGTCATCATCTCTTGAACCCATTACTAGGGAAGGTGCTGTCAGAGACAATTACTACCCATACTGAGTCCACGGCGTCAACTTGATTTTAACCGTACTTCTATGTCTGAAGTGGGGCGGGCCTCGTTGTTCGTCGGGCCCAAGTTTTCTGTCATTGCGTCTGGACTACAACCAGGCGAGCCATCTCTCACTGGCGTGGGTCGAGGAAACGGGTCGCTGTCGCCCAGGATCCTGAGCGAGCGAACTCCTGTGCCGAGTGCATCATCACCATTTTTCTTTCCTGTTAATACCACGCCAGGACGAGACGGGGCCCGATTAGCAGCAGATCGCCTCTCAGCAGCGAAGATCATGCTACAACAAGATGAACAACACGCAGCAATGTATAGAAAGATGGTGGAGGAGGTGGAACAGGATGTGGGAAGATTACGTCAGAGGATTGCGGATGAGGACTCAGGCGGCCATGCGTGAGATGGTTGCTGGCGTGGGGAGAGAGGCTCCTAGGATGGCTGACAGAGGGGTTCTACCTTATCACGCCACTGTTGCTACGGGGAATGCGACGCAAGATAGTGAGAAACAGGATCCCTCGCAGACGACATCGGTCACCTAATCACCACGCCCGCCAGCGACGTCCCCGTGACCGTCACTCTGCCGCCACATCAAGGTTCAGCTCCACCTTTTCCAAAAATTGAATCTGTAGACAATGTCCATTTACCCAGAGTCCTCAATTGAGGCCTTTTGGCTCAATTGAGGCCTTTTTCACCAAGGTCACATGGGGACGGTAATTTTGGCGGGAAGGACCGGTCCTATGGGTCGTCCGGCCCCAGTGGCGCGAATCTGGTATATGTGCTGAGCGTCCTGACCCGTTGGGGTCGACAGGGGTCGACGGTTACTGAAAGATATGTGAGGTGGAAAAGTACCTATTTTGGCCACTTTCGTGCAACCGGACGACGAATTTTCACGAATGCACGACCATGGCGGCCTCGAGTAAAATAGACCGTATGGCCACGTTCGTGCATCATTTCGACCAGTAAGGAGCTCGTTGGGTAGATAATTTATCCGTGAAGCTAGCCCGATCGCTAAATGGGTCAAAAGTCGATTTCTAAATTCGTGGGGTCGTTATTTGTGTGCTGAATGCCAGGTTAGTGAAATTCAGCTGGGGCGTAATTGGCGTTGATAGTGCGCCTGCCAGCAGGCCGGTGCTTCGATATGCTGGGAAGAGACTAGCGGAACGGCGGGGGGGGATGTTGGGGCAGCCGTGACTAAAGGGGCACTGGCTATTTTCGAGCCTTTTGGCGTGGATCCGTAGGTAGAGGAAGGGGTGTTTTTAGCTAGGAAAAACTGGGATGCGGACAATAAACGCGCGCGCGCCCCCAGCTATGGGAGCGCCATTATGCGAACAGCGCTGGTGAGGCCGCTGCAGCCGCTTTCATACGTCAATGGACGACGCATGGAGCGTCTGTCCGGCCAGATTTGCGGGCTGCATCGCTTCCGGACAACTTGAAAACGCCGAGCTTGAACAGCTTTTCTAATGCAGCCACGTTCAGCGCCAGCGCATATGCGTGCCTAGTGATCCCGGGTGTGAGGGGTGTGAAAGGTAAGTGCGTCCTGGTGGTAGTAAGGTAATGGCATCGATTTGCTTGTGATATCGTCAGTTTTTAGCTGCCTATCGGCGCCTAGTGCCGATGTGACGTAAGGCAGGTTACAGTACTTCGTGCAGTGCTCTGCGGCTGGCCCCCGCCTTATAGACGTGTTTGCTTTCCATAAGAAGCATGGCAGTTCCTGCCATGCTGGCCATGTCTCAGGCAACCCTTGCAAAGCCCGAAATCAAGCTAAGAGGTCTAGTAGGCTGTGCAAATGTTGTCCAGTTATGCTTGTATATCTTGCCATGTGCTGTTCATCTGCTGCCGCGGCAGCAAACCCCTGTCATAATATACCGTAACAACCTAGATATTGGGGCTATGTGAGTGAAGCTACGCGCTTGGAAGGTCACACCTATCATTATAATGCATGATCCTTGTGCGTGTTTGTAATAGAGGCTTTGGATTCCTCATGGTTACGTGCAATACCCATGGCAGGCTATTGCTGCCTGCAGTGCTGCGCGACAGCCCCGGCCGTGCAAGTGTGTGTGAGGGGTCCCTTGGGGAGCATGCCATGTCATGCCATGCTTACCATGTCGTGGGGGAACCTCGTAAGGTCCAAAAGACACGTTACATGCAGATGGAACTGAGTACTGACGCCTTTTGGTCGCTTGTATCTATGGTCATGTTGTGTTGATGGTGCCATCGCAGCGACAACCTGTTTTATTAAATCATAATTAAATATGTATTAGGGCTATATGACTGATGTTAAGTGCTGGGAACCCCGAAACAATCATAATAATGCATGGCCTTCACTCATATTTGGAATAAAGTTTGTTGGCTCATTGTAATTACATGCAACACCCAATTTATGAAAAGGCCTCAATTGAGGCCTTTTTCCAGGTAGATAGACAACAAGCTTTCGCTTACCAATCTTACTCATCGCAGTTTCGATCATTTCTCAACTCGATTTCAGGATGTGTTCGCTATCCACTTTGCCAACTACGGCAAGAGAGCGGAAGAACGACTTTCCCTGGATATCCAGAAGAAAATGGTCCGTCAGCGAATCAGCGACAGTGCAGCAGACAGGTTTGATGAGTTCTTACGTTCCCCAGCAGGTAACAATTGCCAGGATTTACACTCCCTCATGCTGTCTTTTCCACGCTTCTTGCTTCCCCAGGATCAGCTTCGTCTGAACAGGGATGCTTTAGCCAACTGTACACAGGCGGGTTTGACGCTACCACAATACGTGGAGACGTTTACCAACCTCAGGGCAAAGATCCCTCAGTGCTCTGATGCTGAAGCTCTGCACAGGTTTCTCCACGGGCTCTCTCCTCAAGTCAGGGTGGATATTGACAAGCACTTCTCCCCCCACGACTACTACGTCGAGTGGAAATGGGACACAGTGCGCTGTCATATGCTCTCACGCTGTGTCGTGTACCCGATTTTTCCCTCAAGTGGGAGCCCCCTGCAGGTCCTCCAGCATCCTCTGTCAAGAAGCCCCTGAACCAGTTGAACTCTGTGTTGGAGGAGCTCAATGCCCTAGAGCAGTCCAAGGGGGCCTGCTTCACCTGTGGCCAGTTAGGGCACTTTGCACGGGATTGCCCCAAGAGAGACCAGTTTCCTGTCGACACCAAGGGTCCCCAAGGGGTGCTCCCATTCGCCAGACCATCCATTCTACCTCCTGGGGTGAACCAGAGCGACCACAGGATGCAGCCTGGGTTCAGGCCCAACTTTCAGGCATCAGGCCGAGGCCGGGACCATTCCAGCCCAAGGGTTTCAGCAGACAAGACAGGCGTAGGATGGTCAACGCCCTGTGGCATCTTCTAGCGGAGGAGGGGGATGGAGAAGGGGAGGAGGACAACCTAGAGGAGCAGCATGTGCAGCTTCCAGTTGGAGGCTCGTCTTCAGATCACCCCCCTGAGTTGCCAAAAAACTAGGGGAGCCCCCAGGACTACGTCCAGCGGTGGAGTTAACTGGTTTGCCTGCTGTGCATGTCCGTCCTGTGAACAACCTGTCTGCCTCTGATTCTGCCACCTCATTGGGCCCTCCTATTCCCAGTCAGCTTTTGAAGTTTCAAGCTAGGCCGGCTGCTGAACGTGCCAGTCCCTTTGGCTCAGCCTTTATGTCTCTTCATGATTGACTCTGGTGCAGGAAGTAACTACATTTCCACTTCCCTGGTGCAGGAGCTGCATTTGCCAGTGCTTCCTCACCCTGTGCCTGTCAAGGTCCAATATTCTGATGGTAGGCAAAGTAACTCACCTGGCTACGTGCAACTGCTTTTCCAAGTGTGCCCACTTCAAACCTTGTCAGTCACAGCAGACGTCATTCCACTCACTGCTGCTGATGTGATTTGGGGATGCCATGGTTGGAGTCTGCTAATCCTGCCATCTTGTGGTCTGAGAAGGTGGTGCAGTTTCAGGATGGGTCAGTGTGGGACGCCACCACCGTGGTTAAGGGGGGAGAAAGACCTGGCAGTCACAGAGTGCAGTTCTACCAATGAGGCTGTCAATGATGGGAGAGGGGTTGCAGGTGCCAAGGAAGACGTCAAGGTGCCTTCACTGGAGGAGAAACGTGCTGCATTACTTAAGCATGTATGGTCTGCCAATTAGGAAACTTGGGTTTACTAGATCCCCTGAATGTCAATAAATTGACATGGGGGGCGGGGAGCTGTCAATTCCACTTTTGGCCGACGTGCAGGGCCCGCCAGCGGGGGAGAGTCCGGAAGAGAAGAGAGCAAAGGAGGAGTATATACTCAATTGAGCATAAACTTAAGCGGAAAGGGGCCGTTGCCGAAGTGATCCCGTTCAATGGATGTGGAAGGGGTGGTTGTTGGAGAACGAGGAGGGGTTCGATGCGTGGGAGGGAGACTGTGGTGCGGGGGCTGGAGAAGTCGGCCCGTTCAGTTACCACAAAAGACGGTTATCCAACCAAAGGACAGTTGATCCTGGATGATCGACTGCATGGGAGCTCGCGCCGCCCCTAGCAGATCATGATAGGAGTCTGACGGACGCCATCAAGCAGTCAAACGAGTTGCGGAAGAAGCACATGCTGGTTCCGGCCGGCGGCATTGATGATGGAGTGGATACTGCCATGCATCTCGACCAATGTGCGTGTTTTGACACGTATGTAACCTGTTCCAAATGCCGGAACTTCTACGCCATCGGACCGCCACGGTCCGCCATTGCAAGGGGCTCGCTCTGGCTGGATGGCTTGTGGGTGCTGGCTGCGGCCTGACGAAGCCAAAGTGCGTGGTACCCGTGTACCGCCCGGGTACGCGTGGCAGCTAGGTTCTGGCCGTCGACTGGCCGGATCCCAAGCTGTACGATGAATGGCTGGAATCAAACCAGTCGTTCAGGTCAATGATCAAGGATGTCACGAGGGAGGAGAGCGCCCGTGAAGATTGTCCAGCGGTTCGCCTACTTTCGGTCTCCAACCGAGGGGAGGAGGCGAGGAGCCTGCTGAAGACTGGCCGATCCTTGCAGGGTATGACCAAAGCCTGCCGGTGCCCAGGACTTCATCACCCAGGATCTGTATCCATCAGACTCAGTGGCCAGAATCGATCGCAGATCGTGTGATGGAGCTGACGAATCGAAGTCCGCGTTGGCCCGGTTTCGAACGCGTCCGCTGTAGCCGGCTGCGAGGGTCGCTTTCCTGAGAACTGCCGGGCTTGCATGTTCAGTCGCGCAAATATTCGCCATGTTGGACGGCAACCACTACACGCAGATGTTGAAGTCCGTCATTTTCGAAGGGTCTGACTGACGAGCCGGTGAGGAGCGCGCAATCGCAGAAGAGATTACAGGCACCGGAAGCGGGAAATTCATGAAGACCAGGGAGCAGGCGTTACTACGAGAAGTGGCGTCGCTTGGTGAGGGAGCCGGAGGCGTTCAAGTACACGAATGTGGAACTGCCGCCGCCGATCTTGTTTTTCAAGGGGTGGGAAGTGGAAGGGGAAGCGCTCACTGTCCCGCGCATGGAGGAGATGGGGACGCCACAGGAGTTAGGTTAATATTGTGCGGAAACCTTTTGCCACTTCGGGCGCTTCTCAGGTTCCGCACAATATTACCGGCGAGTGGTTATCGCCGGTAATATTGTGCGGAACCTGAGAAGCCCAAGTGGCAAAAGGTTTCCGCACAATATTAAACTAACTAAGACCTGGATCCTTGCGGGGCGCAGGTTCGAATCCACTCGGAAGCGGATTAATTGGGGAATAATTCGTTCCGATTTGGCACCCGGCTCTAATCATATGCGCACCAAGAAGATCCTCATATTCAATCATATTCATATCGATATTTGCGCGAACCGGCGCTCATATTCGATCATATTCATATCTACGGGTGTTCCGAGCCTAGCGATTCGTCCTCGCCCCAAGAGGCTAGGTTTTAGTTAGGTTAATATTGTGCGGAAACCTTTTGCCACTTGGGCTTCTCAGGTTCCGCACAATATTACCGGCGAGTGGTTATCGCCGGTAATATTGTGCGGAACCTGAGAAGCCCAAGTGGCAAAAGGTTTCCGCACAATATTAACCTAACTACAGGTAGGTACCTGGGTTCATGGTTTACGCGCGCAGCTAGTAGGTATGGATTTCGTCTCGTGCGTTCACCAGTCTGGATGAAAAGTCTGGATGAAAAGTCTGTCGCGAGGGAAGTTGCGTACGCTCTTCATGTCTCTCAATGATGATTATGTCGTACATATCTCGTGTTCTGCATGCATGGCTGACCCTGTTGTGGCATGCATGCAGGGGAGAGATGCGCACCGTCGGGTAGCGGTAGCTATGATTTAGGGGGCCCTGCATGATTAATGCCGCGGACGAAGCCCTTGCGAAGAAGACGAGGGGGACCGCGCTTTTGGAAGTGCACACGTACTACAAGATGCACAATTGAAGAATTCGTGGGGAAAGCCTTGCACACCTACTATTGACGACAAGCAAGTCATATGGCAGCTCATCCACGGCGTCGTAGGCAAGCCGGAGAAGCTCATCGTCCGCAAGCAGGGGGATAACGACGGCGCGGATGACACAGGAGAGGCGAAGCTGGTTGGGGGCGTCGTTCAGACGGGTGGGTTGACGAATTCTGCGAATAACCGTCTCGGTGACTTCATCTGTGCTGTGAAAGACCACGACAAGGGCCAGCCGATTGCGGACAGTGCCGGGTGAAGGAACTGGTGGACTTTGTAGACATGATGGCCGCGGGTGAAGGTGCATGGACGGGGACGGGATCGAGGGTGGTGAGAATGGGGGGAAGCGTCGGACAGGAAGGGTGGCGGGATATCGCCCATTTCGAGTTCTGGCCGTCTTAGTATCATCAAAAACGTGAAGGCCAAACACGTTCCTCCACAGTGCTTGCATGACCTGGTGTCAATGACGAAGGTATTCCTGGAGGTGCTGGCGCTGCTGATGCCATCTCTTTTTGATCCACAAAATCAAGAAGGGTACATAGTAACCCCAATCTAGAGCAACTTGGCTGGATGCCCAAATCGGGTGAATATGTGAGATCAGATGTGCCAAGCCTGTCGACACCGTCGCTCGTGCAGCCAAGGCGGTGCTGCCCGCACAGGGGGGGCGGTTCCCGGGCTAAAAATGCTTCAAACAACAGATTTGCGCAGGACTCATGCAGCCATAAGATGACGCACTGGGAGGTCCTGACCGCGCCCGAACAGCCGACCCCGGTGATCAAGGAAGGGCAGGGAGAACACAAGGGGGCCGACAAGGCAAACAAGGACGCGCAGTCCGTGCGCGCGAAGGGTGCAGGAAGAGGGCGCCATAAAAGGAAGAAGGCGCAAGTGCAGGAAGAGGGTGCGCGGCTGGGGCCCGGTGGACAAGCTCGCGTTTGGGTCGGATACGTTCGCTGCGCAGATCGAGCGGGAAGCTCCGTGGACCTCGGCCCATGCAGGATGACAGGAGTGGGCCCAACGGGACTTCCGATTTGTGCTCAAGTCTTTCGCATGAGAGGCGGAGGACGGCGCGATCCGCTTGGCATTGCAATGGCAGAGCTCATCAAGAACGCCATGGAGGAGAAGGAAATGGTGGCTGGTCCTGATAAGGGACAGTATACAGGTCTTGGCTTTCGAGTGCTGCGTTTGTCCCTCCAGCCAGACCTGTGGGACGAGGAGGCCTTGGTAAAAGGCGAAGAGGGTGGGTGCGTGAAGGCCGGGCGTGAGTGGGAGAAGGCGAAGGAATGTGGCGACTTCAGGAAGCTACACTGTATAGACACCATGACGGCCTTCGAAGGCCATCCTGTGATGTTTGTTGCAGATTGCAGAAGGATGTGGACGGGTTTCGCGGTTCCTAGTTGCCCTGTTTGCAAGCGGGGGAGGGCAGGAAGGCAGTCTTCTAAACTCGGGCGACGGCCGCTCGGGTATGGAAATTGCGAGTCATGGCCAGAAGATCGATCGCTGGATGCACATGCCTGCGGCAGCCAACTCTCAGGCGCCGGCGGGGGAACGCAAGTCGGAAGATTAGGCCAAGGTCAGTGTCGAAGCAAGCGGCTTGTGGGACCGATCACGTATACCCACCCACCGGACGAGATCCACGAGGGTGCTCAGGAGCCTGGCGGTGGCGAGTCGAAGAGGGGGGAGGGCAGCCAGGAGGGCAGCCAAGAGGGCAGCCAGGAGGGCAGCGAGGAGGGCACTGGCGGATTGAGGGCAAGGCCGGGCGGGCGGCGGGTTGAAGGGGGCAGAGGGCGGCAGGTCAACGGCCGGGAAAAATGGCGGCGGGTCGAAAGGATCAAGGGAGGGCGTCCGATTGGGGGGCGGCATCGGCAGGTCGGAGGGGGAAGAGGGGGGCGGTTGGAAGGGGGGGCAGGGCGCCCAGGAGGGCGGCAACAGCGGGTCGAAGGCCCGGGGGCGGGCATCGGCGCCGGCGGGTGGAATGGGCAAGAGGAGGGCGTAGGCGCTGGCAGGTGGAAGGGGCAAGAGGGCGGCGGGCCAGAGTGGCCAGGGAAGGGCGTTCAGGAGGGAGGAAGTTCGCTGGTGGGTCGAGGGGAGGGGAGGGCGGGTTTGGGGGAGGGGTGTTCAGCTAGAAGGGGGTTCAAGCTCATGGAAAAAGTGGCGAAGATGCAAGTTTCTCTCACCGGCGAGGCCATCACTGGGACGCTCAGGAGGCGAAGTGGGAGAGCAAGCTTGAACAAGGGTGATTGCCAACCTCTGCTATCATGCACTGGTACGTACGTCAAACTGTGATGAGGGAAGCGCATGAGGTTAAACTTTTTTAGATATCTGCCTTCATCAGTGTTTTCCGCAGTTATACGCGTGGATTAATTAATTATCTTTTTTTATCCGTGTTTGCAAGACCAGTTAGGAATGGATGGGGAACATATTCATTCCTCGGTTCATTCCGTTCCAATGGTCGCGGATAAGATAACAGCAGGCTCGAGCTAGCATGGTCCGGATTCTTCCAGATTTGTGCATGGCCTGCGCTGGTTGTCTCTATGACATAATGGTATATAACTTATCGTACGAATGTGCATTTCTCCGGCTTCAATCGGTTGTCCCCATCCCACGGCCCACAGATGATGAGGTACTGAAAAAGAGTCTGCCAGAGGATCCTGCGACCTCTTCGCAAGATCATGAGCCAGAAGATGAGTCGGATGAGGAAGAACTGGAAACGCAAGTCCGTAGCAGGCGCAGCAAGTGCATGGCCAAAGGCTTGGCAAGTGCCACCTCCAAGTCGGCAACGGGAAATGAACTCCAAGTTGGCAACGGGTACTAGGCCAGCCTTGGTTGACAGTCTGAGCCGCTTCAAAGTCCGAAAGGATGCCCAGCATCGTTTTTTTAATTCCATTTAGGGAGAACGCCGGCTTGCAAGTCAGCGACTTCAAGAAACCCAATATTCAGTACTGGAGGGAGTGTCCAGGCTGTTTAAATTCTCCAGCATGCTGAGCAATAGGACCGGGATGCCACACCTTCGATCCCGAAGAGACGTTGATCGGCCGGTAGAGACCTTGGTCCTGGTGGTGCATGACAAGGTTGTCAGTTAGTTTCCAAGCTGAGGCATTTTGAATTTTGGCCCAAAGGATGCAATGAAGAGGGAACCTGGGTTGAGTATTCCACCAATAGGGATCCCCGATATATGGGTTCTTATTCATTCAAGGTTCGTAGAACTCAGCAACTAACAGCTGAAGACCTTAGGTCTGTGTCACTTGGCGTTGGGGTGTCATATGGCTTGCCTTCGTCCAAAATATTGACGAAAATGCACTCAAGAACACAACAATCGTAGTTCGTACTAAAATAAATAAACGTAACATGTCTGCCACAAAGGCGCTCGCCAGTTGATCGCACATGCATCACTGTTGCCATTATCCTCGATGGCATTGCACCTATGTAGTTCCATCGCCGCTCACTGCTGCCCATCACTCAAGTGGTCGCCGATCCGGGCCTTGCTTGTGAGGATGACGCAGTGGCAATGTGAACTGAATACACATTACCCAAGTTTTTTACTCAGCAGCTCATGAGTGAGCTCTGGATCAGCCCGCCCACCACTTTGCTTCATGATCTGTGTGCAATCCGACACAGACATGCGAACAGAGCAGCGATGGCAGCGTTAGAGGAAGGGCCAACGAGAAAAACATGTATGAAGAGTTTGATGTGGGGCAGCAGGGATTACTGGCAAATAAGTCTGCTGAGAAAAAATTTTCCGAGGATGTTATATTTGGCATCTTTCAACGGCCAACCACACCACATTCATGGACATCGTAACGATCATACTGGTTTGACGGAAAGAGCATGCACTCCCCGAGATATTTTACATGTACTTCAGGTATAGACAGAACCACTTTCAGAAGTAGCCGGAAAGCAGTGTGAACTATCAAGGAGACAACCAGCGCAGGCCAGAAATCGGGAGAATCCGGACCATGGTAGCTCGAGCCTGCGTTTATCTTTTCCGCGTGTTTTAAGTCGTTCAGGATGATGAATATGAATGGAGATGGAAATGTGTAGCCTTGTGCATTGAAATTATGGCTGGCTTACGTGGTGCCCACAACCCTGTAACTAGGACCTAGATAGCATACACCATCCATTCCATCCCATGTTTCCCTCCCACTGAGGACTTTGCCGACGTGACGCAGTCACGTGTCTATAAATTAATTAATTAATTAATTAATTAATTAATTAATTTTACGTGTAGAGCGACTTGATGACCTAGACGGTGGGGCCGGAAACAGCTTGCTTGATCAGGGCGTGTGTTTCGAGCCTAACTGGCCGGGAGTCGGTCTAGTGGTGAGCACCATTGCTGTGATCGCTCTCCCACCATTTATGAGGAAATACCCGCAAATGGAAAACCAGTAAAAAGGTCTAGCGAGTCATTACGTCAGCCATGCCATGTTTCCAAACGTCCAAGGACTGCACACGGTGCAAAGTATATCTGTGAAGAGAAAATAATAGTAAAACACTACTAAACAATTATATTGTCTCTAATATTACATCTCTATATAGTATTACGCACTGTGAGACGAATGGTGACCTCTTATGCTTACCAAGTCAAAGACAGCCAGCATGGCCCCTAGCTAGAGTTACACTGTCGCACTAATTGACATGGACAACGTAGATATAACAGATCCGGCAATGTGGAGGTCGGCAGAGACGCAGACACAACACCAAGAACGCAGGTGGTGTCAATGCCTGGCCACGGTGACGCCCGGGTGGTTCCCAGGTGACAAGGCCCAGGAGACTGTGATCCGTAAACGCTTCGCAAAGGTGGCCCCCGGGCGTTTGGGGTCACTTTCCGAAAAAATAAGTGTCACAAGGTCACAGCAGCGCGCTGCTGCTCACTATCGCATGGCAAGACAAGCACTTATCCAGGCTAGCTAGAGCATGGCCACGCACCTGCCCCACGAAGAAGCCTTTGAGCTTGGTCTTGCCCGCGCGATATTGCTCCAGCTGCGATCGGAGTCCCCCGCAAAACCAAGGCAGAGAGGCAGTGGCTCGGTGTCAGAAGCAGTCTAAGATGTGATTGGTGCACGTAGCATTTATGCACCTCTTTGTCCCTTTTGTTTATTACTATTTGTTCCCCTCCCCACCCCCACCCCCACCCCACCCCCCGTCTTTTTTATTAATGTCGTGAATATAATATGATTATTTTGAACTTTCAACTTTATGTTTTGCCTTCAATGCTTCTTTAATTTCCTCCCCATCCATGCTCTCTCTTTCCATCCACCACCCCGTCAGCAATTTTGTGTTCGCCATTCTCCCTCCATGCAGATGTTCCTGCCAACAGCCACGCGGCTTCCGCGATCTTCGCACCTTTCCTCTCTGACAACTGCTTAGTCCTCAGGCGACATTGGACCACCATGCGTACAGGACTAGACACTATTTATATATTAGTATATACACTTAGCAGAGCAAATTGATACGAGCATTTGTTACGTATAGCTATTTGTTACGTATGTTCTAGATGCGATTCTTTCATGAAAGTGGCATGCGGCAGTTGCCAACTGCAGCCACTGCAGCGTGCACGACCCACAATAAATCAAAACGATTACATATCTGCTGCGGGTTGGTGCGCTCTTAGAACAATTATAATTGGTGCATGACGAATCCTACCCACCTGCTGCGGGATGGTGCCTTTCTTATAAAAGTCGACTGATGAATTAAATTGACATCATACCTGCTGCGGGTTGGCGGCAATGACGTCGTCGATGATCTTCTCCAGCGCGGACGAATCAGAGATCTGGGGGAAAAGGTGGGGGAAAAGGTGGGGGAGAAGGTGGTGGGGCAACGTGCGGCAGGCGCCAGCAGAGTGCAGACCGAACAACAACAGATAACAACAGGTGGGGCTTTATTTGAAGTCATGAATGGGTTGTAGCACCCTACATAGTGCCAGCATGACAAGCAGACCTAATTGAGAACAGAGGGCACAAGGTGGGACGGCAAAGTATTGGTTCAGAGACACAAGATTGGACAGAGATTCCTGGCAAGCCACAGCATGCGAGTCTCAGAACCATCATTCGTCACGTGTTATTTGATCCATCATTCATCATCACGCGTTTCTTCTCAGCTCTCGCACGTCACGTGGACGTACCGAGAGACCATGCCTATGCTACCCCGCGCGACCGCCTAAAACCATTATTACATTACAACACTACCATTCATTTAGGATGATATATTCGGTCATGTCCGTATTGCCACAACACGGACCCCCCATAACTACCTCAAATCGGAGTTATCCCACAAATCAGAGGGGCTTCACAGCACCTTATTGTGCCCCCAGAGGCCTCCGTAGAGGCACGTGCAGAGGCATTTATCGAACCAGTAACCCCTTACCCTACCCCGTGGAGGCACGTGGGGGGGTAGTTATCAAACAAATTACGGAATACCTTGACCCCTACCCCCTGCATAACACCATCGCTACCAAGCCCAACGTGTGGAATCTGCTACCCTTCAAAGCATATAGTCCGATTCAAACTACAAGTAGTTGTAATGGCAGTAGCAGCCGCAGCGGCAGCGGCAGCGGCAGCGGCAGCGGCAGCGGCAGCAGCAGTAGTACTAGTACTAGTATTAGTAGTGGTAGTAGAAGTCGTGGTAGTAGTAGTAGTAGTAGTAGTAGTAGTAGTAGCAGTAGTAGTAGCAGTAGTAGTAGCAGTAGTAGTAGTAGTAGTAGTAGTAGTAGTAGTAGTAGTAGTAGTAGTAGTAGTAGTAGTAGTAGTAGTAGTAGTAGTAGTAGTAGTAGTAGTAGTAGTAGTAGTAGTAGTAGTAGCGCCAGCAGCAGCAGCAGTAGTACTAGTAGTAGCAGTAGAAGCAATATTGATAGCAGTAGTGCTACTACTGTATTTAAAAACCCGAGAGGCTGTAGACTGTGATGCACGTCAAAAGCTGCATCTGCACCCACCTGGACGAGCCCCAGCTTGTCGATGAGGTCCTTGGGGTTGACGTCCTCCTTGAGGAGGGTGGTCAGGATCTGGCGGATGCAACCCGGCACAAAATCATAAGAGCAGAAATGGTGTAGGACGCAACCCGACACGCACACAACTAAGGTGGTGGCATAAGGCGCAACAAGGTGGAGAAGACAAAGGCAGAAAGAGATGGCGCAAAGGGAAAGCACCTAGTGCTTGCCATGAGATGTGGGCGAAGCACAAGTGAGACTGCTTGTTACACGAGTGGAGCGAAACGTTAGTAAGAATGCCACAAGTTGCAGGCAAGTCTAACCATAGTTGAAATAATCCGCGAAGTACGAGCGCATACTTGGAAACTCAAAGGTGTCAAAAGCGGTCAGTGTGACGGCGGCGCAGCAGTGGGCATGCTGACACAACTTGAGCATAGCTACCAGAGCGACAGAATGAGGACGTGAAAACTCGTGTGCGGATGATGACAAGCGAGATGGTGATAGTGGCAGCAATGCACGATGACAGAGATTTCGACAGCGATGACATCATGTGCACAGCGAACACCATGATGGCGAGAATAAAGTGGGTACCTGCGCCTGTGATGGAACTATAACAATAGCCGTGCCCTTCCACTCCTCATGCCACTGATGATCTTACCCATAACCACGTGGAAGAAATTTAACCTATAAATTATAACGATTTTCTCTTCTATACATAAATCTATTATTGGTTTACTGTATCAGAGTAAGCAGCACTAAAAAGGAGCAGCAACATCCCCCCATCTCCCTTACCAGACTTTTCCTCATGATGGCCCCATCTCACTGCATGAGACAACAAACTCTCCAAGTGTCCCATAAAGAAGCTCCTACCCACCTCCTTGCCGATCTTCCCGCTGATCGTCCCGTCGTCGATCAGCGCCATCATCTCGGTGAGGCGAGCGGGCGTGAGGCGGATGCCATCAAAGCTCAGCCGCTCGGACTGCGGGCGTGCACGCCATTACAAACAGCAAGAGGGAAGAGAACACAGGAGAGCGTCAGAGGGGGGTGAGGAAACGGGGGGGGGGGGGGGAGGGAAGAGTTGCTAAAAGGAAACAAAGTTGTTTTACCACAATCGGACTTCTCTTTAAAAAAAAACCGTCCGAAACGGGGTGAAAAAAAAAGCAATGTGTTCTTCAATGGGCACCTGAAACCGATAATAAGACTTACTGGCCCAGCGCTTACAAGTGAGCTGAGTCAATCATTCTTGCAAGGGCCGAGCTTAGCAGGGGCATGCTCAGAAGGATTATTGGAAGCACTGCACATTTCATGGGCTGGACCTGCGGCGTGCTGATGCCACCACCCTGATGACATCATCGCAGCAGTGAGCTGATGCAGGCAAAAGGACAGATTTCAACTTCGTATCCTTACCTCAATGTGCCGTATATAGCGATCCGCATTGGTATAACATTTCTGATTAATACTACTGTCAAGTTTATCGGTATAACATTTCTGACCAATACCACTATCAAGTTTACTGGTATAACATTTCTGATTTATTACTGCTGTCAAGTTTATTGGTATAACATTTCTGACCAATACCACTATCAAGTTTACTGGTATAACATTTCTGATTAATACTACTGTCAAGCTTATTGGTATAACATTTCTGATTAATGCTACTTTCAAGTTTATTGGTATAGCATTTCTGATTAATACTACGGTCAGTTTATTGGTATAACTCTCTGATTGATACTACTGCCAAGTTTCAGTTCCCATGTCATCTGTCTATGCAGCGCACACTTGCAATCAGCCCTTTCACGAGACCAGCCAATCAGCGCTTCTATAAGGCACTGCTTGCCTTCAGCAGCTCTGCTGTGCTTGCCTTCCTCTCGAACGTGGGGCATCTGCCCCATGATCCCGCGGAAGGGGAACAGTGTGATGAGCCATCTGACCTACCAAGCAGCCCTTGTGTTAGGGAACGCTTGCCTTTAGCAGCTTTGTGATGTCCCCCATGATCCAGTTGGCCGCTGACTTGGCGTTGCCGCCGGCCTTCACCACGTCATCAAAGTAGGCAGAGATCTGGGGTCATAAAAGTAGGCAGGCAAGGGCGCAGCGATCGTAGGAAGATCATGGGCAAATTAGGCACAGGGGAATGGGCCGGCAACTGGACGTAATGAGAAGGTGAACTTGAGCAGGCAAAGTAGGATGATAGGACAGAGGGAGCAAGTAGGTGTACGAAGAAGCTGCTGGTACCTGGTTGGGCAGGCCAATAAGAGTTAGGGCAGATGGCAAGGAGAAAAAGAGAGTAGAGCACGGAGAGTAGTGTGAAAAGGACGCGCATACCCATGGACCCACACAGCCACACACACGCGGTGAGAGAGAGAGGGAGAGAGAGGGAGAGAGAGAGAGAGAGAGAGAGAGAGAGAGAGAGAGAGAGAGAGAGAGAGAGAGAGAGAGAGAGAAACAAAGGAGTAAGCAGGGCAAGCATTATGGTCGGCGGAGCAGGAAGGATGAGAGAGTGCACTAGGACCTTGGCGAGGGCCACCCTGCTCTATGGTTTCTAGCGAGCAAGGGAGTGCGTTAGCAAGCTGGCAGCGGAGTGTCAGGAAACCACCGCTTTGTAAGGCAAACCTGTTCCAAGGGGTAAGAGTCCGCTTCTCCAGACCATGGCAGCCGTGGCGTACCGAAAACCAGCAAATATGTGTGCCAGCAGATATGTGCCAGCAGATATGTGCCGGCAGATACGTGCCAGCAGATACATGTGCCAGCAGGTATGTGCCAGCAGATATGTGCCGGCAGATACGTGCCAGCAGATATCTGCCAGCGGATATGTGTGCCAGCAGATATGTGCCAGCAGATATGTGTGCCAGCAGATATGTGTGCCAGCAGATATGTGTGCCAGCAGATACGTGTGCCAGCAGATATGTGCCGGCAGATATGTGCCAGCAGATATGTGTGCAAGCAGATACGTGCGCCAGCAGATACGTGCCAGCAGATATGTGTGCCAGCAGATATGTGCCAGCAGATATGTGTGCCAGCAGATATCTGCCAGCGGATATGTGTGCCAGCAGATATGTGCCAGCAGATATGTGTGCCAGCAGATATGTGCCGGCAGATATGTGTGCCAGCAGATATGTGTGCCAGCAGATACGTGTGCCAGCAGATACGCGTGCCAGCAGATATGTGTGCCAGCAGATATGTGCCAGCAGATACGTGTGCCAGCAGATATGTGCCAGCAGATACGTGTGCCAGCAGATATGTGCCAGCAGATACGTGCGCCAGCAGATATGTGCAAGCAGATACGTGTGCCAGCAGATATGTGCCAGCAGATACGTGCGCCAGCAGATATGTGCAAGCAGATACGTGTGCCAGCAGATATGTGCCAGCAGATACGAATGCCAGCAGATATGTGCCAGCAGATACGTGCGCCAGCAGATATGTGCAAGCAGATACGTGTGCCAGCAGATGTGTGCCAGCAGATACGTGTGCCAGCAGATATGTGCCAGCAGATACGTGCGCCAGCAGATATGTGCAAGCAGATACGTGTGCCAGCAGATATGTGCAAGCAGATACGTGCAAGCAGATACGTGTGCCAGCAGATACGTGTGCCAGCAGACGTGTGGATCCGGAGGCAGCAGCGGTGCGTTGTGACTAGGGCTTTTTGCAAGGCGAAGGGGGTTGGATTATGAAAATGTTGGGAGAAAATCGTGGCACCAGACAGCCAGCAGATGGTGTTGGGGGCGGGGGGGGGGGGGCACGTTTGTGTGTGTGTGCCGCACGAGGCAGCAGCCCGTGTGTCAGGACCCACCAGGGGCTCCTCGCACAGCACCAGGGTGTCCTGCAGGCTCAGCCCCATGGCCTGGTAGCGCTGGCGCCGCTGCTCTGGCAGCTCGGGCAAGGAGGACTTGACGGCCGACAGGAAGTCCTCCGACAGCTGGCAGCGCAGGGGAAGAGGATATGGGTAAGCAAATGGAAGGGAAAGGGTGAGGGGGAAGAGGTTTGTAGTAAGCGAATGAAGGGAAGGGGTGAGGGGGGGGAGCCCAATAACATGAGTTTCTGCCCTTGCTAGAGATTTCATTTAAAGGGGGAGGGGAAAAGGAAGACAGAGTACTGTATCAGCAGCATGTGCTGGAATAGAGGAACTTACAGTGCAACAGCAAATCAACTGGACAGAGTGACGCGGAGGGGACATCGACGGCAGCAGTGATCGAGTAGTCTCCAACCAACGCTGAATAAGAGCACACACACGACACGGCGAGATCTACTTCACAGCCAAGCCCATGAGCACAAACATGATAACAAATAGCCTACTCCAAAAGCACAAACATGACACGGCGAGAGCTTCTATACAGCCAAGCCCAACAATGATTCAGCGCACAAACACGATACGAGAAAAGTTTTCAGTAAGGATCCCTATTGACGACAAGTTATTCATGATTGATCGATCGCTATTGACGACAAGTTGTTCATGATTGATCGATCGCTATTGACGACAAGTTGTTCATGGTTGATCGATCGCTATTGACGACAAGTTATTCATGATTGATCGATCGCTATTGACGACAAGTTATTCATGATTGATCGATCGCTATTGACGATAAGTTGTTCATGATTGATCGATCGCTATTGACGATAAGTTATTCATGATTGATCGATCGCTATTGACGACAGCTTGTTCATGATTGATCGATCGCTATTGACGACAAGTTGTTCATGATTGATCGATCGCTATTGACGATAAGTTATTCATGATTGATCGATCGCTATTGACGACAGCTTATTCATGATTGATCGATCGCTATTGACGATAAGTTATTCATGATTGATCGATCGCT
This sequence comes from Mesostigma viride, assembly GCA_009746045.1. Classification (NCBI taxonomy): domain Eukaryota; kingdom Viridiplantae; phylum Streptophyta; class Mesostigmatophyceae; order Mesostigmatales; family Mesostigmataceae; genus Mesostigma; species Mesostigma viride. Next base: position 35,622 of record RPFO01000467.1, read on the forward strand.
ATTGACGACAAGTTATTCATGATTGATCGATCGCTATTGACGACAGCTTGTTCATGATTGATCGATCGCTATTGACGACAAGTTGTTCATGGTTGATCGATCGCTATTGACGACAAGTTGTTCATGATTGATCGATCGCTATTGACGACAAGTTGTTCATGGTTGATCGATCGCTATTGACGACAAGTTATTCATGATTGATCGATCGCTATTGACGACAGCTTGTTCATGATTGATCGATCGCTATTGACGACAGCTTGTTCATGATTGATCGATCGCTATTGACGACAAGTTGTTCATGATTGATCGATCGCTATTGACGACAAGTTGTTCATGATTGATCGATCGCTATTGACGATAAGTTATTCATGATTGATCGATCGCTATTGACGACAGCTTGTTCATGATTGATCGATCGCTATTGACGATAAGTTGTTCATGATTGATCGATCGCTATTGACGACAAGTTATTCATGATTGATCGATCGCTATTGACGACAAGTTATTCATGATTGATCGATCGCTATTGACGACAAGTTGTTCATGATTGATCGATCGCTATTGACGATAAGTTATTCATGATTGATCGATCGCTATTGACGACAGCTTGTTCATGATTGATCGATCGCTATTGACGACAAGTTGTTCATGATTGATCGATCGCTGTTGACGACAAGTTGTTCATGATTGATCGATCGCTATTGACGACAAGTTATTCATGATTGATCGATCGCTATTGACGACAAGTTATTCATGATTGATCGATCGCTATTGACGACAAGTTATTCATGATTGATCGATCGCTATTGACGACAAGTTGTTCATGATTGATCGATCGCTATTGACGACAAGTTATTCATGATTGATCGATCGCTATTGACGACAAGTTATTCATGATTGATCGATCGCTATTGACGATAAGTTGTTCATGATTGATCGATCGCTATTGACGACAAGTTATTCATGATTGATCGATCGCTATTGACGACAAGTTGTTCATGATTGATCGATCGCTATTGACGACAAGTTGTTCATGATTGATCGATCGCTATTGACGACAAGTTATTCATGATTGATCGATCGCTATTGACGACAGCTTGTTCATGATTGATCGATCGCTATTGACGACAAGTTATTCATGATTGATCGATCGCTATTGACGACAAGTTATTCATGATTGATCGATCGCTATTGACGACAGCTTGTTCATGATTGACCGATCGCTATTGACGATAAGTTATTCATGATTGATCGATCGCTATTGACGACAAGTTATTCATGGTTGATCGATCGCTATTGACGATAAGTTGTTCATGGTTGATCGATCGCTATTGACGACAAGTTGTTCATGATTGATCGATCGCTATTGACGACAAGTTATTCATGATTGATCGATCGCTATTGACGACAGCTTGTTCATGATTGATCGATCGCTATTGACGACAGCTTGTTCATGATTGATCGATCGCTATTGACGACAAGTTGTTCATGATTGATCGATCGCTATTGACGACAAGTTATTCATGATTGATCGATCGCTATTGACGACAAGTTATTCATGATTGATCGATCGCTATTGACGATAAGTTATTCATGATTGATCGATCGCTATTGACGATAAGTTATTCATGATTGATCGATCGCTATTGACGACAAGTTGTTCATGATTGATCGATCGCTATTGACGACAAGTTATTCATGATTGATCGATCGCTATTGACGACAAGTTATTCATGATTGATCGATCGCTATTGACGACAAGTTGTTCATGATTGATCGATCGCTATTGACGACAAGTTGTTCATGGTTGATCGATCGCTATTGACGACAAGTTATTCATGATTGATCGATCGCTATTGACGACAAGTTGTTCATGATTGATCGATCGCTATTGACGACAAGTTATTCATGATTGATCGATCGCTATTGACGACAAGTTATTCATGATTGATCGATCGCTATTGACGACAAGTTATTCATGGTTGATCGATCGCTATTGACGACAAGTTGTTCATGATTGATCGATCGCTATTGACGATAAGTTATTCATGATTGATCGATCGCTATTGACGACAAGTTATTCATTATTGATCGATCGCTATTGACGACAAGTTATTCATGGTTGATCGATCGCACTTGACGTCGCTAATAGCTCTCTGACATGTCATAGTAGTATGCAAAGGTTCCTACCTGGTACCTGACGTCACCATCATTGTATAAAAAAGAAGAAAAGGAAAACAAATGAGGTTGACGGCTCTCACCTGCAGCTCTGGAAGGTCCGGTTCCGGGAAGTAGCGGTAGTCCGCGAGTCCCTCTTTCTTGCGCAGGGTCACCTGGAACCGACGTCGGACATTTACGAAGCAACTCCAAACAAACATGGATGAATGGGAAACATCAAACTAGGCCACAACCAGGTCACTTCCGGCTCGTCACTCTACCAAATAAGAAACCTGGCTTCCCACTGACTAGTCCATCCCTGCATGCATCCATCTCTGTCATACTTTGCCCTATTTTCATGGACACAAGGAAAGAAGACTCTGGACTGTGGCGACCCCGCAACTTGTGGGTATGTCTTCCAACCCGCATGCCCATGTCTTCATGACCTTCACGGACCTTTAATCGGTCTGGACTTTGAAACATTATAGGTACCATCCTGGTACCATGCGTACAAGTTATAGTACTACTATGGATACTAAACGGTCCATATCATCAGCCCATATCATCATTACATATACATATCGATTTCTGATGTGCGCTGGTTGTCTCAAGTTATCATGTCGGCATTGTGGTAACCCATCGCTGCCTTACACTGATATGTGTGTGTGCTGCCTCCACCAATCCTCTTCCACTTAACTCCAAAACATCAAGTCCCCTCATTGAATCGCTGTTGGCCTCGTTCCAAACTTCCCATACTTCCCTTGAATATGCCTCTAGTCATTAGATATGATACTAGTTAATTGTAATAACAAGATATGATACTACTAAAATGCAATAACAAGATGACAGGTCAAGATAGAAGTGGTGTACTATTTATATTGTTATTAGTACTATTTACAAGCCCCTCACCGTCTCGCTGCTGGCCTCGTTCCACGTGCGCGTCTCCTGCACAATCTCCGACGCGCGGCCCTGCCGGTGCAACGCCACCTGTCGCGCCACCTCGTAGTCGACCGCGCGTCGGATGGACGCGAACGAGTTCATGTTTTTCACCTCCACCTGTCACGCACACATGTGCGACAAGTGGGAAATCGGAAATGCACGGCACCCATGCATGCGTGGAAAGGGCACACGCTTAGAAAAAGGTAACAGCAACGTGCCTCAGTCTTAGCCTCCACCTGTTACATGTGCAAGCACAGCATCCGCGATACCGATTAAATTAATGCAGCATTCCCGATATCCATTACGACCTCATCATCTTCACCACTGCCTATCGCGGGCTCATGCACCACCAACTCCTTTTTGTTCTTTTTTCTCATTACTTCTTCCTCTCCCCTTTCTACAGGCGCATGCACAATTCGTCTACAAGCGGTGCAGCTGCCCATCGTCACCTCCACCGGGTGATGCAAACGCACAGATGGCCAGTGCCTTACAGTGGCATCTGCTCCTCTCTCGTACAGAGAGAGAGGGTGCTACTCTTACGGTGGCATCTGCCACGGAACATGGAGCCCGGGACCCACCTTGGTTCCAAAGCGCGTCTCCCCCTTGGGTCGCACGGACACGTTCACGTCGCACCGCATGGCCCCGTCCTGCGTGTCGACATCGACAGAGGGAGGTCAGGGGAGAAGGGAGTTGCGAGGTTTAAGAAACATTATTTGCAATGAATGAATGAATGACTTTAACAGGAAGAGAATGTACATATTGCTGCAGCCCCACGCACAAGCATGAAACAGGGATTCTTGGCGTGACTATGGTACTGAACCCATACTTGACAGCGCGTCTTAAGCCCGCGGGGGAAACTATCTTAAAATTATAGCTTTTCTATTATATTTGACGACAACACACACTCCCATGACAGTACCCAGGCAGGCTATGTGGAAAGAAGCCAGTGTCGCACACGTGCGATGGCAAGCTGCGGGGTTGGTTGAAGAATAAAAATTTGAGGCTTTGGGGGGGGGACAACCAGATCTGGCGGAGCAATATCAAGCAGCCCTGATCTGCCCTAATCAATCGTGTTATCTATCTGAAAGCAAGTTGTGGGCATTCGTTTGGGGAGCTAGGGGACAATTTGACGGTTGCAGGGATAGGGCAATGCCGATGTACTGCATGATGCGCGCTAGGTACCTGTGCCCTAAACGCTACGATATGATCACTATACGCAGCCACATGATCACTATACCCACCGCCATGCTGCCGTTACTGATGTTGATGTACTGCATGACGCGCTGGATCTCCGCGCTGTACTCGGCCGCCTCCACGCCCGAGCGCAGATCTGGCTCCGACACAATCTGTGAATACCAGTGGTGAAATTAAGTCATAGGTTTCCTATATAAGGCGTCAATAGGTTTCAATAGGTTTCTTGTACAAGACGGCACGAACGCAGGTCCGGCTCCCAAGCGATCTGTGAACAATGAAATAAAGCCATTTGAGTATATCAATAGGTTTCCTCAAGGATTGGCCCGAACACAACCAACAGAAAACCTATGCAGGTCCGGCTCAAAACCACTATGGCAAACGCAACCGACAGAAAACTACACATTCCTGTATACTGCAATAGTGATATGTACAGATAATCAATGTGTAATCGGTTTTCATCTTACCAGGGTTTCCTATACAAAGATGTCCAGAACGCAGGTCAGATGTCAAAACAGCCTGCATCAAGAAGCCAACAGCACCAGGAGCTTCTATCATAACTTCCCTACACTGAACGAATTTGACTGGTCCGGATCTGAGACGGACGGTATCAAGAAAAACCAACAAAGGGCCTGCATCATACAGCTGTCCTGCATTTGATGGATGAGACAGGTGCAGCCCCGAGATGATTTGCGTGGGCACCTCATACCCAACATAGAAGCAAGGAGTTGTCTAGATCTCTCTTTCTCTGGTTCTCTTGTTCTCTTGTTCTCTTGTTCTCTTGTTCTCTTGTTCTCTTGTTCTCTTGTTCTCTTGTTCTCTTGCTCTCTTATTCTCTTGTTCTCTTGTTCTCTTGTTCTCTTGTTCTCTTGTTCTCTTGTTCCCTTGTTCTCTCTTTCTCTGGTTCTCTTGTTCTCTTGTTCTCTTGTTCTCTTGTTCTCTGGTTCTCTTGTTCTCTTGTTCTCTTGTTCTCTTGTTCTCTTGTTCTCTTGTTCTCTTGTTCTCTTGTTCCCTTGTTCTCTTGTTCTCTTGTTCTCTTGTTCTCTTGTTCTCTTGTTCTCTTGTTCCCTTGTTCCCTTGTTCTCTTGTTCTCTTGTTCTCTTGTTCTCTTGTTCTCTGGTTCTCTTGTTCTCTTGTTCTCTTGTTCTCTTGTTCTCTTGTTCTCTTGTTCTCTTGTTCTCTTGTTCTCTTGTTCTCTTGTTCTCTTGTTCCCTTGTTCTCTTGTTCTCTTGTTCTCTTGTTCTCTTGTTCTCTTGTTCTCTTGTTCTCTTGTTCTCTTGTTCTCTGGTTCTCTTGTTCTCTTGTTCTCTTGTAATCTTGTTATCTTGTTATCTTGTTTTCTTGTTCTCTTGTTCCCTTGTTCTCTTGTTCTCTCGTTCTCTTGTTCTCTTGTTCTCTTGTTCTCTTGTTCTCTTGTTCTCTTGTTCTCTTGTTCTCTTGTTCTCTTGTTCTCTTGTTCTCTCGTTCCCTTGTTCTCTTGTTCTCTTGTTCTCTTGTTCTCTTGTTCTCTTGTTCCCTCGTTCTCTTGTTCCCTTGTTCCCTTGTTCTCTTGTTCTCTTGTTCTCTTGTTCCCTCGTTCTCTTGTTCCCTTGTTCTCTTGTTCTCTTGTTCTCTTGTTCTCTTGTTCTCTTGTTCTCTTGTTCTCTTGTTCTCTTGTTCTCTTGTTCTCTTGTTCTCTTGTTCTCTTGTTCTCTTGTTCTCTTGTTCTCTTGTTCTCTTGTTCTCTTGTTCTGTTGTTCTCTTGTTCTCTTGTTCCCTTGTTCTCTTGTTCTCTTGTTCTCTTGTTCTCTTGTTCCCTTGTTCCCTTGTTCGCTTGTTCTCTTGTTCTGTTGTTCTCTCGTTCTCTTGTTCTCTTGTTCTCTTGTTCTCTTGTTCTCTTGTTCTCTTGTTCTCTTGTTCCCTTGTTCTCTTGTTCTCTTGTTCTCTTGTTCTCTTGTTCTCTTGTTCTCTTGTTCTCTTGTTCTCTTGTTCTCTTGTTCTCTTGTTCTCTTGTTCTCTTGTTCTCTTGTTCTCTCGTTCTCTTGTTCTCTTGTTCTCTTGTTCTCTTGTTCTCTTGTTCTCTTGCTCTCTTGTTCTCTTGCTCTCTTGTTCTCTTGCTCTCTCGTTCTCTTGTTCTCTTGTTCTCTTGTTCCCTTGTTCTCTTGTTCTCTTGTTCTCTTGTTCTCTTGCTCTCTTGTTCTCTTGTTCTCTTGTTCTCTTGTTCTCTTGTTCTCTTGTTCTCTTGTTCCCTTGTTCTCTTGTTCTCTTGTTCTCTTGTTCTCTTGTTCTCTTGTTCTCTTGTTCTCTTGTTCTCTTGTTCTCTTGTTCTGTTGTTCTCTTGTTCTCTTGTTCCCTTGTTCTCTTGTTCTCTTGTTCTCTTGTTCTCTTGTTCCCTTGTTCCCTTGTTCGCTTGTTCTCTTGTTCTGTTGTTCTCTCGTTCTCTTGTTCTCTTGTTCTCTTGTTCTCTTGTTCTCTTGTTCTCTTGTTCTCTTGTTCCTTGTTCTCTTGTTCTCTTGTTCTCTTGTTCTCTTGTTCTCTTGTTCTCTTGTTCTCTTGTTCTCTTGTTCTCTTGTTCTCTTGTTCTCTTGTTCCCTTGTTCTCTCTTTCTCTGGTTCTCTTGTTCTCTTGTTCTCTTGTTCTCTTGTTCTCTTGTTCTCTTGTTCTCTTGTTCCCTTGTTCGCTTGTTCTCTTGTTCTGTTGTTCTCTCGTTCTCTTGTTCTCTTGTTCTCTTGTTCTCTTGTTCTCTTGTTCTCTCGTTCTCTTGTTCTCTTGTTCTCTTGCTCTCTTGTTCTCTTGTTCTCTCGTTCTCTTGTTCTCTTGTTCTCTTGCTCTCTTGTTCTCTTGTTCTCTTGTTCTCTTGTTCTCTTGTTCTCTTGTTCTCTTGTTCTCTCGTTCTCTTGTTCTCTTGTTCTCTTGCTCTCTTGTTCTCTTGTTCTCTTGTTCTCTTGTTCTCTCGTTCTCTTGTTCTCTTGTTCTCTTGTAATCTTGTTATCTTGTTATCTTGTTTTCTTGTTCTCTTGTTCTCTTGTTCTCTCGTTCTCTTGTTCTCTTGTTCTCTTGTTCTCTTGTTCTCTTGTTCTCTTGTTCCCTTGTTCTCTCTTTCTCTGGTTCTCTTGTTCTCTTGTTCTCTTGTTCTCTTGTTCTCTTGTTCTCTTGTTCTCTTGTTCTCTTGTTCTCTTGTTCTCTTGTTCTCTTGTTCTCTTGTTCTCTTGCTCTCTTGTTCTCTTGTTCTCTTGTTCTCTTGTTCTCTTGTTCTCTTGTTCTCTTGCTCTCTTGTTCTCTTGTTCTCTTGTTCTCTTGTTCTCTTGTTCCCTTGTTCTCTTGTTCTCTTGTTCTCTTGTTCTCTTGTTCTCTTGTTCCCTTGTTCTCTTGTTCTCTTGTTCTCTTGTTCTCTCGTTCTCTTGTTCTCTTGTTCTCTTGCTCTCTTGTTCTCTTGTTCTCTTGTTCTCTTGTTCTCTCGTTCTCTTGTTCCCTTGTTCTCTCTTTCTCTGGTTCTCTTGTTCCCTTGTTCTCTTGTTCTCTTGTTCTCTTGTTCTCTTGTTCTCTTGTTCTCTTGTTCTCTTGTTCTCTTGTCCTTTTGCTCTCTTGTTCTCTTGTTCTCTTGTTCTCTGGTTCTCTTGTTCTCTTGTTCTCTTGCTCTCTTGTTCTCTTGTTCTCTTGTTCTCTTGTTCTCTTGTTCTCTTGTTCTCTGGTCCTCTCGTTCTCTTGTTCTCTTGTTCTCTTGTTCCCTTGTTCTCTTGTTCTCTTGTTCTCTTGTTCTCTTGTTCTCTTGTTCTGTTGTTCTCTCGTTCTCTTGTTCTCTTGTTCTCTTGTTCTCCAGTTCTCTCGTTCTCTTGTTCTCTTGTTCTCTGGTCCTCTTGTTCTCCAGTTCTCCAGTTCTCCAGTTCTCCAGTTCTCCAGTTCTCCAGTTCTCCAGTTCTCCAGTTCTCCAGTTCTCCAGTTCTCCAGTTCTCCAGTTCTCCAGTTCTCCAGTTCTCCAGTTCTCCAGTTCTCCAGTTCTCCAGTTCTCCAGTTCTCCAGTTCTCCAGTTCTCCAGTTCTCCAGTTCTCCAGTTCTCCAGTTCTCTCATTCTCTAGTTCTCTAGTTCTCACAGCGCATCAAGATAGTGAATTCCGTACGTGGCTAACAAGGCTTGTTACATGCAAGGCCAGCAATTGGAACATGCCGGCACTCGCATGGACGGAGAGCCCCAGGTGGCATCGATACATGCCAATCTTCCACAGAGATGTGGCCCCAGATACCAGAGTCATATAAGGTACATTATAGTACAACACTCGTTCGTGATTATTAGTATTCGTGAGACATATGATAAGGACGAGGCACGTATCTCACGTCTCATTGTGCACATGTTCTTGTGGCGTTGGTATGTACCATGGACATTGAGATACCAAACCACACTATCGCAAGTCGTACAAGTGGTAGCTTGCGATGCGCCCACCTCCAACAGGGGCATCCCCCCGCGTACAAGTCCGCTACCACCCGCACAAGTGGTAGCTTGCGATGCGCCCACCTCCAGCAGTATGCGGCGAGGTCCCGTATCTAGTACACTACTGGTGGAAGTGGTAGCAGAGATAACCGCGTGAGTGGTATTAGGGATGTGTGCCCACCTCCAGCAGGGGCACGCCCGCGCGGTTGTAGTCCGCCAGCGAGTGGGTGGACCCGCTGACGGCGCTGCCCACGCTGGCATGCATCTGGTGCGCACCCAGACAGCACCGGGGCAAGGAAAGGAATAGGGAAGAGAGAAGAAAGTAAGAAGTAAGTAAGAAGAAAGTGAGAAGAGCATAAGAAGAGAGTAAAGCATCCTGTAGCGATCATGGACACTGGCATGCATCCGGTGTGCCAGCTCATGACAACTGAAATGTAACATTCTTTGGAAAAAGAAAGCCCCAGTTGGGTGTTGGGATGTGAGAGACAGGAACCTGCCGGCACAGTTCCAGTGGACACCCTAACGAGGCAATCGTAATGCAGCAATCACGAGACGAGTGGTTGCATCATCAGGCACTGCCAAGCCCGCCCACGGGACCGAACGTCATCCAGGATACAAGACACACACCATCTCAACATCCATCTGTGCATCACCAAGGTCCCTGGACAGAGTACCAAAGGATATGGGGGGCAGGAAAAGGTCGCCAGTGCAAGGGATACGGCACAAGGAACGTGAGCATGGACAGTAGGCGTCTCGCAGGTGTCCTGGAAGAACAAGTGGCAAGCTAGAAGGAAATAAAAAGATTCCTGAGCGAAAAGGGTGATGAACACGGGGGGAAGTGGTGGACAAGGGGAATAGAAAAGAGGCCCCCTTTCATGCCCCGCTCTGGCACTACCAGAATAGTTCTTATGTGCCATGGAGTTCGAACCACACGCATAGACATACACAGCTTACGGATGTCACAAAATAAAACAGGAGACGCCCAGAGCCCTCCCACGAGCTTTTCCAGGCCAACCTTTTGACAACAAAAGAAATCGGGCGTTGATGACGCAAACCACAGACGCAGCGCGACACATGAAGGGTGCGGCCAAGAAAGCACAACGAGGGAGGGGTAGCCCCAGTAAGAGCGCTGCTGCGCCACCCATTACCCAGCTTCTTCGAGCCGGCATCTCGAGAGGAGAGACTGGGGATAGAATTGACGTGCTTTTGATTAACATCTATCGGATAGATGTTAATCAAAAGCACGTCACGGCATCCAGGTTACGAAAAGGTATACCGGGGCGGAGAACTAGCGGTTTTAAATTATAACATGACTCTGTTGGGAGATCATGTAGCGGTATGGCGTACAGGATATGCTATCCATTAGGCGGCCAGGGACGGATGACAAGGAAACACTGCACAGCAGGGCAGGAAAACTAGAAGCAGGGCAGGAAAACTAAAAGCAAGGGAAGACAGAAGACCAGGGAAGAACGGCCGCCGCCCTCCAGCTTCCCCAGAGTCTTCCTCTCGCACAGCTTGCTTGAACAAGGTGACATAAGCAGGGTCAAAGCAGGGGGAAAGACCAGGGAAATAGGATGCCGCACGAGTAGAGTTGGACGCGCAAGGACAACCGGACCAGAGCTGAAAAGGGGCTCCACCCACCAGCTTCCCGGAATCCTCCTCCATGTGTGCGCGCGTGATGCCCACGGAGCAGCTGCCGCCGCCAAACTCGATGGGGATCTGGATGTTCAGCCGGCCATGCTCCGCGATGGGCACGTCAAACTGGGATATCTGGTAACCTGGATAGTGTTAGAATTCGCGACCACAGGTTTGGCAAGGAGCCCATTGCCAAGAGCATGCAAAGGTCAGATGTAAGGTTCCAGAAGTCATTTTTTGTAATTACATTGCCCTTATTGTACTGCTTGTTTGCTGGATGTTTTTTTTAGAAAAGCTACGTGAAGTCTCAACGCGGGAACCGGGTTCCATTACCGAAACATAACCAAAAAATTTAAGAAATCGTTCTTTTCCTCTGTCAGGGTGTGAGACCACGAGAGGATGGAAGAGCCGTCTGCTGGCGCCAATTCGTGAGGCCGTGCGTGCCTTATAGGCACAAACCCACAAAGCCCGAGTAAAATAGCCATGCATGTCTTACAGGCTCCAACCCACAACGCCCAAATAAAGCAGCCGTGCATGTCTTATAGGCACAAAACCCTAAAGCCCAAATAAAGCAAGCTGGGCGCTGCGTTTGCTGGGGATGCTCATTCTCCCCCCATCACCGTCACTGCTCGTTAAAAACATGATGTGGGTCCGGTGGAGTTTGAGACAGACGCGCTTCCCTTCATGGGTGGGGCGGGGAGGAGTGGACTTTGGAGAGCCGGCCCATTAAAGAAGATGGGTGAGGGAAGAAGGGATCAGGTGAGACAAGGAGGGTTCGGGTAAGAGAAGGGGGGGCCGGGTGGGAAAATAAGGGGTGCAATGCTACAGTTTGATACCCGTCACAGCTAGCTTGATGCCCATCACAGCCTAGCCTCATCCCAAAGGGGTCGAGGGGTAGGGATAAGGCTAGGCTGTGACGGGTATCAAACTAGTAGGGCACTTGATATCAAACTGTAGAAGTGTTGCACTTGATATCAAACTAGTAGTGCACTTGATATCAAACTGTCGTGTTGCACTTGACATCAAACTGTCGTGTTGCACTTGGTATCAAACTGTCGTGTTGCACTTGGTATCAAATTGTAGTGGTGCACTTGTTTTTCTCCTTCATTAGCCGCTGCTTCTTCGACTTTGCTTCCACAACTTCAGTACTTTCATGTTGCCTTGGTCAGCTATAGTTTGCATCGACCAGTCTACGTGCTTTAATTGCGTCAACCTTGTATCGATTGAAGGACTGCAGAAACCTGGGGCGACCCTACGCGGGCCTCCACCGGAAAGGAAAAAACGTGGGCCACTTGACTGTAGGGCCTATGACAGAAGAATTGTGGGAAGATGAATCGTGGGGAAAACCCAGGGTGACCCGGAGCGGGCGCCAGTGGGAAGGAACCATAGCCACTTGCCTTTGGGTAGGTCCGGATAGAAGTAATGCTTGCGGTCGAACTTGGTGCGGCGGTTGATGGAGCAGCCGAGCGCCAGACCGGCCATGACCGCCTTGTGAAGAACCTGCTGGTTGAGGACAGGGAGGACGCCCTGCAGGTGACATGAGAAGAAGGGCAAGGGAAAGGGGGGGGGGGGGTAAGGGGGGGAGAGGGAAAAGGGGGAGGAGATGGGGGGAGGGGGAAACAACAGTCAGTTATGCAGCAGGATGGTCATTCGGCGAAACAAAGATGAAATCTGTCATAAAACAGTGCATGTAGAAGGCAGGCAGGTGGGAAGGACTGCTGGCTGTTGGATTGGTTGGCTGGCTGGCTGGCTGGCTGGCTGGCTGGCTGGCTGGCTGGCTGGCTGGCTGGCTGGCTGGCTGGCTGGCTGGCTGGCTGGCTGGCTGGCTGGCTGGCTGGCTGGCTGGCTGGCTGGCTGGCTGGCTGGCTGGCTGGCTGGCTGGCTGGCTGGCTGGCTGGCTGGCTGGCTGGCTGGCTGCCTGCCTGCCTGCCTGCCTGCCTGTGATTGGTGTGAATAACGTTGCTGGAAAAACTGGCTGTGATATCCGACATCATCTTCATTCAGAACACTGATTAATGTAGTTGCGCACTTTGCTCATTGTACATACACTACGAAACTAATGATCCTACTACGTACGGTGGTACAGAGATACACTACTTATATCAATCGTAACCAAATGCAGTGATATACTACTGAAGTATCGTGGCCACTATACCGTGATATAGTACTTACGTGTAGTGGTTTGGTGCCTAACTTGCCGCGATACTACGTACGTGAATACTGGCACTAGGTGAGCGGATGCCATCCTTGCCATGCGCCATGACGAGATATGTAAGCACGTATCGTTTTCAAATACAGCCACATTTCACACCAGTACTAGTACACCACCATGAAGATCATTAGATTTCATAAAAGGATATGCATGCCTTTGTCACAAACAAACCATGGGGCCAAATGATGCGCATAGAGCCAGCGGTTGCCCATCACTTACGGCCAAGGCAAGACAACAACTGCTGGGGCTCAGGCACCACTGCAACGGCAGCCAGCGTAAGGGGGCCGCGCCAACCCAACAATGCTGTCACCAATCATGAGCTGTCACCATCATAATTCAATGCTACCCTTCCTTGCCTGCCATGACTTTGCTACCCGTGCCTGTCATGACTTGTTGTTTGCCACCCGTGCCTGTCATGACTTGGCTACCCTTGTTTGCCACCCCTGCAAGTCATGACCAACAAAATTGGAGTGCAACCACTTTCAAAGGAGGTAGCCATGTGATAGGGTAGGGCCACATTGCTTACGAAGGCTGACTCACCGGCAGGCCCATGCACACAGGGCAGGTGTTGTGGTTGGGCACGTTGTTGGCCTGTGACGGGCAGGAGCAGAAGGCCTTGGTGGACGTGTTGAGCTGGACATGTGTCTCGATGCCGATGACCGCCTCGAACTGGTGCGACACGTCGACAGACAAATAAATGCGCATTTCAACGTGGAAGTAAAAGACAGCAAATCATGTGTACGCATGGCAGTGCATGTCTGTAAAGGAATGGCTTGTGAGAGAGGCCCATTATTACCATGGGAAAAGGCGAGGGATGGATCACAAAGGCAGGGCAAGGGCAAGGGGCGAATAAGAGGGTTGATGCAGGGAAGGAGGTAAAAAGAAAGAGACAGGTGAAGAAAAGTTGCGGTGATGCCGCATTATATGCTAACTGGCATGCGAATCCGCATTCTATACTAACTGGCAACCCGTGTGGCGTGCACGAGGGTGAGATGAGAAGTTATGGTCGTAGTCACGAAATCACACGCGTGTACGGCTTGCGAGCGGGCATGGCCTGATACGTAAAAGAAGCGTTTACACGCGCACACTCACGGTGAACCCGTACTAGGGCGTTTCGAAGGATAATGGGCTACCCATAGCAGGGTAGACCATCTATTCTAATGCTGTTAATAAACGATACGTGGAAGAGCGCTTCATTTATCTAGGCGTCCGGGGATGAATGGAATATTATCTGCGCTCATGCACACAGAAAAGTCGTCCGCATGGTAACTGCCGACATAAACCATGTTCAGATATAAGCTGCCAGGACCACCTCAGTTATCTTACCTCGACGCTCTCGGCTAGTGGTGCCTGGGATGCTGATGCACTGGTTCGGCTCCGACGTCGGACATTCAAACGCAACGATGGTGCAGGCTCGTATGTGCATTTTCTCCTCCATGTTAACTGCCTGGAGCTGCTAACCGGAGGCCTTGATACGAGAAAGTCGCGTTGTTTATGCTGGAGAGGGCCACAGCATGTCAAGAACGAGCTCCAAAAGGCCGTTGTGCACGGAAGGCTTTGAGTCGCCATTTCAGCGAGCAATTTCGTACCCTATCTACCCGAGCGGCCAGGCAGCCATTAAAGCGAATGACAGGATTTACGCTCCGCCGATAATAAATATGTGTTATCCTCGCGAGTTTTTGCTGTCGTATATCACACCAGAAGCTGCTAGAGCAGTGGACACGTGGAGCGAGCGATACAATTACGGCAATTAGCTAATTACGGCTCGGGAGAACTGCAGATATTCTACTTGCATGCGGCACAGGAAGAAGTAGGCCGAATGTTTATTGCTGCCTCTGCCCCTCACGCCGTGCCGGCGTGCCCCAAAGCTCGCGCGAAACTGTTGTTCACGGCAAGAGCACTTCTGAAGCTTTATAGCGTCGCACAACCTCGGAATCTGCGCGAAGGAATCGGCCTTGTTCTGCAGGCTCTGCCGCCGTGCTCCGCCGTGCTCCGCCGTGCGATTCGTGATATGCCCGCGGCGTGGCATCACCTTGAGGCTGTGGATCTCGCGTCTGTGTCACCCCGGCCGTTACGGGTGGACCCCTAGGTAATAGGCTCCTTTCTAGGCGCCCTGGTGGCCTGGTCTCCTGGCCTCGCGCACTAGCTACGCAGCATTTGCGGTGCCACGAAAGCTACCTAAAAGAGTACTGGACTACTGGACTGGTACTTTCCCAGTTTCCCTTGGTCACAGTTGGTTGACCTACCGAAGGTTTTGCCAAGTTAAGAGCCAACAGCTCTCACCCATGCGCTGGTCGTAGGGCAATTGAGAACTGCCAACTACGAAACGTGTGTGGAATACTTTGGATTACTTCATAGGCAGTTGGAAATTAGCATGTTGCTGTGATTACCTCGGATTGTCCCGGCTAAACGGCACGGGCCTTGTGTTTGCAGGCCCAAACGAGCTCTTCTGATTCACCGGTATTTCAACAGGGGGGAAACGAGCCAATTTTCTGTTTAGGACATGGAGGCCGCGACAGTGAGTGGTCGTAGCGATGAGTTGGATTGCACATGGGGTGTGCAGCGATGCCGAAGCGGCACGGCCAGATCGAACGACAGGAGTGCTCATGGCGCTTCGTTGATCGCAGAACCCGCGCTAGGTAGATCCAACGATATCGCGAACGGCTCAGCTGTCGCCGGCAGTGCAGCTGCCGATGTGCATGTTCTTGGGGAAAGCCCGTCACCTGCATATCCCAGGTAAAAGACATTCTACTTCAGTCACTTCCACGCTTTTTCAACGTGTAAGTTGTTTCTTGGTTTATTTTAGTCCTTGCGCGACAATTCTTCGTGGCGGTTGTAAAAGCCGGGATGCCGCTGTTTGTTTACTCGTATCAATTCCCTGCGCGTGCACCTTCCAGGAAGCGTGCCAGGACAGCGCGGGCCACCAGTGACGGCCCATCGCAGTCGGAGCCGATTCGCTCGATGCCGAGCATCCGCGACCCACGGCGGAACCCGCCCTTTGCCCCCGAGGGGTTGAATCTTACCTGGCCTCGTCCGTCTGGTGCATCGGCCGCGGATGCGATTGACGTGGATTCTGTGTCTTCAGAGAGGGTATCGCCAGTAGCTGATGGGGCTGGCGCTGGCCTATCGGAACCGCGCGACGCGGGCGATGCGGCCATGAGCGATGAGCAGTTTGCCCGGCAGCTGCAGAGGGAATTTGAAGAGTCAGAGCAGCAGGCGGCGCACGAGAGGTTGCGGCAAGAACTGGTGAGGACTTGGAGTGTGCGGCAAGCACCCCAGCAAGGGAGAGCTTGGAGCCCTTTTTTGTTTCTAGGGCTAGGGAAGGGACGAGGGAATCAGAGCTTCTAACGGTTGCTCTCACGAAGCCTAGTTCCTCTTCCCCTTCCTTGTTGCGCTCCCCCACCCTACCGTTATGGTTGGTTGCGCTCCCCCACCCTACCTTTGTCATTTGGTTGCACTCCCCCACCCTACCGTTATGGTTGGTTGCGCCTTGGTGGCTGTATGGGAGATAGGTTTGGAGGCCGTCCAGGTTGTAAACCAGTCAAGAAGCTCCCAGTTGAGGTGTTTTACACTCACCTGTGGGTTTGCCTGTCTGTCGCTTAGCCTGCTTTTGTGTTTGCGTATCTGTGCCTTAGCCTACTTGTGTGTTTGCCTGTCTGTGCCCTTGCCTGCTTGTGGGCTTGCCTGCCTGTGCCTTAGCCTGCCTTTGTGCCTGGCTCTTTCATCGACTCGACCGATCTCTGCCCCCATCTATTCCCTTGCTATATCTACCCACCACACACAAACACACACACACACACACACACACACACACACACACACACACACACAGACACACATTTCTTGTGTTTTGGTGGTTGTCCATGCTGTTGCTGTTGTCAAAGCTTCCTGATGTTGTTGCTGTTGCTTTTGCTGTTGTGGGTTGTTGTTGTTGCTGTGTATGCTGTGACTGCTGCTGTTGACAGAGGTCATGTCGCTCATGTTGCTTTTGCGTTTGCTGTTGCTGTTGCTGTTGCTTGTCCTGGTGTGGCGGCGGCTGTTGATGGCGGCGCCGTTGCTGATGTTGCGGCTGCAAGCAGCAAGACCGCGAGATAGCGGCACGTCTCTTCCGCCAGATGCAAGAAGAAACCTTGGCTAGAGCAGGCCACGGCGGGGGCAGGGGTGGGGCCGAGGGGCATGCGTGGGATGACGAGCGGGGCGGTGGCTTGGACGAGGAGAGGGGGCGCGGCCTGTGGGGCACTTTGGGGGGGCCCCGTGGTAGAGATGCGGAGCCTGGTGGCCGCCGTGCAGATGCCAGCAGCAGGGGGGATGGCAGTGGCAGAGCGGAGGCAGCTGGTCGAGCGGCTGCCAGTGGTCGGGCGGATGCGGGGGGGATGGCAGATGCTAGTGGTTACCCGGATGGTGCAACGGGCGGGTATGAAGATGAGGACCAGGGGCGCTCCCGAGAGGTAGGCTTTGTTTCTTCTCATGGTATGGGGGGAGTTTGGGGGGAAGGTGGGACCGCTGTTTGGTTTTGGCAAGCTCAAGCATCCGTTTTTGGTGCCGTTTACGTGGGCTTGTTTTGTCCTTTGTCTTGCTTGAAGTTCTGACATCTGTGCTTCTACCGTGTCATGGCAACGTTGCTTGATCTCCTTTGCTCGTCCCGTGTTTGTCAAAAGGGCTTGAAACAGTTGGCAGATAGCTCCAGCGATGATTGTGATTGTGATGCTTCCATCTAACCGTGTAACCATCATCATGCGTTTGCGGTAGTTTTTTTATTGCCCCGTGACTTACCAACATGCGCACACGTTGATTTGGGTTCATTCATCAGTGCATGAAGTCACCAATGAAAGAGTCAACGGTTGGCCTCATTATCTCATCCAAACCTATTTATACTATGGATTGTATGGTATCATCCAAACCTATTATACTATGGATTGTATGGTATCATCCAAGCCAAATATACTATGGATTGTGTGGTATCATCCAAACCTATTATACTATGGATTGTATGGTATCATCCAAACCTATCATACTATGGATTGTATGGTTTCATCCAAAGCTCAGAAGATTGTATGCGTGTGGAGCATTGACGGTGTGTCTCGAGTCAACACCGCGGACATTCTGTCTCGGATGAACCACGAGGACAGATGATCTTGAATGATCAACACGGGCAGTGTGTCTCGAATGAACAGCACGGACATTGTTTGAACCTTTGTTCCCAATTCTTTCTCGCTCAAACCATTGAATGATCAATTCTCGCACACAACCCCAGGACGCGGCCGAAGGCAGGGAACGCCGCCAACGCCCCGGCCGGCCCGCGCGCGAGAGCCGCCGCTATGAGGCCAGGTCGGCGGGTGGCAGGGGCGGACCGCGCCAAAGGGGAGACGCCGGCGGCAGCGGCAGTGGCGACGGCGCCAGTGGCGCCATGGGCTTGGCGAGCATGATTCCCCCCTTGTTTCCCGCGGGATGGGGGCCGCCACCACGCGGGGGCCACCACTCTCGTGCGGTATGTTTGGCAAACCCGTAGGCTTAGGGTAAGTGGTAGGCTGCTACAAAGGGAGCGTGTCGTTCCCATCATGGTAATAAGGTGTAGCTTTCCCCAGTCGTATTCCATTAAGGTCATGTGCCGGCAGTCTATATGTAAATCCTGTGTAATCCCATTATGGTCCTCCATTGATATCCTTAGTCATGGTCCTCAGTAGAATGGTGGTCAGTCGCTGTCCTTAGTGTGGCAGCCCTGTATGGTATGGGCGTGACATCGTGCTAGTGTTAGGCATGCCTATGACCATTGTGTACACGGCGGTTGTAGTCCTGATGGTTTTTGCCTTTGGAAATTCGCCTACGGCCTCGCAAGACAACCCCTTTGGGATGGTAGATAAGCCTAATTGAGTGACAGGTTTTAGTAGATAGGCCCTTATGTCGTGGTTTGTGTTGTGAAAATGTTAGCATGAGAGAATGGGTTGGCGACATGCATCTGCACTCGCATGTGCCTTGGGTGTAGCTGACGACGCATGTAGGGGCAGTCTGTACTCACTTCAGTTTGCGCACTGTGCTCTTGAACCTGCGCCGTGTTCCTTGCGCCTGTGTCGGGCGTTGCAGTACAACATGCTGGCGGCGCTGGTGGCGGGCAACCGTGCTCTGGACAGGTGAGTGCGTGCCCTGCGCATCTGCGCAAAGGGACGCAATGAGAAGGAAAAGCAACAGGAGGAGAATGGGAAGCACATATCCACAGCAACACACATCCACAGCGACCTGCTTTTTGTGCAGCTGCTGGCCTTTTGACGCTATTTAGCGTTTGTTTTGTTGAAGTAAAGGCAGGCAGTAGGCAGGCAGGCAGGCAGGCAGGCAGGCAGGCATGGCGGGCAGGCGGGTGGGCAGGCAGGCGCGCGGACGAGCGAGCGGCGGGGGCGATTTTCTTAGACTGTTGTCCTCATTCCTTGTATCCCCTCTTCCAGCGGCAGCTACATGGCGGTGCTCCTGTTTTCTAAGTCTACTTTCTTTCCGTGTTTTCTGTTCATGTTTCTGCCCTTTCCTCCAGCGGCAACTACGAGGCGATCCTGGCGCTGGGCGAGGCGCTGGGCAGCTCGCGCAGCAACGGAGCGAGCGCGGCGCAGATCAGCGTGCTGCCCACGTCCACCGTGCTGGTGCGTAGGCCATGTGGTGTTGATGTACATGAACGGTAAGCAGTAAATATAAATGTACATTACACACACAAGCACACAAGGCATGCCATGGAATGCGGCGCAGGTCAGTGTGTGCAAACTGCAATGGGGATGGGGATGGGGATGGGGATGGGGATGGGGATGGGGATGGGGATGGGGATGGGGATGGGGATGGGGATGGGGATGGGGATGGGGATGGGGATGGGGATGGGGATGGGGATGGGGATGGGGATGGGGATGGGGATGGGGCTGATATTTTAATAGCAGCTTTTTCCCCCTGTTGGGCGTTTTCTAAAACTCTTTTGGCGGCATGTTCCCCCATTCCTTCTTTCCTCCATGAACGTTCTACAAATGCAATTTTCATTGTAATCTCAATTGTAATATTTCTACTGCTGTAACCGTCTATTCACGAGCAGGCGCACGAGGTGGATAAGCAGCAGGAGTGCGTCATCTGCCTGGACACGCCCGCGGTCGGGTCCGTCGTGCGCCGCCTGCCCTGCCTGCATGTGTTCCACGCGGCGGTGAGTGCTGTAAGGGTTTTAGAAGGAGACCTTGAAAGACCAACGGGTAGCTTCCCCCAGTGGGCATCCCCGGGGCTGTTGCCTTGCAGATGTATGAGGTCGGCGATGTGGATGAGGTGTGCTTGGTGGGCAGCTTGTTTCGAACCATCGGGATCGGAGAGCCTAGGCATGTCATCTAGGACGTTTCGGTCCGCAAATACAATATCAAGTGTGTGTAGGTACGTTATAGCACCTAGTGTTGTTGGGTTGTTGAAGTTGGGATCGCCGCTATGGACGACAAAAGGCCGGGTTGCGACAAACAGTAAGGGAAAGAGACACCTCGGATGAAGGCGTGACCCAGAGGCCTCTATGGAATGGAAGGCATCTGTGGAATCGGACATAGGGCTTGTGGCATAGGGCTTAAGGCACGGGACTTGTGGCGCAGGACTTGTGGACTTGTGGTTTGCTCCTAAAAGGAATCATGCGTTCAAGGCTGCCCAAGCCATAGCACAAGCAGTAGCCGCACCCCCTGGAAAGCTTGTTGTGAAAGATTGTGGGGTTGACGCGGATACTTTTGATTTTATACACAAGAGGCAAGTTGTTTGACCGAGACATCCTCAGGCTTTCTTCATTTTGTTTTGCCCAAGTGATGATGCTGAGAGTTGTTACCGGACACTAGCGGCGGAGACAGCCTTACCTTCACGTGCGTGCCCCATGTAAGTCCCTTTGTACGCCGTGGTTGGACTGCCAGCTTTTCATTGTGGCTAACACCAAGCTGTCACCTCTATGCACGCACCTGTGTTACCTCTGTTGCATGCGATTGCGTGCATGGGATGCCCGGTACAATGGAACCCGTATGCTTGATGCAGTGTGTCGACGAGTGGCTGGGCCTGCAAAGTCTGTGCCCCGTGTGCAAGCAGAAGATATCGGCTTGAGATGCTCAAGGCCGTAGATGCTCTAATGCAGTGGAGTGCAAATTCTGCTTTAGGCAACGGTTCCCAGCCGTGGGTTACTTAGCTACTATTGTGAGATAGTAGCAGTCGTAAGTGTTGATTATGCCACGAATATGAGCAACAAATCACGCGTTGCTCAGTGGCCGCTGAGTGCCTTGTTGATAAGGATGTGGAGGGGCGTTGATGCTTGTCTGGCCATGTCATGGTGCTCTATTGAGTGAGACAACTATGAATGCCAGCTGCCAGTTGCAATTATGCTTTCTGTAAGCGGTGTGTACGTGCTCACACCTTGCTGCTTCCAATAAGTTATGTGATGGGTGCGGGGCATAGTATCGGCATCGCCAATGCGTTCTTCTGAACCACTCCAAGGTTTACTGTCATCATGTCAGATGAGAATATTAATGCTTGAGGCTCCCTTATATCTAGGAAACTACCTTCGCTACCTATCGCTTGGGGTCCACCAGTGTTGTGTTTTGGAATATCGCGTAGGTCCGTGCGTAGTACTCCTGCGCACTTAAGGTCTAGTGGTTAGTCATCTTCTATTAATTAATTAATTAATTAGGAACATAACTCCGTTGGGAGTATCTGTAGCACATAGCCCTTGAGAAGGGGCATATGGCCTATAATACATCTTCTATAGACTCAGCAATTTCGGACATATTGGCACCCCTCTCCGGTAAAGAGGTTTTTCGCAGTTGGGCTGTTCCGAAAGATGCCTTCGGATCGGGAGACTCACACAGCCGCGAAATCATGCCAAAGGTCCTATGTTCGATTCCTTGCTCGTAGCTTCTAGGCTTTCGTACTTTCTGTGTTCCGCGGAATCTCAGATTTGGGCAGCTAGCATTTTCACGTTTGTTGCTTTCTGACGACAATGTAAGATCGGTTGATATTCGTTAGATTCGGCTACGTCCTCTAGGTTTGTACGTCACACTACAACCAGATTCCAGCCGTGGTAAACCTGCCTACTTCGGCGATACTAGAATATCGCGTATAGGTCCGTGCGTAGTACTCCTGCGCACTTAGGTCTAGTGGTGAGTCATCTTCTATAGATTCAGCAATATCGGACATATTGGCACCCCTCTCCGGTAAAGAGGTTTTTCGCAGTTGGGCTGTTTCGAAACGTTAAGTGAGATGCCTTCGGATCGGGAGACTCACACAGCCGCGAAATCATGCCAAAGGTCCTATGTTCGATTCCTTGCTCGTAGCTTCTAGGCTTTCTTACTTTCTGTGTTCCGCGGAATCTCAGATTTGGGCAGCTAGCGTTTTCACGTTTGTTGCTTTCTGACGATAATGTTTTGGAAGTCATCGCTATTACCTGTAGAATGAACTTGTCTGTTTCTCCATGAATGCACTGGCATCGGCAAATGCTCCCATGTGAAGTCGACAGTATGCACTAATTGATTAAATAATTAATTAATAGACACGTGACTGCGTCACGTGAGCATAAGTCCTCAGTGGGAGGGGAACATGGGATGGAATGGATGATTTATTTGTTTATTTATTTATTTATTTATAGACACGTGACTGCGTCGCGTGAGAAGTCCTCATTGGGAGGGTGGAACATGGGATGGAATGGATGGTGTAAGCTATCTAGGTCCTAGTTACAGGGCTGTGGGCACCACGGCCCGAATCGCTATGAATGCCATACGCGGTCATGCACACGCGGAGCCCCCACAGACTTGGGGGTGGTCTCCTTCATCACTACTTGCCGGGGTAGGGCGGGGTTGCTCCACCAGCGGCGGTGGTCATGGAGTTGCGCCCACGCCATGCTGATCCGTGTAGTCAGGTCGTCCTCGCAATCGGGAGGCCAGCTGCCGTGCAATCCCGCGGGAGGCACGCCAGATAGCTCCCCCTAGGGCAGCGTGCGGCTGCCTAGATAGATGTTGTCGTTGGAATGCTGTTCGATAGATGTAGAATGTAGCCAATGTAGATAGATTAGACCGGTAGGAATGTTTACACCCATCCATCCATCCATCGGGGTTAATGCTCCGTGACTCCCCAACGGGAGCACGAGTCTAATTAATTAAGTAGCTTCCATCATCATTCCGTCATCATTCCGTCATCGCGGCTCACAGAATGGCACCAGCCTTATGCTGGCATCTGCCACCCCTATAGTGACCCTATAGTGACCGCGGCCTGGGGTGGGGTATCACCCTAAACCCTAAACCCTAAACCCTAAACCCTAAACCCTAAACCCTAAACCCTAAACCCTAAACCCTAAACCCTAACACCGTCTCCAGACACCCACGGCATCCCCCCACCCTGGCTATCACCCTCCCACTGTGACTAAATTTACTAAGTTTACTATGGGTTTTTGGTTTTTTTTCTAGGAAATTCAAGCCAGCTGCCATGAGGTCAAGGTGCTACAGGTGCTGTGTGGTACAGGGTAGCTATAGTGACCTTATAGTGACCATGGTGGTAGACTCTTATGCTGGCATCCCAGGGTGACTAAATTTACTAAGTTTACTATGGGTTTTTGGTTTTTTTTCTAGGAAATTCAAGCCAGCTGCCATGAGGTCAAGGTGCTACAGGTGCTGTGTGGTACAGGGTAGCTATAGTGACCTTATAGTGACCATGGTGGTAGACTCTTATGCTGGCATCCCAGGGTGACTAAATTTACTAAGTTTACTATGGGTTTTGGGTTTTTTTTCTAGGAAATTCAAGCCAGCTGCCATGAGGTCAAGGTGCTACAGGTGCTGTGTGGTACAGGGTAGCTATAGTGACCTTATAGTGACCATGGTGGTAGACTCTTATGCTGGCATCCCAGGGTGACTAAATTTACTAAGTTTACTATGGGTTTTGGGTTTTTTTTCTAGGAAATTCAAGCCACCTGCCATGAGGTCAAGGGTGTGACATCCAGTCCCACCATGCCATAAGAGGGTGAGGCGTGTGGGATATGGGACTAAGTCATTTCCCGTGGGAGACTATGTTTACTAAGTTTACTATGGGTTTTGGGTTTTATTCCTAGGAAATTAATTCAGGTGTGCACCACCAAAAAACACCTGAATTTCCCAAAAAAAGAACCCCCAAAAAACTTAGTAAATATAGTCTCCCACGACAAATGGTCATGAAAACGTAGTTTCCCACGGCAAAATGACCAATAAATCCATCTCCCACGGAAAAGGCCATGGGGGCCGGCCAGCGGGGGTGCAGCGGAGGGGCGCGGACTGCCAAGCAGTGGCGGACTGCCAGGTGGTGGTGGGCCTCGGTTGTGAGGGCTTGCTGTGTTTTCTCGTGGTAAACTATATTTACTACTAAATTGATATTTTCAGTTGGAAATGGAGGTTTTATTCGATGTGAGTGAGAGTGCATGCACAGGCTTGCATAATTTCCCGCAGACAAAACCCAAAACCTGTAGTTAGCTTAGTAAATTTAGTAAGGTGCTGGAGGGTCGAGCAGTGCGTGGGAGTTGGCGGACCAGGCGAGGGCCGCGCGGCGGGGTGTCCTCACGAACGAGGTGACGTCTGGGGGTCCATCTGAAAGCGGAAGGACCATCGATTGACACGTGAAAAATCGTTTCATTAAAATATTACTTACGAAGGGCAATACCGCCATCCAATAAAACAATTCGGCCTGGAACCGTCGCTCAACTTGTACTGAGTCAGCCTGCAGCCCAGAACCGCCTTTGCCTCGTCTCCAAATAATTTCGCCTTGTAGCTATCCATACCAGTCGAAGCAATGTACTCGTCGAGAAGAACCTTTACAGGCACTGCCTCTCCGCTGCACTTGACAAGCTCGCCGCTTTTCTTTAGCTCCTCGATAAAGGCACCCACACCATCAGACGAAACCTTCGAGTCCGTCTTCAGGACTCGCATCTCCTCCGACCTAGGCGGCCACCTCTCGTCCTTGCTGGTTGCTGCCAGGTATACTACGCACTCTCTAATCGAAATCGCCATCAATCCTAACGCAAACTCCTTGGCACGCTCGTTCAGTGTGGTGTCCACGAGATGCATGTGCGGACGATCAGGTTCATCGGCCATCTCTTTCCGCGTGCAAAACTTGCTCACGAAAGGGTACATGACAGCGCGGTCCCACAACCCCTCGCAGTGCTCGTCAAATTTCACGTCGTTGTTTGTGTCCAAAATAAGCTTGAATGACGTGGGAAATTGCACGTACTCGTTAGAGTGGAGAGCGCGTGCCTTCAAGACGCCATTGCCTGTGATGTTCTTGAATTTTGATGCCACAATAGGGACGTTGCGCTGGAGCTCGTTCGTCAAACCGATGCGCATGCCGCGCATTCTCAAAACTTCTGGCGTCGCCACATCACTGTCCCGCTCCTGCGAAGTGTAGAAAGCAGTACGAACGGTGTCCGCATTGTCGCCGTATGCCTCTCTGATTACTTTCATCAGGAAGCCCTTCCCGTTCCGTCCTGAACCCTTCCAAAAGTATCCTTGCTCGTCACGATTGTCCCCCACCATCAGTGAGCCAAGGAAACGCTTAAAGTGGGCCCGGGTCACCTCGTCTGGGAAAATTTCCTCCAACTTCACTTCCATAGCACAAGTGTCGGCGTCTGGCGTGTAGGGAATTCTCATCTGCTTGGAAAGCATGTCGTCGGGCCGTCCAGGGCGCAGGGTCATTGTAGTAAGTTCCAGCACCCCGTTAGTGAAGCACAGGAGGTATGGATTCCGGTCTAGCCGCTCCACGAAGTCCGTTGGCTCGGCGTATATGATCGCCCTGACCTCGTTGCGGATGTAGTTGATGTAAGGACCGTCACGCAAGTTGCGAGAGATCTTCGCAGCGGAATCTGCCAGGGCATCAAAGTACGCCGCCTTCTTGTCGTCACCTAGATGCTCGGCCTTGTCACGCCGTTCAGAAAAATAGCGTGCCACCTCCTCGTACTTTAACTTGAGCTTGTCCGCATCTCCGATGGCGTTCCGCAGAGGTTCGTCAGTCATCAGCTGGCGCCACCTGTGGTCCCTGAAATTCCACAACGACCCACCGCTGTACCGCCAAGTCCCAGCAAATCCCACCACACAGGCCTCGGCTACACCGCGATGAGAATTCTCGAAGTGCGCGAGAATGTATGATGTCGTGGCGTCCTCGGATGGGAAAAGCAGAGACTTGAGTTCGTCGCCGAGAGCGACAACTTCGCTCGAGAAGTCGCGGCAGTCCGAGTCGTGGCATTTCTGAACGATGCCGTCACGCGATACGACGAGGTAAGTGTGGTTGCTCCCGTGCTCGCGGCCAGCTCCGAGGCACAAGTGGCTGAACGTGCGCAGGACGTAGTTGTCACGGTCCTTCGAGTAGTGAAGGCTCGCAGCATCCAGCGCGTGGTCTTCAAAATTCGGGTAACGCTCGGTCCACCTGGCCACGATGCGCGAAGTGACGTTGGCGATGTCGTCACTGTCCAGGTGCGTGATTTCGTCGCTGCTAGTGGCGAAAGCCCTCGTCGAAGGGCGTCCAACGTCACGCTTGCCACCGCTCGACTTTTTTCCTTTTTTTGCTGGAGGCTCGAGACCGTCGGTTAGGTCGTCAACCGGTAGCCATTGCGCGTCGTCGCTCACGACCTGCACAACAAACGCCTCGAGTGGCGTCTGTTCGTCAACTGGCAGGAGCAGAGGACAATGAGCGTCAATTGCTGGATCCTTGCGATTGTGAATGCAGTTCAGCAGCTGATTTGTCTTGTAAATCCCCTTGTCCCATCCAGGCATTTGCAAGAGACCCGCTTGCATCAGGCGGCCCATGTCCTTCACCAAGACTTTCTTGTTCTGGATGAAAAAACGGAACGAGTATTTGTACACCCGCTTCGTAATTTCTCCTTTTGCGTTCTTCTTCTCACACCACCGTGGCTCACGCGTGGCTACCTCGATGTTGCGCGCGTCGATGTTGAAATTCTCGGCGATGTCGTTAAGCAGCTCGTCAATCGTGACTCCAGGGTCCGCTTCCTCGTGGTCGAAACCCAGGTCGTAATCGAGGTATGGCTTGACGATGTCGGACTCCGTCAACGCCTCGCACCACTGGTCACCGTGTCGAATTATGTCGAGAGCTGCCGTGAGAGGGTAGTCAAGAGCGTCCCAATTCTTAGACTTCATCTTCCGCGAGAGCTTGATCGCCTTGGAGGCCGTGGGTGGACCGGGAGCCTCCATGGTGGTGTGAGCGCGAGAGTGCGGATTGTCGTGGGAGAGTCCGCCTTTATTCCCGTGGGAGATCTCCCACGAGGAATCGAATCGTGTCGGCTTGTCGGTTACGTCGTGTCGGTCGACCGTGTCGTCATGCAGGTTGAAGTTCGAGACCATTCTGGAAGGTTGTATACCGTATGCTTAGAAAAAAAAAGTTTCGATTAAAAAATTTCAGTTCGTCTAAAAACCACACAGACCCTCGAACCTCGACCCTTGAGAAAAATGGTCCCATGGAACTTTTTTATTTCCTGTATAATGCATGCAGTTTAGGATATCCTTTTCGACATTCATGAAAATTTCCCACGGGAAAACTGTCTACTTTTTCCTCGGCCTCAGCCGACGTCCGCCAGTCTCGCCGCCCTGGGGAGAGGGGTCCCCCGCCTGCCGCTCGTAAACGGCTCCTGTAAGTACGTCGTGCCCCATCAAGTCACCAGCCCATTTTCGCTTTTTCCACGAAGCGCCCTTCAAGAAACGGGTGATGTACGCCTGCCTCGTTGCATCAATGCCGTGGTAGATGCGGTTGTACTTCGCAGAATAATACTCGTGCTTCATGTATTCGCCTGGATTTTTTGGGTCCTCGAACACGTACTTCTGATCAGCTCGAGCCTGCAACGCGTTAATCAGCTTCTTGTACCCGTCTGGAATTTGGTAGTCGTACGTGCCGTACGTCTCTGCCGTCTTAAAACGTTGAATTATCATGCGGCGCTCGCTCGGAATGTATCCGTTCTCGTGTGGCTCGAGCTCGCTGATAGAACTGACGATGCGCATTTTGTCGTGGTCGTACCTGGTCGGTGGCAGTTTCTCGCCGGACAGGTAAATAAGACCCATCAAAGCGGCGTCAGACGTAGGGTCCTTTTTGTACTCGGCGGCGGCGATCCGCTGGAGCTGCTCGTACGTGTACCTCAGTGGCTTGCTCTCGGCCCTGTCGAATTTCCTGTCGAGATCGCCGACCTTCAGCTCATTGACTCGAGCAGCGTACGCGTCCGTCACGTCGCGTGGGAGCCTCTTCTCAGGTGGCATCATTCGATTCACCCCGTTTATCACTCCGAGCAAGTTCTTCTCGTTCTCCCTCCACGCATCCTCTTTCGAGTGTGCGAGCTTGCGTTTGGGTTCCGAGGTTTCGTGGACGACGCGCAGGACACGGGCGGTGTCTGCGAGGCAGTCGACTGATTCGTCCTGCGAGCACCCCATTTTGTCAAGGAGAACTCGCAGCCTGCCGATATACCCCTTCGCGGTTTTGCGCGTCGCCCCGCGCTCTCTCGAGGGCCTGCCAGGCTCGTGATGCTCTGGCCGGGAATCCGCTGCGGCGACGGCCTCGTTGAACGTCCAATATCGTCCATCAGTAGGTCGCGCAGGCGGTTCCTCGTGGTGCGGTGGCTCCGGCGAGGGTGGAGAGGTCGCCTGCAAGCCGATTTTTTCCGCGCACTCGGGGTTATTTGCGATCCATCGGTCACTGGGATTCCAGACGCCCTTCTTGACCTTGCTTTTCGCCGAGATGCAGTTCGTCTGGTCGCGGGCGATTGCTCGCCTCTTCGCCTGGGCCCGTCGCCATTGCTCGCGACGCTCCTCTACGGTCACCGTCATCTGATGACTGAACATGAGACAATTTTTTGGCTCGAGGCTTTTTATACCCTACGGGGTGGATCCTTGGGCGCCCTCGAGGCCGTTTCGGTTCGTGTCGTTTTTCCGTTTTGGAGGGTGAGCGCCCACGTGGACGCCTGCGATCGCCCACCAAGGCGAGGATGGCCAATCGGATTTCGGGGCTCATGTCGTGACAGGTGGACGGAATCGTGTCGTGGTGGCCTGCTTCTTGAAGGATCCTGACGACACGTTCTAGAGTTTTCTGCCCCAGTCGAGAACCCGAACAATATCGGAGGAGTGCTTGGGTGTCCAACACGTACTCCTTCTCGGCGCCTGCGTATCGTTTGTGGACGGAATATCCATAGTATATCATGTTCAGAGAAAATTATTTTATCGAGAGAAATGTATTGAAGTTTCGACGAAACATTTTTTTCGGGTCGCGCTGGTCGAAGTCGACAGCAAAGAAGTCGTGAGGATCGTCCTTGACGGCGTGGTCCCATAGCGCGAGAAACTCATCCGGCGCCACAGCCCCGCGCTCTCTTCCGCGATCTGTCGCGCGGCTCGATGGTCCTTCGTTCTGAACAGCGCAAGAAACGATATATTCGCTCGCACTGCTCGTGGTACGCCACCGCTCGTGTACGCCTGTGTCAGGAAAATCATGCTCGTGAGGAAGTGTCTGTGTTTGAACGCGAAAGCCGCAACAGCGTTTTTGCTAGAGCTCTGATAGAGGGCACTGCCTTGCATGTCGTCTATCAGAATGAGCGACGAAGGAGGACCGTGCTCGAACCTTGTCGCAGGTTTATCCCAGTTCATTGCATCAAGGCGTAGGTACATGGAGAGGTCCATGAGTTCTGCGTTTTTTTCCCATCCACGTATTCGCGTTTGAACGTTTCCCAGACCTTGAGATCGTCCTTGTACCTCTCGTATTCGTGGAGGTCAGACTTGATATGATCTATCATCCCATCGAATGCCAGGTTAGAGTAGACTTCCATCGTCATAGCTGGTTCCGGGAGCTCTTGTATTTTGGCTCCGTGTGGGCACTCCCTGAAATGAGGTACAGCTTGTCGAATGAGTTGTTAGCAAAGTAAGCCTTCGCCATGTTGACTGCCGATGTAGTTTTCCCAGACCGTCGAGCTCCGCAGAAGTTTGCGATGAAATGAAGACTCGGCATATTCGGTGGAGCAGGACGCTGTGGGGCGTATCGTTGCTTGATGTCTTTGTTCTCGAGTGAATGAATTCGTCGCTCTTCGATGATAGCCATTATCATTCTGAAGACATTTTAATCGTCCAGACTAGCAAGGAGAGACGCGCGGATGGCGGCCATGCGCATCTCGTATGGCGTCATCGCGGCAGGTGGCGGTGGTGGAGGTGGGAGCTGCCGGGTCTTGATCGGGGATGGCGGAGAGTCCGGCTCTGTCTCCTTGGGCTTTCGACCCCGTCTTGGTTTTGGCGTGTCGGCGGGGGTTGAGGCGACAGAATCTTCAGCG
Organism: Mesostigma viride; assembly: GCA_009746045.1. NCBI lineage: Eukaryota > Viridiplantae > Streptophyta > Mesostigmatophyceae > Mesostigmatales > Mesostigmataceae > Mesostigma > Mesostigma viride. The sequence continues at coordinate 65,445 of RPFO01000467.1, forward strand.
AGAAGGCGTTCAATGCGCGATTTGTTACGGGCTTCTTGCAGCTCCAGTTCGACTAGCCTTTGCCGCTGAATCTCCAATTCCTTTGCAAGGACCTTACGTTTCGTTATCTCTGCCTCCTTTTCCTCGTTTCGTCTCTTCTCCCTCTCGGCTTTTGCGCGTTGCTGGTAAACTCTCATTTTGTCGCGAAGGGCTTTTTTCTGTTCATCATTCAGCGGTTGTCCCTTTCGAATTGTCTTGACCAGGTCAACCTGCTCTTCCCGCGTCTCGGCGAAGGTTTCGTCTTGGTAGCTCGTTGGGGTCTCTGAAGCCTCAGAGGCCATGTTTATATTCTAGGCAGATAATAAATGGTAGTGATTTCGACTCTCAACCGGCCCATAAACCTCGCAACCGGCTTGACGGTCGACCAAGAAACAGACGCGCGAATCGCAAGCGTTGAACAGGACATTGTAGCGTTGCAATTATCCCAGGTTCATCCATTTGACTTGCATACGATTGTTGATGGCGTGCGGGTGTGTTACCCAAGTGAGCCAACAAGTTTGCGTTTAGGCGATGATTACGACGAGGAGACGGCCGCGGACCCTATCGAGTCATTTTTTAAGCTGGTAGTGGATGGGAAATCGTGGTTTAAAGACCAAGCCATATTCGAAAACATGTACGTAAAAAGCAGCTTCATAGACATCGAGACACCGAGCAATGGGGTCATGTCATTCCATTTTGACGCTGATACGCTCCAAGACCCAGGCCATCGAATACCGACCCGCACACAGCTAGACTTTCTGTTCGACAACTTGGGTATCGGCTATACTACTCTGACAAATCCAAACGCGCCATTTGTCATGCATTATGAAGATGGAACGACGGCTTCTCATGACAATGCCTTTAGCGTCATCAATGACCAAGACGTGCGTGTTGAGTTGCCATATATCGTCAACAGCGGAGAAGTAAGCGGAATTTGCGATTTTGTCGCGAGAGACTACCAGTCCTCATTTTATGCAGCGGGGAACAACTTGGTTAACCCAGATGTCGGATACCCGTATTTCAAGGACCTGTATTTTGGATATGGCGGGACGCGATTTTCGGGTAGCCCTTTGCTAGTCGAGCAAATCTCGTTTTCCACCATGAGAGACCACAACCGCCCTGCCGCGCTAACCGGGCGTTCTTTCACAATAACCCGATCCTATGCAAAACTCTCTAGCTGGAGAATTGGCAGGATCGATGAATTGAACGCTGTCACTTGGCTAGTAGTCACCTACCCTTTTCAGACGTATGAATGCATCCCAGGGCTTTCGATAGTACAAGGCATCAAAGATTGCGTCCCTAGCGCCTACCTGAGAAAACTCCCTTTGCGATGGTACATCAACAACGTTCGACTCACGGAGGCCTCTCCGACGATTGGCGGGTTCACGCTATCTGTGAACGGAGGACTGCGTGGTGAGGATGCTCTAGTTACCAACTTGACAAGTACCGACACGGGAAAATGGCTGAGTTACGAGCTAGACCTCTTCGATGACTCTACCATTACCTCGTTTACGACTAGGAAGGCGGGGGTCATGGTAGGTGTCTCGAAACTTTCTACAACCTCTAGTGGGATACGATCAAAGAGCAAGTTTGTATCATACGCGAATCCAATGAGGATAGCAATTACAGCACTGGCGGACCCTGTCGTTGGGTGGGGGATGAACCTCGAAAACCCAGTCAGTTTCAACTTGCATATAGAGGGGGGTGTCAAGGCAACCTTGTCAGGGATTAACTATTTCACGTACACACCAACCGACCACGAAAGCGCTAATACGGACATTTATTACAGCTTCACATGCCCAAGAGACTACCCCAACCTCTCTGGGGAGAACGCGACAGTAGAAGGGACTCATGACACCCTTCGCAGTTTAGACGTCCTTTCTCGTAATATCTTCACGACTTCTCAGGCAGAGTCATCGAAGTACTACTTTGAACCGAATGACCCCACGAGCTTTTATTTGATAAAAACAGCCACGCCGGCTCCATCAAAGTGTGTCGTTTTTGCAAACGAGTTAATAGACGGTCCGTTCTGCATGTGTTTTCGCATGTATCTTGGAAGCAATGACGCTTTTGTGTCATTTGCTGAGAACACGATGAGTTTATCTGGAAAGTATCATCCGGCCGTTACGGACGGACACTCAAATTGGAGAAACGCTCAAACGACCCATTGGGCCATGCTTGGGGTCAACCTTCACCACTCCGACTATGCTCTCGACCTGTATGACAACCTCAAGGCAAGAGTGCGATACACACTCAATAGCTCGTGGAGGCAGCAGTTGAGTTACTGGGTTGCGTTTCGACGACGGTCTGACGGAATAGTCGAGAGGTATATAGCCAAGACACTCCCAACTAGGATGAGTCAGATGACAAAAATCTCAAACAGCGCCGGGATTTTCACATCCACGCCAACAGATATCATTGATCCATACGTGCCAATGCCCCTACGGCCAGTTATGCACCTGTCAGGAGAATACCACGCCATTGAAATAGCGAACATCGAAGACGATCTCACGGCTGTTGAGCTAGATTCCATCTTCACGAATAACCCCTCCGGGACCTGTACAAAGGGAGGAGATGTGATCCAACTACGACACCGGGGCACCGCGGGGCAGAACTGTTCCATCTTCGGCAAGTATTCCGTAACAAAGCCAGTGCCTGGAGCTACCAATCTATGGTTCAAGGAGCTCACATTGACGGATGAAAGCATGATTCACACAGTGGTCAAGTGCCCAACAACGTCTTATGAGGCGCAACTCGTGACGTACCCTGTCCAACTCTATGGAGTACTTCCAGCCCGTCAAGCCATTAAGAAGTTCAGCGTTGTCATGGGGTTCGACCCGACAAAAGTGAGCAATGTTGCCGGGCAGGTTACATGTGTCTTTGGAGCGGAGTGGGCAGGGGGTACAAATGTCTTCACCCCAGGGACAAACACGGTAACCATCACGTCCACCCTCGCAAACACGTTTGTACCAGTCGTTGGTGGGCTCACTCACCTTGCAACGGTCACATTTGCCACTGTGCTCAGTCCCACCCTTTCTGGACCCGGTGCTATTGTCCTCGATACGAGCGTGTGTGGGTATTATGACAACGCATTGGTGCTAATAGGCACAACTCATGGGTTAGACGTCGCCCAGTTCACTGACATCAACGAGACGCGGAGGATATCCCACACCATCCCCGGTCTGCGGCCTCCTGTGTACGACTACTTCATCCCTCAGCTATGGCACGGTACCCCCACGGCCACGCTGTCATTCCACGACCCAGCCAACCAAAGCGAGCTCACTTTGCCAACGTCCTTGGAGCACGTGTACCTTCGCGTCAATTTCACGGGTGCCTTACCAACCATCCTCGACCTCTCTAACCCTTATCGAATGAAGGCAAAAGCAGTGGGAACCGGGCTCCCATTCCTGATATTCGCGCCTTATTGGTCCGTCGTCCCGGGTACACAGAAGATGATGGCAAGTTCCAAATCCTGCTACATTTAAACCGGATCCCACCAACAGGCTACTCTGCCCCTATCACCCTATCCAACAACTTCTGCAAATCCCGAGCTGGGACCGCCGCAACGGCTGTGTCGAAGACGATCACGTGGACGAGCGCATAAAAATCTCTCGCATAAGTAAACATGCCACCAAGGAAAACGAAACGCGGCCGACGCTCAGGACGAAAACGCGCGCCTACCACTACGACGTCCACAAGAGTCTCCTCTAGGTCCTCCAATTCCGTCAAGAACACGATCGTAATCAACTCGCGACCACACAGAGCTCCCGCTGCCAAGGGGAAAGTAGCGGAAGCTCGCGGGTTCAGAGACGCGATTCTGTTGGCGGCCCTGTCCAACGTCGCGCAACCGGTTCGCGTCCCGATGATGCCAATCGACAACTCATTAGGAGGTGGCGTAAGCGTCGCCACACCAGCAACCGCGGCTGGCGGCGCGACGACGGCAGCTGCTACAACATCCGATGAGCCGGTTGTAGTGGCGCCACCGGCAGCTCCCGCTAGAGCAACAGGTCTCAGGGTCGGTAGAAGGTTGAAGATATACCGAGGTGGTGCGAGTGGGAGGAAGGAGACGGCGGAAATGGGAACGGATCCCATGTTTGTCTTCGGTGAGACCGCGGTGCCTAGAGAGCCAGCGCCACCTTTGACATCAGATACCGGAACCGGACCTGCCCGGTTTCCGTGCACCGAGCCTGGATGCACGAGGGACTTTAAAAGCCAAGGCGGAAGGACGACTCATATCAACAGAATTCATAAAAGGCCCCAAGGCAGGACGGTGGGCGGTGAGCCAGTGGTAGTTGGCTCGGGTGGAAGAGAGAGGATGAGAGCAGCCAGGTTAGCTGCCTTGGGAATGGCTACGGGTATCCGTGCCTAAAAAATATCTGTGTGTGATAATATTACGCAATGGATCCAATTTTCACAGAGTCTGACCTGATCGAGATTTCTCAGTGGATGGTACTGTACCCTAGCATGCCACGAGAGTTCATCGAGGCCGCGTTTTTGTATTGTAGAAAGAAACCTATGACTGGGAAAGGAAAGCGCGCTCTCAAACGCGCTTTCAAGGACGCAAAAGAGGGCGAAGTGGTAGTTCTGAATAGACCCGAAATCAAATCGGAGTTGATGGTAGAGAGCTAAGCGTATGAAAGACCATGTTCAAGAGACGATCCTTTTGACCCTTAGAACTGCTGACAGGGCGAGGGGTGACTTGGCTGCTCCCACGTGGGACATCCCCATGGGCCTTTTGGACGACTTCCACGACGTGGGTCTCGAGTTACTCTCAGTCCCATACGAGCAAGCGCACATCACTTCGAGAAATAACAAGTTCCTTTTCACCACACAAGTAACATCAGACACCCATGAGATATTTCTCCCCCACGGCTCATACACGTGTTTGGAGAACAGGGCCAACATTGAGAACGCACTACGAGTGCACGACCCTGGGATGACGGTGACATACGATCGCGCGAAGAGCAAGTACACTTTTTCATCTCCCAATGCGTTTTCCATCCAGGTCTCTGAATACGCAGGAAGGGTACTCGGCCTTCTCCCACTAGCATACCAATCCACGACGTCTCTCACTTCGAACAGAC
>RPFO01000288.1:0-42500 GCA_009746045.1 Mesostigma viride
ACATTCGCCCTGAGAGCGAGTTCATGCTTCTGTGCGTCCTCCTCGCGAGAAGAAGGAGGACGGACGAGGGTTCATCGACCTGTTACCAGGATTGGCCTGTCCTTTCCGCGTGCCAGGACGCGGACAAGATCGTTGCGAGGACGGCGTTTCCCGTATACCCGCCCCTGCGGAGGTGGTGATCGGCAGTGCGCACGCCATTTGGACAGGCCCCATTGCGTCCTTTCCCGAGTCGGTTCGCGGTTTCTGTGCTTGCGCCGGGGTGTGAGAAGGAAGGGAAGAGCGAGGTGAAGCGCCAGGCTGCGCCAGCTGCCAGGATGCGCGGTACGCTCTCCGCGAGTGCCAGGTTGCGCACTGGAAGTCCCACAAGGCGGACTGCATCTGCTCACCCACGTGTGGCTTGCACCTCTGTGTTGGAAGTTTCCCCCTGGGCGGGGACACTCTGCGTGTGAAAGACGATGCACTGGGTTTAGGGCCGGCCAGACGCCCTTGCCTGCCCGCATGTACAACCGCTAAACAGCCAGGCCTGCATGCCTGCAAAAGGGTCTAGCAATGGCCTAATCCTATGAGTTCTTATTGTAATGAAATGACATTCCTTGTGCATGGGACTTGAAATATCCAATGAGTCATATTAGCAACTATGGCCCGATAGAATAACACTTGCCGCCTGCACCCACGCCACTGGCCTACTGCCACCGTCACCCCCGCACTGCCTGTGCCGCCTGTCATCACGCCACTGCCTGCTGCCACCCGTCACCCACGGCACTGTATGCGGTCGTCTGCCTGTCTCCATGGTGACAGACGCCAGGCATTACTGTATAGTTATATTCCGCGAGTCCGCGCCGCGGTCTATTTCCTAGGTGCATTGGATGCATGGACAAGGTTGTAGGAAATGGGCTTTGGTTATTCATGAATATCACTTCTATCACCAAGTCCTCTTTCCCAGGAGGATCATGCCCACATGCTACACGACAAAATGCTTCAGCAGCTCCCCACGCACAAATGGCCAGCTGTTAGAAGCTAGCCCGCCAACTCCAGGAGGCCGGCGCCATGTAGGCATCGCGGTGCAGTGAGAAGCTGCAGGCGCGCGCTTCCGGCGTAATGGTTGTCGGCGGAGGCAGGGAGGCAATGAAGTCGTCCTGGCGGCCCTTGCTCCCTCACAGGGCTGCAAGTCATGGACCGCAGGAGTTTCCTCAACGAATGTGTTGTATGACCCACTCCATCTCGTGCTTCCTGCGTGCACTCCCGCTCAAGATTGAGCGACTCGTTTAGTGGCAGCGTGGCCACGGAGAGCGACTTGATGATATCGTGCAACTCAGGGCCGTGGTGGTTCTCGAGGATGGGGTTCTGCCTAACCCCGTGATCGAGGCGTGCGACGCACTCATTCATCAGCATCTGCCTCAGATCATTCACAAGGTTCTCCTTTTCCCCTTTGACACCATCCCACACCTGCTGCATGGCCTTGTCGACACCACACCCATAGGGCCATGCCAAGCGCACGATATTGTGCGCAATTTCTGCTGGCAGGCTGTTGAAAGATGCAGCGGCCATGGATTCTTGCTTTGGTGCTAGGGGTTGTGTGGGAGCAGGCGAGAAGTGCCCACCTTGGCGAGGGGCCGGACCTTAGTACCCCACCCGACGGCATCTCCGTGGAATATTCCATCCGACGGCATATTCCGGGGAATATTCCGTGCGGCGCGACGCTCCCACGGGACTGGCGCGACGCCATGCCACGTGTCGACTGTCTGTAGGGTGGGCCGCGCCACAAGCGCCACGCGGTAGTCTCCCACGAAGGTGTATAGACTGCCACGTGGCTGGGAGCGTGCCACGTCACTCCCATCTAATTCCACGTAGTACACGGCACGCAGACTTAGTCCAAAGTACTAGAAAGTTGCTATAATATAATACAACGCAAGATTGGTTAGCATATTTTAGTAGCTGATAGTACAGATGTGACGAGGATATACTGGGCGTACTTTCACGTAGTTCGTTCTAGTACAGACTATATGAATTTAGTTCAATCATAGTACCACGCCAATATATGGTATCATTGTATCTCATGCAAGTATCGTGTAGCAACAATGATGCCACGTGGCAGCCCGGCATGGCATGGCAAGTAGGTCCGTATGGAAAATGGGGTCACCTTAGGGTTTTGTAGTATGGGGTCGCGCATGGGTTGTGTCGTGGGAGGGGGGTGGGTGACCCCATACTACTAAACCCTAGGGCGACCCCACCGTCCACCCGGCCGTCCACCTGGCCGTACTGTGACAGGCGCCAGTATCGTGGGAACCTCTAGTATCATGGGATATCCGTTCAAGTCCTATTCGCGGGCCGCGGGTTCCTATCTAATGATGCATTGGTGTTGGATTTGCATGCAATGAGTCTTATTTATTACAATGTACAATAGGCAAAGTCCTAATCAACAATGTCCTCAACGAGGTGCATCCAAGGGCACACTCACTACAGGGAGGAATAGCCCCTTCCCCTTTCTAGACCCCCTACTCATCCTCAACCACAATCACCTCCTGGGGCTGAACATTAGCAACCAACTGTGCGTCCCTCTCAACAATGCGCCTCGTCGCATCGCGGAAGCGTTCCACCAACCGCCTCACGGCCAGCGCGTCCCACCCAACGCCACCGCCGAGTGCCTCAAAGAAGGCCACAGCCAGTGCATTGCCCGCAGACCCGGAGCACTGCAGTTGGGGGTGATCCCTGATGTACTGCAGGGCGGACAGGAAACCGTTGACTCCCGCGGGGTAATCCGCATTCCCCCCCACAGCGCGAACAGCGAAAGAAGCGCGAGCAGCAGGAGCAGCAGCAGGAGCAGCAGCAGGAGCAGCAGGAGGAGCAGCAGCGGCGGCGGCGGCGGCGATGGCGGCCGGCAGACCACGGAAACCACACTCTGACACGTTGTCCACCACGCGCAGGTGGCGATCCAAGTCCTCGCGGCTGGTGGCCTGGTAGGTGCAGCCCAGGATGGTCACGGTGCCGTTATCACCAGGGAGAGAAAGCTTGTTGGGGCAGGGCCTGACAAGCTTGGCGCAGGTGTTGTCGTGAATCGCCTCCTCGCCGAACACGACCTCGCCGCCGCACCCGCGAGCGCACAGACGCACATTCACAAGGGTGAATGTGAGTCTGTCGACACCCACATTGCGCTTGTACTGGCTGCCAGTGCGCATCAGGAGCTCCTTGCATTCTGGGCAGCGCTTGCCAATCACACGGGCGTTGGGCCTGGTAGAATTATACTCCAGAGCGTGGGCCTCGAGCATATCAGCGCACTTGTTGCAGTGCTGAGGGACGCAGGTGTGGACGCCCTCCACGAGGTAGATGATGGGGTACTTCCCCTCCGTGCCGAAGGGCTCGGTGCAGATGTCGCAGCACGCCAGCCTCTTCTCGAACCACGTGATCTTGTGGTTCGCCTCCTCGAGAGCCAAGCGCATCTTCTTGAGCTCTTCGCGAGTGGGATCAGGGGAGAAAGAACGACGCCTGCTGCGGTTCCTCTCGCGCTCCAACTCCTCCTGCGTCTCCCTCAGCTGGCGCTGCAATGCGGCTAAGTCCCCACCGCTGGGCCCAGCGCCTCCAGAACGAGAACGGGAGCTGGGCCACCACGCAGCAGGCCTGCATGCAAAGGAAAACACACAGACAACTGCAAAATGTATCAGATAGTGGCCATCACCTGCAACATCCAACAGATAGTGGCCATCACTGCAAAATCCAGCAGGCAATCGAAAAGGGATGCATAAAACAGCAGACCACGTACTGGGAGCAGCCGCAGGGCGAGACTGAGCCACCAGGTCGTCGATCGCAGCGTGCGAATTGACTTCCGTGCCTGCGTCGTCCAGGTGGTCGTAGTCGTTGTGGTCAAAAAGGTCGTCAGAGGGGTTCCAGCCTGCAAAGAATGAATAGAAAATGCCAATGGCGTTCCTGTCAGCTGCTGAAAATGCCCAAAAAACAAACCAAGGAAACACAAAAACAGACATGCATGGGAAATACGTACGCTCAGGTTCCTGGGCCTCATGTTCTTGGTCGTCGCCATAGCTGGCTAGCTGCTGATAGTGGTATCCTGCTGCTGTTCTGAGTGGTTCGTGAGGGTTTGGCTGCATTTTTGGTCGTGTTTGGGCTTTTGGCCTCGTGGGGAGGAGGACGAACGGCATATTCCCGGCATATTCCGGGAATATTCCCACGAATATGCCGTGGGACGGTCGCTAGAAGGAAACTGTCGCGCCGCGTCGGCAGTTACGTGACAGGGATACGGACTGTCATGGCAGACTGACAGATCGGACAGGTGTCAGACGGGACAGTGCGCTGACTGTCGTGGCAGATCTTCGTAACCGACACGCGGCGGAACCGGCGCGGCGCGGACTGACGTGGCACGCTGTCAGATCTGACGTGGCACGGTACTGACATGGCAGGCCGTCCGAACCGGCAGCTGACGGATACGGCGTTGTACGGACTGTCATGTCAGACCGTTCAGACTGCCACGCGGCAGTCTGGCATGACAATTGGACGGAATCTAGCGGGAAATCTTACAATGTACGTGCAGTTACGTGTTTGTAGTAATCTGTACTACCTGTAGTATCACCCGCTGCATTTCTACTTCGAATATACTCTCTGTACTACGAATCCTAGTGCAATTGTACTATGAGACGCCATGAGATAGAGACAAAGTCATGGATTTCCATTAGAATCATAATAAGGCTTAATGCCCATAGGGGACTTTGTCTATTCCAAAGGGGCACTTAGTTAGTGAACCCCCTCCAGGGCCAGGCGGCGACAGAACTTGTCGTACATCTTGTCGCAGGTGGCATTCATGACCCTCAGTTCCCTCTCGCAGACAGCGGGGGAAAAGTTGACAGGCAGATAGGCGTCGTACTCGGCCTTCACGAGGTCCACGAGCACACGGCAATGCTCCTCTGCGGTCTTATCCTTATCCACCTGAGGAATGGATTCAACATACTCCTTCATCACATCCCACAGGCGGGGAATCGCGCAAACGCGGTCAGACAGCTTAACCTCTAGGTCGATGGCCAGAGTTGCCACCTCCATACGCCTATCGCCATACTTGCAGGCGTCCATCCTCTTCTCAAAAGTGGAAAGGGACTGCACACCGCCTTGAGCGATGGCGATGGCAAAGTTGCGCAGGGCCCATCCTGTATAGTGGCAAAACGGCCCTGGCTGCCTGCGCTTAGAGAGGAAGCGCCCCTCAAGCTCATTGGCAATAGCATCCAGCAGCTGCTTCATTCGCTGCTCTGTCTTAGCTTTGACAGCGTCCCACGGCACTTGCAGCTGCTTGCTGACACCACACCCGTGGGGCCATGCCAACTCCACGATTTCGTGCACAATCTCAGCTGGCAGGCTGTTAAAAGTGGCAGCGGCCATGTCTTCTTTGTGGTAGTGGTGCTAGTGCTGTTGGGATGCTGGAGCAGGCGAGAAGTGCCCACTTTGACGTGGTGTCGGACCTTTGTACCCCGCCCCACGGCATCTTCGCGGAATATTCCGTGGACCGACGATCTCCCACGGGACGCTGCCACGTGGCGGAGATCGGACGGTCCACGGCAATTCAGATCTCCCATGATAGTACGGCGTATCTCGGATACGGCGCGGCGCCGGTACGGCCGGACCAGTATCATGGATACTGGTCCGAGTACCGTGGCACGGCATTCCGCCACGTCACTACCGCGCCGCGCCGCGCCGCGCCATGGAACCTTCTAGAGGATCGATCCCAGCCGTCCGATGAAGATCTCGTGGGAGGGCCAGTTTCCACAGGTACAAAGGTCGTGCAGGCCTACCAAATGCACCATCACACCACAGAACAGCCATAGCCAGCGCAGAAAACAACAGCAGACCGCCATGTTTCCCGTTGATGCAGCAGCTGGGCCATTGTTCGGGCCTCAGACTAGGGCACGACTAGGGCCTTGCATGGGCTTGGTTCTCCCAGATGCTATGGATTGCCATATCCTCGCTGCACAAGAACTAGGACTGGTTGTTCCGCCATAGCTCCTGCGCTTGTGCCAGTGCCTGCGCCTGTGCCAGCGCCAGTGCCTGTGATTGTGCCAGTGCCAGTGCCTGCTGCGCCAGTGCCTGAGCCTGTGTACGTGCCTGCTCCTCTCCCTGGGCTATTCGCCCCTCGGTTTAAGGACTCTGACATTTGGCCTCCAGCAGGCCATGTGTGGCCAAATGGTAGTGGCGATTCCAAGTTTCCTCTGGTGCATTGCGTCACCTGCAAAAAGGTGCCGGAGAGGGCAGTGTGCAAGAAGGAGAACGGGGAGATGCAGTGCCGGGGGTGCGCTCTGGATGAACTGAGCGACAAGGTGGATGCACTAGGTCCCTCTCCTCCCACGGAGCAGGTGCAGGAGACTGTCAAGAATTTTGACACGGGCTTGCAGATTTACAAGTACGAATATGAGCCCAAGCGTCTCCCGCCTCCTCCCACCGGCTACCCTCTGTCCAAGTGCATGTGCGCTGTGTGCAAGAAGCCTGCTCTCCACGCGCACGAAGTGGTGAAGGAGGTCACCCCTCAGATGCTGGAGACACTTCCCATTTCCGTGTTGCCAAGCTCGTGGTTGGCGACGTCGTTTGTGGGATCTGCCGCAACGAGTTCCTGGCCCAGTATGTCGACAACAACGTGGTCATCAGCAAGGCCATGTCTCGCGGCATGCAGTATTGGGAGTACAAGGGCCATATCGATGAGGTGTTCCAGTACAACGAGGAACTCCACAAGATGGCAGAGCGCGCCCAGGACAACACGCACGACGGCCCCTCCAGTGACAAGTTTTACTGGCCTCGCAGGCAGTGCCAGAAGTGCATGAAGCGCATCGACATCAACGTGCAGAACCTGTATGTGGCTCCAAGGCCTCGTTCTTTAGACGTTGACTTGGTCTGCTACGAGTGCGCCAAGTTCTGCAGCCTCGTTTCTGAGGCTGTCGCTTTCCCGGGCTTTAGCCGCCCCAACAACCGTCTCAAGCGTAATGCAGAGGCCGGGGCTTCCTTCTGTACGATGTTGTGGGGTCCAACAAGCCCTATTTCTTCGCGTAGGGTGTCATCTGGGCACTTGATTGGCCCATGCAAGCCTATGGAGGCTACTGTTGATAGGGACTTGTGGTATTCTATTTTGTAATGAATAAGACTCTTTGCATGCAAATCCAACACTCATGCACTAGGCGTAGGACTTGACTTGTTTGCGAAAAGTTCGGGCTATGCGGATAGCCCGAACTTTTGGGGATAGCCCGAACTTTTGGAAACCTTGCTAGGGAAAAGTAAAAGTTTCCAGTGGGATCCCAGCCATTTGAAAAGTTCGGGCTATGGTTCGGGCTATCAGTTTATAGCCCGAACCGGACCCTTTTCCCCTTGGGCGGTGGTGTCATGCATTGTACATGGGGTAGGGACTTGGTTATTTGGACAGTGTGCAGTGTATGTGTGTGTTTCTTCCTTAGATTGCTAACACATAAAATATAGGGGTATTTCCTGTATATACAGATAGGATTGCTAACACATAAAATATAGGGATATTAGCTATGAGTATATATAGATGGCAATTGCTAACACATAAAATTTTATGTGTTGGGAAACAGAGTAAAAGAAAGAGTACATTCACCCATAGCAACACACCGTCCAGAGGGGAAAAAGGGGAGGTTCGGGCTATAAATCGATAGCCCGAACCATAGCCCGAACTTTTCAAAATGGCTGGGATCCCCACTGGAAACTTTTACTTTTCCCTAGCAAGGTTTCGAAAAGTTCGGGCTATCCCCAAAAGTTCGGGCTATCCACATAGCACGAACTTTTCGTGGGAGCCTATGGATGGGCGCCACGTGGCACGGTATCCCACGATAGTTGCCGGCGCCGCGCCGGCGCGGCGCTCCACGGAATATCCGTGGGAATATTCCCGGCGCGACGCTTGCACGGCACTATCGTGGGACGCCGTGGCCGAGAGGGTATAAAAGCGGAGTCACGGGCGTTTGGGGGTAGGTCTCGCCTCCGACACTGCCAGGCACACAGTCATCCACACGCAGACAGCCATCCTTACAGCTGTAAAATACACAATGGCCCATGCTGGTGCTACTTTCGAGGATCTGCCAAGCGAAATTTTGTTTGTTTTGGCAGAGCTCAGCTGGCCCTACTTGCGTGGTGTGAACAAGGCCTCTCACAAGGAATGGGAGGCCGTGCTGGCGATAATGGAGGCAAAGGTTCGCGCTGTGCGCAATTTGATTGACGAGGAACTGGAGTTCCGCGATGCCAACCCCTATTGGTGGTTCGTCGATATAAAGAAGGTGACACCCCGCCGCCTGTATGAGATGACGCCTGATCAGCTGAGGGCCATTTATGACAAGGTGTCTGTGCCCCGCTTGCGTGAGGCGGAGGGGTACTTGTACACTACCCGCGCTGATCGTTTGGAGCAGATGGATCACGCGTACACTGATTTTGTGGAGGTGCTCAACCGAACTGTCAAGGTCCCCGTTGGCCCCCACACTAAGGCGGCGAGGGACGCCTATTTTGCGTCCATTCCTGATGTGGATCGCGAGAATGTGATGGAGCGTCGCGTTGATGAGTTGGTCACTGTTCTGTGCGCGGGATTGGTGGCTGACGACACGGAGGCCAACGGGGGCGTGCCAACGGGTTTGGCCGACCTTCTCAGCGACATTTTCGATGAGTACAAGCACCGGATGATCGGTCGTATCTTCACCCATCCATCGTATAACCGGGTGATGCCTTAAACAGGCAAATAGGGATCAACTGATATAGCCTATTGGAAAAGGCTATATCCCATGGACTGTCTTATATAACTTTTAATAAGACCCGATTCCTATTGAAATTTGTCTCACAATGAGTCCCACAATGAGCCCCACTTAAAAAAAAATCTAAACCGCATACTATAAATAGCTAATGGAGCTATAGGGGTACCAGATTCCCACGAACAATAGGGATTTCCCGCCACCCGCGCCTGTCACGTGATTTGTCTGCCACGTGGCATGACCCGATTGGTCAGCCCAGTCTCGTGGGATTCCAGATTCACATGGTGCCACGTGGCAGCCACCCACTCGACAGGGTGTCCCATGGGACTCCAGGGACCCCCATGGGTGCCACGTGGCAGGATCCCATTGGACAGGGTGTATCATGGGACGCCAGGGTCCCGTGGGTGCCACGTGGCGGGTTCCGATTGGACAGGGAGTACCATGGGAGTACAGGGTCCCACGGAGATTCGGGGTCCCCGGTGCCACGTGGCGGTTACTGATTGGACAGGGAGTCCCATGGGTGCCACGTGGCAGCGTCCCATTGGACAGGGAGGTCCCATGGGTGGCCAGGGTCCCAGGGGTCCCGGTGCCACGTGGCAGTCGCTGATTGGCCAGATAGTCCCATGGGAATCTCAGGGTGCCACGTGGCAGCCTCCCATTGGCGGCTACTACGCCAGGGTCCCTGGCAGGGTCCCACGATATATTTATCCCAACAATTGACGGGTTAGAGGCGCCTCTAACCCGTCAATTGTTGGGATAAATATATCGTGGGACCCTGCCAGGGACCCTGGCGTAGTAGCCGCCAATGGGAGGCTGCCACGTGGCACCCTGAGATTCCCATGGGACTATCTGGCCAATCAGCGACTGCCACGTGGCACCGGGACCCCTGGGACCCTGGCCACCCATGGGACCTCCCTGTCCAATGGGACGCTGCCACGTGGCACCCATGGGACTCCCTGTCCAATCAGTAACCGCCACGTGGCACCGGGGACCCCGAATCTCCGTGGGACCCTGTACTCCCATGGTACTCCCTGTCCAATCGGAACCCGCCACGTGGCACCCACGGGACCCTGGCGTCCCATGATACACCCTGTCCAATGGGATCCTGCCACGTGGCACCCATGGGGGTCCCTGGAGTCCCATGGGACACCCTGTCGAGTGGGTGGCTGCCACGTGGCACCATGTGAATCTGGAATCCCACGAGACTGGGCTGACCAATCGGGTCATGCCACGTGGCAGACAAATCACGTGACAGGCGCGGGTGGCGGGAAATCCCTATTGTTCGTGGGAATCTGGTACCCCTATAGCTCCATTAGCTATTTATAGTATGCGGTTTAGATTTTTTTTTAAGTGGGGCTCATTGTGGGACTCATTGTGAGACAAATTTCAATAGGAATCGGGTCTTATTAAAAGTTATATAAGACAGTCCATGGGATATAGCCTTTTCCAATAGGCTATATCAGTTGATCCCTATTTGCCTGTTTAAGGCATCACCCGGTTATACGATGGATGGGTGAAGATACGACCGATCATCCGGTGCTTGTACTCATCGAAAATGTCGCTGAGAAGGTCGGCCAAACCCGTTGGCACGCCCCCGTTGGCCTCCGTGTCGTCAGCCACCAATCCCGCGCACAGAACAGTGACCAACTCATCAACGCGACGCTCCATCACATTCTCGCGATCCACATCAGGAATGGACGCAAAATAGGCGTCCCTCGCCGCCTTAGTGTGGGGGCCAACGGGGACCTTGACAGTTCGGTTGAGCACCTCCACAAAATCAGTGTACGCGTGATCCATCTGCTCCAAACGATCAGCGCGGGTAGTGTACAAGTACCCCTCCGCCTCACGCAAGCGGGGCACAGACACCTTGTCATAAATGGCCCTCAGCTGATCAGGCGTCATCTCATACAGGCGGCGGGGTGTCACCTTCTTTATATCGACGAACCACCAATAGGGGTTGGCATCGCGGAACTCCAGTTCCTCGTCAATCAAATTGCGCACAGCGCGAACCTTTGCCTCCATTATCGCCAGCACGGCCTCCCATTCCTTGTGAGAGGCCTTGTTCACACCACGCAAGTAGGGCCAGCTGAGCTCTGCCAAAACAAACAAAATTTCGCTTGGCAGATCCTCGAAAGTAGCACCAGCATGGGCCATTGTGTATTTTACAGCTGTAAGGATGGCTGTCTGCGTGTGGATGACTGTGTGCCTGGCAGTGTCGGAGGCGAGACCTACCCCCAAACGCCCGTGACTCCGCTTTTATACCCTCTCGGCCACGGCGTCCCACGATAGTGCCGTGCAAGCGTCGCGCCGGGAATATTCCCACGGATATTCCGTGGAGCGCCGCGCCGGCGCGGCGCCGGCAACTATCGTGGGATACCGTGCCACGTGGCGCCCATCCATAGGCTCCCACGAAAAGTTCGTGCTATGTGGATAGCCCGAACTTTTGGGGATAGCCCGAACTTTTCGAAACCTTGCTAGGGAAAAGTAAAAGTTTCCAGTGGGGATCCCAGCCATTTTGAAAAGTTCGGGCTATGGTTCGGGCTATCGATTTATAGCCCGAACCTCCCCTTTTTCCCCTCTGGACGGTGTGTTGCTATGGGTGAATGTTACTCTTTCTTTTACTCTGTTTCCCAACACATAAAATTTTATGTGTTAGCAATTGCCATCTATATATATCATAGTAATATCCCTATATTTTATGTGTTAGCAATCCTATCTGTATATACAGGAAATACCCCTATATTTTATGTGTTAGCAATCTAAGGAAGAAACACACACATACACTGCACACTGTCCAAATAACCAAGTCCCTACCCCATGTACAATGCATGACACCACCGCCCAAGGGGAAAAAGGGTCCGGTTCGGGCTATAAACTGATAGCCCGAACCATAGCCCGAACTTTTCAAATGGCTGGGATCCTCACTGGAAACTTTTACTTTTCCCTAGCAAGGTTTCCAAAAGTTCGGGCTATCCCCAAAAGTTCGGGCTATCCGCATAGCCCGAACTTTTCGCAAACAAGTCAAGTCCTACGCCTAGTGCATGAGTGTTGGATTTGCATGCAAAGAGTCTTATTCATTACAAAATAGAATACCACAAGTCCCTATCAACAGTAGCCTCCATAGGCTTGCATGGGCCAATCAAGTGCCCAGATGACACCCTACGCGAAGAAATAGGGCTTGTTGGACCCCACAACATCGTACAGAAGGAAGCCCCGGCCTCTGCATTACGCTTGAGACGGTTGTTGGGGCGGCTAAAGCCCGGGAAAGCGACAGCCTCAGAAACGAGGCTGCAGAACTTGGCGCACTCGTAGCAGACCAAGTCAACGTCTAAAGAACGAGGCCTTGGAGCCACATACAGGTTCTGCACGTTGATGTCGATGCGCTTCATGCACTTCTGGCACTGCCTGCGAGGCCAGTAAAACTTGTCACTGGAGGGGCCGTCGTGCGTGTTGTCCTGGGCGCGCTCTGCCATCTTGTGGAGTTCCTCGTTGTACTGGAACACCTCATCGATATGGCCCTTGTACTCCCAATACTGCATGCCGCGAGACATGGCCTTGCTGATGACCACGTTGTTGTCGACATACTGGGCCAGGAACTCGTTGCGGCAGATCCCACAAACGACGTCGCCAACCACGAGCTTGGCAACACGGAAATGGGAAGTGGTCTCCAGCATCTGAGGGGTGACCTCCTTCACCACTTCGTGCGCGTGGAGAGCAGGATTCTTGCACACAGCGCACATGCACTTGGACAGAGGGTAGCCGGTGGGAGGAGGCGGGAGACGCTTGGGCTCATATTCGTACTTGTAAATCTGCAAGCCCGTGTCAAAATTCTTGACAGTCTCCTGCACCTGCTCCGTGGGAGGAGAGGGACCTAGTGCATCCACCTTGTCGCTCAGTTCATCCAGAGCGCACCCCCGGCACTGCATCTCCCCGTTCTCCTTCTTGCACACTGCCCTCTCCGGCACCTTTTTGCAGGTGACGCAATGCACCAGAGGAAACTTGGAATCGCCACTACCATTTGGCCACACATGGCCTGCTGGAGGCCAAATGTCAGAGTCCTTAAACCGAGGGGCGAATAGCCCAGGGAGAGGAGCAGGCACGTACACAGGCTCAGGCACTGGCGCAGCAGGCACTGGCACTGGCACAATCACAGGCACTGGCGCTGGCACAGGCGCAGGCACTGGCACAAGCGCAGGAGCTATGGCGGAACAACCAGTCCTAGTTCTTGTGCAGCGAGGATATGGCAATCCATAGCATCTGGGAGAACCAAGCCCATGCAAGGCCCTAGTCGTGCCCTAGTCTGAGGCCCGAACAATGGCCCAGCTGCTGCATCAACGGGAAACATGGCGGTCTGCTGTTGTTTTCTGCGCTGGCTATGGCTGTTCTGTGGTGTGATGGTGCATTTGGTAGGCCTGCACGACCTTTGTACCTGTGGAAACTGGCCCTCCCACGAGATCTTCATCGGACGGCTGGGATCGATCCTCTAGAAGGTTCCATGGCGCGGCGCGGCGCGGCGCGGTAGTGACGTGGCGGAATGCCGTGCCACGGTACTCGGACCAGTATCCATGATACTGGTCCGGCCGTACCGGCGCCGCGCCGTATCCGAGATACGCCGTACTATCATGGGAGATCTGAATTGCCGTGGACCGTCCGATCTCCGCCACGTGGCAGCGTCCCGTGGGAGATCGTCGGTCCACGGAATATTCCGCGAAGATGCCGTGGGGCGGGGTACAAAGGTCCGACACCACGTCAAAGTGGGCACTTCTCGCCTGCTCCAGCATCCCAACAGCACTAGCACCACTACCACAAAGAAGACATGGCCGCTGCCACTTTTAACAGCCTGCCAGCTGAGATTGTGCACGAAATCGTGGAGTTGGCATGGCCCCACGGGTGTGGTGTCAGCAAGCAGCTGCAAGTGCCGTGGGACGCTGTCAAAGCTAAGACAGAGCAGCGAATGAAGCAGCTGCTGGATGCTATTGCCAATGAGCTTGAGGGGCGCTTCCTCTCTAAGCGCAGGCAGCCAGGGCCGTTTTGCCACTATACAGGATGGGCCCTGCGCAACTTTGCCATCGCCATCGCTCAAGGCGGTGTGCAGTCCCTTTCCACTTTTGAGAAGAGGATGGACGCCTGCAAGTATGGCGATAGGCGTATGGAGGTGGCAACTCTGGCCATCGACCTAGAGGTTAAGCTGTCTGACCGCGTTTGCGCGATTCCCCGCCTGTGGGATGTGATGAAGGAGTATGTTGAATCCATTCCTCAGGTGGATAAGGATAAGACCGCAGAGGAGCATTGCCGTGTGCTCGTGGACCTCGTGAAGGCCGAGTACCACGCCTATCTGCCTGTCAACTTTTCCCCCGCTGTCTGCGAGAGGGAACTGAGGGTCATGAATGCCACCTGCGACAAGATGTACGACAAGTTCTGTCGCCGCCTGGCCCTGGAGGGGGTTCACTAACTAAGTGCCCCTTTGGAATAGACAAAGTCCCCTATGGGCATTAAGCCTTATTATGATTCTAATGGAAATCCATGACTTTGTCTCTATCTCATGGCGTCTCATAGTACAATTGCACTAGGATTCGTAGTACAGAGAGTATATTCGAAGTAGAAATGCAGCGGGTGATACTACAGGTAGTACAGATTACTACAAACACGTAACTGCACGTATATTGTAAGATTTCCCGCTAGATTCCGTCCAATTGTCATGCCAGACTGCCGCGTGGCAGTCTGAACGGTCTGACATGACAGTCCGTACAACGCCGTATCCGTCAGCTGCCGGTTCGGACGGCCTGCCATGTCAGTACCGTGCCACGTCAGATCTGACAGCGTGCCACGTCAGTCCGCGCCGCGCCGGTTCCGCCGCGTGTCGGTTACGAAGATCTGCCACGACAGTCAGCGCACTGTCCCGTCTGACACCTGTCCGATCTGTCAGTCTGCCATGACAGTCCGTATCCCTGTCACGTAACTGCCGACGCGGCGCGACAGTTTCCTTCTAGCGACCGTCCCACGGCATATTCGTGGGAATATTCCCGGAATATGCCGGGAATATGCCGTTCGTCCTCCTCCCCACGAGGCCAAAAGCCCAAACACGACCAAAAATGCAGCCAAACCCTCACGAACCACTCAGAACAGCAGCAGGATACCACTATCAGCAGCTAGCCAGCTATGGCGACGACCCAAGAACATGAGGCCCAGGAACCTGAGCGTACGTATTTCCCATGCATGTCTGTTTTTGTGTTTCCTTGGTTTGTTTTTTGGGCATTTTCAGCAGCTGACAGGAACGCCATTGGCATTTTCTATTCATTCTTTGCAGGCTGGAACCCCTCTGACGACCTTTTTGACCACAACGACTACGACCACCTGGACGACGCAGGCACGGAAGTCAATTCGCACGCTGCGATCGACGACCTGGTGGCTCAGTCTCGCCCTGCGGCTGCTCCCAGTACGTGGTCTGCTGTTTTATGCATCCCTTTTCGATTGCCTGCTGGATTTTGCAGTGATGGCCACTATCTGTTGGATGTTGCAGGTGATGGCCACTATCTGATACATTTTGCAGTTGTCTGTGTGTTTTCCTTTGCATGCAGGCCTGCTGCGTGGTGGCCCCAGCTCCCGTTCTCGTTCTGGAGGCGCTGGGCCCAGCGGTGGGGACTTAGCCGCATTGCAGCGCCAGCTGAGGGAGACGCAGGAGGAGTTGGAGCGCGAGAGGAACCGCAGCAGGCGTCGTTCTTTCTCCCCTGATCCCACTCGCGAAGAGCTCAAGAAGATGCGCTTGGCTCTCGAGGAGGCGAACCACAAGATCACGTGGTTCGAGAAGAGGCTGGCGTGCTGCGACATCTGCACCGAGCCCTTCGGCACGGAGGGGAAGTACCCCATCATCTACCTCGTGGAGGGCGTCCACACCTGCGTCCCTCAGCACTGCAACAAGTGCGCTGATATGCTCGAGGCCCACGCTCTGGAGTATAATTCTACCAGGCCCAACGCCCGTGTGATTGGCAAGCGCTGCCCAGAATGCAAGGAGCTCCTGATGCGCACTGGCAGCCAGTACAAGCGCAATGTGGGTGTCGACAGACTCACATTCACCCTTGTGAATGTGCGTCTGTGCGCTCGCGGGTGCGGCGGCGAGGTCGTGTTCGGCGAGGAGGCGATTCACGACAACACCTGCGCCAAGCTTGTCAGGCCCTGCCCCAACAAGCTTTCTCTCCCTGGTGATAACGGCACCGTGACCATCCTGGGCTGCACCTACCAGGCCACCAGCCGCGAGGACTTGGATCGCCACCTGCGCGTGGTGGACAACGTGTCAGAGTGTGGTTTCCGTGGTCTGCCGGCCGCCATCGCCGCCGCCGCCGCCGCTGCTGCTCCTCCTGCTGCTCCTGCTGCTGCTCCTGCTGCTGCTCCTGCTGCTCGCGCTTCTTTCGCTGTTCGCGCTGTGGGGGGAATGCGGATTACCCCGCGGGAGTCAACGGTTTCCTGTCCGCCCTGCAGTACATCAGGGATCACCCCCAACTGCAGTGCTCCGGGTCTGCGGGCAATGCACTGGCTGTGGCCTTCTTTGAGGCACTCGGCGGTGGCGTTGGGTGGGACGCGCTGGCCGTGAGGCGGTTGGTGGAACGCTTCCGCGATGCGACGAGGCGCATTGTTGAGAGGGACGCACAGTTGGTTGCTAATGTTCAGCCCCAGGAGGTGATTGTGGTTGAGGATGAGTAGGGGGTCTAGAAAGGGGAAGGGGCTATTCCTCCCTGTAGTGAGTGTGCCCTTGGATGCACCTCGTTGAGGACATTGTTGATTAGGGCTTTCCCTATTGTACATTGTAATAAATAAGACTCATTGCATGCAAATCCAACACCAATGCATCATTAGATAGGAACCCGCGGCCCGCGAATAGGACTTGAACGGATATCCCATGATATTAGAGATTCCCACGATACTGGCGCCTGTCACAGTACGGCCAGGTGGACGGCCGGGTGGACGGTGGGGTCGCCCTAGGGTTTAGTAGGAGCTGGTCCTTAAGCTCGTCGGCAAGGGAGGTTGACGTCTCACCTGGCTTCTGGGGGAAGCGACGTAGCACCACCCGGCAGTCGCGGCGGGCACGGTCGGTGGCCTCCTGTTGTTGAGCCTGGCGGAGGTCTTCCAGCTCCTGGAGCTTCGTAGCGATGGCGTCGGTGGTGGAGGCAGTCGCGGTCCGCAGCAGGTCCGCATAGGAGAGCGGCGGGAGGTCACCAGCATCCAGCCGGGGTGGCTGGGATGCGATGGTGGCCGTCTGCTCCGCTATCTTTGGGACCTGTGAGGCAAGGGCCTCGGTGTGGGCGGTGATGGCTTCAAGCTTCTTCATGAGCACGCCGCACTTGCCCTCCACCTGGTTGAGGCGAGAGACAAGTGCAGCGTGCGTCTCAGATGCCTGCCTGCCACGGTGTGCAGCGCCGTAAACTGGGGTTGGAGCTTGTGGACGACCTTGGTTTCAACATTGGAGACCCGGGCCTCCACCGTGTTGAGTGTCGTGTTCAGCGAGGTCAGCTTCTCGGCCAACGGCCAGGTCACGTGCTCCTCCAGCACTGCTCGGATGTCATCCTTGCAGAGGGAGGAAGCCGATGTGGCTGTCGGCTGCGCAGGCTGGGCTGGGGCGCGGATGTTGGTGGCGATTTGGTCCAGGGGTAGCTGGAAGAAGCTGCACAGGATAGCGAGGCGGTGGTCTCCCCTGTTAAAGAACCTCTCCAGGTTCTCGTCGGGGATGGGCCCTGTGCACCCATGGAGCTTGCGTTCCTGTGCTAAGTAACGCACGATTGCGGCGCATTCTGCTGTGGTAAGCTGCAGCCAGTGCAGAAAAGAAAAGCGGTCGTTATCGGGTAGCCACTGTCGCCATTTGTGGTCGTGGCATGGTTTCTTGGGTTCAGGCGAAGCGCTTGGCGATGGGTTTGCTGGCGATGGATTGGCGAGCCCAGGAGGCTGGGCCAGGACGATGGCGAGTGGGTTGGGCTGGGAGCCGGCAAGCTCCTTTTCCAAACCCCGTTTTGCTTTTGGGGTCGTCATAGCTGCTTGTCACGTGCGTAACTTTGGCAATACTGCGTTTCAGCCGTAACCGATTATACTGGCATGTGCGTCTCAAAAAAAAAAAGCGCATCGAATGCAAGTGGTCTGACCGAATTTGGGGCTCAGACGCAAAAGATCTGAACTCCGCCGTCAGCCATACCGCCGTCAGCCATTCTCGTCTTTATTGTACCTAGGCTTCTGTGATTGAGATGTGTCTACCCAAGTAAGTAAGTAAGTAAGTAAGTAAGTAAGTAAGTAAGTAAGTAAGTAAGTAAGTAAGTAAGTAAGCTAGCTCAGCCTGGCCGGCACCTCCTGACGTGGGCCGGGCCCCGTGATGTTAGACGCCGCAAGGCCCGCACCTTCAAAGAACAGCTAGTAGAGGACATGGGGGGCCTAGGCCTCTCCGTGATTTGGAAGAAGATGATTAATTAATTAATTAATTATCTTCAGTCATCATTCCATCATCATTCCGTCATCGCGACTCAGAAAAGTGCACCATGGTATTCTGCTGGCATCTGTCACCACCCCATAATGCTGCCATCTGTCACCGCCAATGAGGCTGTGAGGGGTTGAGAGGGTGGCGACAAATTGCACGTTCTTACTCTTAAGAAGATTACGCCCAATTTGTCGACACACCCCCCCCACTGCGCTGTTTTTTTTGTCAGGGGTTGAGAGGGTGGCGACAAATTGCACGTTCTTACTCTTAAGAAGATTACGCCCAATTTGTCGCCACCTTCTCGATACCTGACACGCACAGGTTGCGAGGGGTCGGGGTGGCGACAAATTGCACGTTCTTACTCTTAAGAAGATTACGCCCAATTTGTCGCCATGCTGCCGACCCTTGATGCAGGTGCATAAAAACTCTCACGGAAATTCGTTTCATTAAAAATACTTTTACTTATCGCCACCGGAAAGAAACTGGGCGATTTCATCCATGGAAAGACCAGATAGCGAGCCGAGAGAAAAATCCCTCTCATCGCCCCACCATGACGGCCTATATCGATCAAGAAACGCATGCATTTCCACCTTCGAAATTTCCAAGTAACCACCACCGCGGCTGTTGCGCTTTGCTACCTTCGCAGAAATTCCAAGAGTCGGGCTAACCAATCTGTTAATAAGCCCGCTGCATTGAGCAAACGACAGACTACCAGCATCGCCTGCCCTCCTCTGGTATCCAAAAGTTGAGCGCATGAACCAGGCCTTGTCGGCAATTTCCCTGTCAATTTTGTTTCCTAAGGCTACCGTCTCCTCGCGAGACAACTTCAGTGTGAGATTGGATGGATCAGCCGTCGTGATGAAGTCGATGATGGGCGTCCCTTCTAGTAGCTTGAGCGTAATAGCCAGAGACTGCGCAAGCCCGAAACGGGAGTACGTCTTCAGATCAAATAGCGACTCTGACTTTTGCAGGATCAAGAGGCTGTCTCTGAAATGTTCCTTGGTTCCAAGCCCGGTTATTTTTGAGTATTGCCGGATGCCAGCATACGCCTTTCTACCCATCTCCTTGTCCAGGATTCGAGGAAGATCGTCGTCGAAACGGTCGAGTGGTATCATGTAGGACCGATGAGCCAGCTCGTACACCGTCTTGAGGCGCACTTCGTACGGTGTAAGCGGCACAGGTCCGCCGATTCTCCCCTCGAGATCCTTGTACTCCTCCTCGCTCAACATCACCACCTCCCTGCCCTTGTCAGGATCTTCTAGGACAGGGAGCGGTGGGCCCTCGACATCACCTAATTCCTCCACCCCCGCCACCTCGACGCCATAGTCCTCAGTCAGCATTTTAATGAGGTTGCCCTTGTAGTGGGACCGGGATACCGCGAGATCCTGCTGGTTTCTGCAGAAGAGGCGGAACTTGGGGCAGTCTCTGTCGTAGATGCGCGACTTGTCTGCTGCCCAGTCACACACCACGTCTGCGTTGTCGAAAAGTAGCTGGATGAGCGCGGTGTCTCCTGAGATCATGTTCTCGACGATCGTGTTGTAGTCCGTCGGAGGCCTGTCCAGAATCGAAGTAGCGTCTCGGTAGAAGATGACCATTTCGCCCTTGACGAGGTGCCGCACCCTGAATATCTGCTGCAGTGTCGTCGTGTAGCTCGCGTAGTAGTCGCCATTGATGAACAGCCCCACCATGCTGTCGAACGTGTGCTCGGTGTAGGAAACCCCAACTGTGATCGTCGGACTGAAAATCAGGTAGTCCAAGTCCGCCCAGGCAGCATTGGCGCCCACCTCCAGGTCTTCCTTGCTCGTTAAGCTAGTGTACAGACGCCCATTCTTGCGCTGATCCAAGAAAGGCTTTAGTGCCTCGTACGCCATCGCCGCCTCTTTCTTGCCCGACATAGGACAGAAAATCCTCTCCCCCGCCTCAATCCTCCTCTCACACTCAGAGACGAACCGGTCAACGCACACCTTTCGCCAGTTCTTCTCGGATGTTACGTCGATCCACCGCAGGGTCCTGTTAGTGGACCGTTTGAAGGTGTTGCACTCCACCTCCAGGTTGTCCTGTGCGCGATAGGCCTCGATGAACTCGTACACCTTCCGCGTGACCGTCGCGTCAAGCGCGATCACCACCTTGGATGTCTCGATCAGACGGACGAACTTTCTGAGCACCTCGCGTCGGTTCTCCACGTAGCGCTGGGACAGGGCGGTCAGTGTGTTGTAAATCTCGTCAAGAATGAGGAGATCAAAGGGCTGATCGGTCAGGCGCAGGATGCTGTTGAGAACGATGAGCACCCTGTCATCAGAAATCACCCCTTTGGAGCCGCTCAGGTAGTGACGAAAGTTTGGGTCGCTGTAGAGGATGTGGAATGCATTGTCCTCCCAAATAATCGTCCTCCTACCCTCGCCAAGAGACTTGTAGTTGCGATCCTCCTCCTTGGAGAGGCTGATGTTAGCGACGACGCAACACACGCGAATGCTAGGGTCCTTCCTCACCGCCTCGTTGACCAGCTCGCGGATCCGCTCTGATTTACCTGTCCCACAGTTGGACTGGACGAGAATGGTGCTCTTGTGTGGACCCCCAAAAAGTGCATCCCGGTCAAAGGGCCGAATTTTCTCTAGTGAGTAGGTGTGAGTGAACGGCACATTGTCAGATTCCAATCGCTCCAAGACAGGAGGTGCGATCTCCAGCTTCCGGTCGTTAGCAGACTTCCTGTAGCAGTCGTAGAACACCTGCCCGCTCGGGTACTGCCGTACTGGAGTGTGAATGGGCCGTTCTTCTCGTGGACCTTTCGGCAGATGAGGCAGATGTGGTTGTCGTTTTGCTGGTATTTCACCCTGATGAGCTTCACGTCCGGCGACATCTCGATGAAACCACACTCAAGATAGTCACACTCGGGGGCCACCTTCTCCATCGCAGCAAGTGATGCCGAGATGTCGATGTCGTGTCCGGCAGCCTTCACCGTGCACCCGCGACGTCCGCGAACCCCTCTCCTTTTCAGCGATGCTGCCCAGTCTGGGGGCGCGCTCACCACCACCCCTCCAGCGACGTCGTCAGGCGAGTAGATGTTGATCAAATGGTCGAAGAAGTCACTCGAGGAACCGTCGCATGTGCGCAGAATTCCTAGCGGGTCGGTGTCTCCGAATTTGTGCATCCCAACGCAGCGGAAAAGACTGTCTCTCCTGTAGACAGCCTCGTCGATCACCGTGTCCATTTCGCCGAAGAAATCGGATGGGTGGCGGCATATTTCGTCGAAATTTGCTCTTGGCCGTTCACCTTGAATTTCAGCAGCTCGTGTGCGTCCTCGTGAACAGGAGATGAGCTGTCGAACGAAGCGCGCTTGATGAAGTCGGTGAGACCGCTGTACCAATACACCCTCGCGTCCAGGTCGGCCAGCACGAGCCCTCGCACGACGATGTGGAAAGACGACTTGAAAAAATCCTTCTTCATGCGTGAGGCTGTGCTGACCTCGTATCGAAAACCGTCGATAGAGATTTTCAATACGTCGCGGCAGTAAGCGTCGTGGACGTTGCGAAAGTGGGTTGCGTAATCAATACCCGATAGCCGCTCGTCGTTAGGGTCGACTTTATCATCGATGTCGACGTACGCCCAAGAGGGGTCGTCTGGTTGAATGATTTCATCGAGCGTTCGGCGAACGGGGTGAGCAGCACATTCTGCGTAGATCCGCTGAAAGTCCGCAAGGTTGTTGTAGTGTGCATACTCGTTGGCGTCTTTCGTGTTGATACCACGCGCACATATGAAGCGATGGCCAATGGCGGCTCCAGCAATCTTCGTGGCATCCTTCTTGTATCGCCATGGCGTGATGGGCGTGTTCATTTGCTCGTTGGGTGGTGGTGGGAGTTGAGCAAGCCACGGGATATCCGAGTCCTTTATACTCCCACGGGATTTCGACAAGCTTCTACAAGGTTCGACCGTGATGACGCGACACAGTACGGACGACATGATGTATAATATTCGTCCAGAAAAAAAAATCTGATCTGATAAATTAAAATTTATGTTTGGACCAAAACTACCAAAACTTTAAATTTGCAAACTGTCTGAAAACATCAAACCTCGACCATCGAGTGGAATGTTTGCATGGACTTTGATTATCAATATATTTTATGCGGTTTTGTTTTTCTTATGTCATGGTTCAAAGCACAAGGGAATAACTGTCTCCCACGGGAAAATCTAGATGGTTTCTACTTCTTTCTCGGCCTCAGACGACGACCGCTAGTCTCGCCAGTGGGCGACGCGGGTTCATCCGCCTTCCGCTCGTATATGACTGCTGTCAAGATGTCGTGCCCCATCAGGTCAGCCCCCCACTTTCGCTTCTTCCACGGAGCCCCTTTGAGGAAACGCGTGATGTACGCCTGCCTCGTGGCGATGATGCCGTGGTAGATGCGATTGTACTTTGCCGCGTAGGTGCCGTGTTCCATGTGTTTCCCGGGCTGTTTTGGGTCCTCGAACACGTACGCTTGGTGAGACCTTTTCTGTAGCGCGTTAATCAGCTTCGAGTACCCAGATGGGATCTGGTAGTTGTAGGTGCCGTAAGTCTTGGCCGTCTTGAAATCGCTGATGATCATGCGGTGCTCGCTGGGGATGTACCCGTTCTCGTGCTTCTCGAGCTCGTCAACAGACTGGACAATCCGCATTTGGTAGTGGTCATACCTAGTCGGTGGCAGCTTCTCGCCAGACAAGTAGATGAGGCCCATCAAAGCGGCGTCGGAATTCGGGTCCTTCTCGTACTCCGCTTTGGCGATTTTCTGAAGCTGCTCGTAGGTGTACTTGAGCGACTCGTTATCGGCTCTCTCGAACCTCCGCTCCAGGTCTCCGACCTTCAGCTCGGTGACCCGAGCAGTGTACGCCTCCGTCACTTGACTTGGGAGCCTCTTCTCGGTAGGCATCATTCGATTCACACCGTTGATGACGCCGAGCAAGTTCTTCTCGTTCTCCCTCCACGAATCCTCTTTCGAGTACTTGGTCTTGCTTTTGGGTTCCGAGGTCTCGTGCACGACGCGCAGAACTCGGGTGGTGTCGGCGAGGCAGTCCACAGATTCGTCTTGCGCGCATCCCAGTTTGTCAAGAAGAACTCGCAGCCTGCCGATGTACCCCTTCGCAGTCTTGCGAGTTGCTCCTCGCTCCTTCGCTGACGTGCCAGGCTCGTGGTGCTCAGGCCTTTTTTCCGCTGCGGCGACGGCCTCGTTAAATGTCCAGTATCGCCCGCTGCCAGTGTGGGATGGTCGATCCTCGTTGTCGACTGGTGTAGGTGGTGGTGGCGTTCTTGCGGTCAGTCCAATCTTGTCCGCGCACTCTGGGTGGTTGGCGATCCATCGATCGCTCGGATTCCAGACGCCCTTCTTCATTTTTGACTTCGCGCTAATGCAGTTCGTCTGGTCGCGCGCGATCGACCGCCTCTTTGCCTGTGCTCGCCGCCACTGCTCGCGGCGCTCCTCTCTGTCCGTCATCTGATGAATGAAGCAGAGAAATTTTTTTCGATGGTCTTTTATACCCGATGGGATGGACCCTAGGCCGTCCACGTGGCCTTTTCGGTTCGTGTTGTTTTTCTGTTTTTTGGGGAGATCGGCCACGTGGACGCCTCCGCGACCCGACAATTCCTAAAAACATGAGACGTGTCTCGGGTCGTAGTTTGTGACACGTCGACGGGATGACGTCATTGAAGCCAGCTTCTCGAAGAACTCGTTCGACACGTTCTAGAGTCTTCTGTCCGAGACGGGAGCCTGAACAATATCGAAGGAGCGCCTGGGTGTCTAGGACGTACTCCTTCTCGGCGCCAGTGTATCTTTTCTTGGACGGAGAATCCATACTATATATCAGTGGAAGAGAAAATTATTTTATCGACAAGAAAATATTGAAGTTCTTGCGAAACATCTGCTTCGGGTCGCGCTGGTCGAAATCGACAGCGAAGAAGTCGTGAGGGTCATCTTTGACTGCGTGATCCCATAGCGCGAGAAATTCGTCCGGCGCCACGGCTCCTGCGCTTTCCTCCGCGATCTGCCGAGCTGCTCTGTGGTCCTTTGTTCTGAACAACGCGAGAAACGATACATTAGCACGGACTGCTCTCGGGACTCCTCCAGAGGTGTAGGCTTGTGTCAGGAATATCATACTCGTGAGAAAGTGACGGTGTTTAAAAGCAAAAGCGGCGACGGCGTTTTTGCTAGAGCTTTGATATAGCGCGCTTCCTTGCATGTCGTCTATCAAGATCAGTGAACTGGGAGGACCGTGCTCGAATCTAGTCACAGGTTTCTCCCAGTTCATGGCATCAAGACGCAGGTACATGGAAAGTTCCATGAGTTCTTCGTTTTTATTCCCGTGGACGTATTCGCGTTGAAACGTTTCCCATGCCTTCAGATCATCCTTGTACCTCTCATATTCGTGCAGGTCAGACTTGATATGATCTACCATCCCATCGAATGCTAAGTTTGAGTACACTTCCATCGTCATCACTGGTTCCGGGAGTTCTTTGTATTTTGGTTCCGTGTGAGCGGACCCACTAATGAGATACAGCTTGTCGAATGAACTGTTAGCAAAGTAAGCCTTCGCCATGTTGACTGCTGCAGTTGTTTTTCCGGAACGCCGAGCCCCGCAAAAATTGGCAATGAAATGCAAGCTCGGCATGTTTGGCGGTCCTGGGCGTTGTGGGGCGTATCGATGCTTGATATCCTTGTTCTCCAGCGAATGAATTCGTCTCTCTTCGATGATGGCCATTTACAATCAAGGGACATTTTAATCGTCCAGGCTGGCAAGGAGAGAAGCACGGATGGCGGACATGCGCATCTCATATGGCGTTGGCGCTGGTTGGGGTGGAAGCTGTCGGGTCTTGACAGGCGGTGGCGGGGTGTCCGGTTCTGTCTCCCTTGGTTTTCGACCTCGTCTAGGTTTTGGCGTGTCGGCGGGCGTGGAGGCGACGGAATCTTCCGCGAGGAGGCGTTCGATTCGCGACTTGTTGCGGGCTTCTTGGAGTTCGAGTTCGACGAGCCTTTGTCGCTGAATTTCGAGTTCCTTAGCGAGCACTTTCCGCCTCGTGAGCTCGGCCTCCTTCTCCTCCTTTCGTTTTTTCTCCCTCTCGGCTTTAGCTCTCTGCTGGTAAATCCTCATTTTATCGCGTAGTGCCTTTTTCTGCTCGTCGTTCAGTGGCTGGCCTTTTCGAATCGTCTTCACCAAGTCCACGTGCTCCTCCCGCGTCTCGGCGAATGTTTCGTCTTGGAAGCTCGACTCGGTCTCGGAAGGCGGAGAGGCCATCAGTTTATCTTCTGTGCAGATAATAAAATGGTGGTGATATCGACTCTCAACCGGCCCATAAACCTCGCAACAGGTTTGACGGTTGACCACGAGACAGACGCGAGAATTGCGAGCGTTGAACAGGATATTGTCGTGTTGCAATCCCAGGTTCATCCATTTGACTTGCATACGATGGTTGGTGGCGTTCGAGTATGCTACCCAAGCGAACCCACGGGGTTGCGTTTGGGTGATGATTACGACGAGGAGACGGCCGCTGACCCGATCGAGGCATTGTTCAAGCTAGTCGTCGATGGTAAATCGTGGTTTAAAGACCAGGCCATCTTCGACAACTTGTACGTGAAAAACAGCTTCATAGACATCGAGACGCCGAGCGATGGTGTCATGTCATTTCATTTTGATGCCGACACTCTGCAAGACCCCGGCCATCGAATACCAACACGCGAGCAGCTGGACTTCTTGTTCGACAACCTAGGTATTGGGTATACGACTCTGACGAATCCAAACGCTCCATTCATCTTGCACTATGAAGATGGAACCACCGTTTCTCATGCTAATGCCTTTAGCGTGATCAACGACCAAGACGTGCGCGTTGAGTTGCCGTATATCGTCGACGCCGGAGAAGTGAGCGGACTCTGCGATTACGTCGCGAGAGATTACCAGTCCGCGTTTTATGCCGCAGGAAGTAATTCGGTTGACCCAGATGTCGGGTACCCGTATTTCAGTGATTCGTACTTCGGATATGGAGGGACCCGTTTTTCAGGAAGCCCTCTGCTAGTCGAGCAAATCTCGTTTGCCACCATGCGAGACCATAACCGCCCTGCCGCCCTGACAGGTCGTTCTTTCACGATTACACGCACATATGCAAAACTCTCCAGCTGGAAAATGGGGAGGATTGACCAGTTGAACGCTGTCACTTGGCTCGTAGTAACCTATCCTTTCATGACGTACGAATGCATCCCAGGGCTTTCCATAGTACAAGGCATCAAAGATTGCGTACCTAGCGCCTATCTGAGGAAACTCCCTTTGCGATGGTACGTCAACAACACGCAACTCACGCAGGCATCACCGACCATTGGCGGGTTCACGCTCTCTGTGAACGGAGGACTACGAGGGGAGGACGCAGTAGTTACAAACTTGACGAGCGCAGACACTGGGAAATGGTTAAGTTACGAGCTAGACCTCTTTGACGACTCTACGGTCACCACGTATACGACTAGGAAGGCGGGGGTCATGGTAGGTGTCTCGAAACTCTCTACAACGACCGGAGGCATCCGCTCAAAGAGCAAGTTTGTCTCGTATGTGAATCCAATGAGGATAGCAATTACGGCCATGGCGGACCCTGACGTGGGGTGGGGTATGAACCTCGAGAACCCGAGTAGTTTCAACTTGCATGTAGAAGGGGATATCAAGGCAACACTGTCTCCGGGGTTGAACTACTTCACGTATACACCAACCGATCACGAAAGCGCTAATACAGAAATTTATTACAGCTTCACGGGCCCAAGAGACTACCCGAACCTCTCTGGGGAGAACGCGACTGTTGAAGGGACACATGACACCCTTC
Organism: Mesostigma viride; assembly: GCA_009746045.1. NCBI lineage: Eukaryota > Viridiplantae > Streptophyta > Mesostigmatophyceae > Mesostigmatales > Mesostigmataceae > Mesostigma > Mesostigma viride. The sequence goes on from RPFO01000288.1 coordinate 27,002, forward strand.
ACAGTTTAGACGTCCTCTCTCGGAATATCGCTACGACCTACCAATCTGAATCAACGAAGTATTATCTTGAACCCAATGACCCCACGAGCTTTTACTTGATAAAAACAGCCACGCCTGCTCCATCGAAGTGCGTCTTTTTCGCCAACGAGTTGATAGACGGTCCGTTCTGCCTGTGTTTCCGAATGTATCTCGGGAGCAATGACGCCTTTGTGTCGTTTGCCGAAAACACGATGGATCTTTACGGAAAGTACCACCCTAACGTTACGGACGGACACTCCAATTGGAGAAACGCCCAGACGACACACTGGGCCATGCTTGGGGTGAACCTGCACCACAACGATTATGCTCTCGACTTGTATGACAACCTTAAAGCAAAAGTCCGATACACACTCAATAGCTCCTGGAGGCAACAGTTAAGTTACTGGGTCGCCTTCCGAAGGCGGTCTGATGGGGTAGTTGAGCGGTATATCGCCAAAACTATCCCGACTCGACTGAGTCAGATGACGAAAATATCAAACAGCGCTGGGATATTCACATCCACGCCTACTGACATCGTTGATCCATACGTCCCAATGCCACTACGTCCAGTTATGCACTTGTCCGGAGAGTATCACGCCATCGAGGTGGCCAACGTCGAAGACGATTTAACGAACGTCGAGTTGGATTCTATATTCACAAACAATACATCTGGAACCTGCACGAAAGGAGGAGATGTAATCCAACTCAGACACCGGGGCACCACGGGTCAGAACTGCTCCATATTCGGCAAGTATTCCATAACTAAGCCAGTGCCTGGAGCCACCAATCTTTGGTTCAAGGAGCTCACGTTGACGGATGAAAGTATGATTCATACGGTTGTCAAGTGTCCGACAACGTCCTATGAGGCGCAACTAGTGACGTACCCCGTCCAAATATATGGAGTACTGCCCGCCCGTCAGGCCATAAAGAAGTTTAGTGTTGTCAGGGGGTTCGACCCAACGAAGGTAAGCAACACCGCAGGGCAGATTACATGTGTCTTTGGAGCGGAGTGGGCTGGAGGGACAAACGTCTTCACTCCAGGGACAAACACGGTAACCATTACGTCTACCCTCGCAAACACATTTGTCCCAGTCGTGGGAGGACTCACTCACCTTGCCACCGTCACATTCGCAACGGTTCTCAGCCCCACCCTCTCTGGACCTGGCGCTCTCGTCCTCGATACGAGCGTGTGCGGGTATTACGACAACTCGTTGGCGCTAATAGGCACGACTCACGGTTTAGACGTCGCCCAGTTCGCGGACATCAACGAGACGCGGAGGATATCCCACACCATCCCAGGTCTGCGGCCTCCTGTGTACGACTACTTTATCCCTCAGCTATGGCACGGAACCCCCACGGCCACGCTGTCATTCCACGACCCAGCCACCCAGACCGAGCTCACTCTCCCAACGTCCTTGGAGCACGTATACCTCCGCACCAGTTTCACCGGGGCCCTACCAACCATCCTCGACCTGTCGAACCCTTATAGGATGAAAGCGAAAGCAGTGTCAACCGGGCTGCCATTTCTGATATTCGCCCCCTACTGGTCCGTCGTCCCGGGGTACACGGAATTAGATGATGGCAAGTTCCAGATCCTGCTCCACTTAAACCGCATCCCGCCAACTGGCTACTCTGCCACTATTACGCTCTCTAACAACTTCTGCAAATCCAGGGCTGGGACGGTCGCAACGGCCGTGTCTAAGACGATTACATGGACTACCGCATAAAATCTCTCGCATTATTTAAACATGCCGCCCAAGAAAGCAAAACGCAGCCGTCGCTCAGGACGAAAACGGGCTCCTACCACTACGACGTCCACGAGGGTCTCCTCCAGGTCCTCCAATTCCGTGAAGAACACGATAGTAATCAACTCGCGACCACACAGAGCCCCAGCCGCCAAGGGCAAAGTAGCAGAAGCGCGCGGTTTCAGAGACGCGATCCTGTTGGCGGCCTTGTCGAACGTCTCGCAACCGGCGCGAATCCCGATGATGCCGATCGACAACTCCATTGGAGGTAGCGTAAGCGTCGCTACCCCAGCCGCAGCTGGTGGCGCGACGACGGCAGCTGCTACAACACCTGACGAACCGGTTGTCGTGGCTACACCGGCTGCTCCCGCTGGCGCGAGAGGTTTCAGGGTCGGTAGAAGGCTGAAGCTTTATCGAGGTGGTGCGAGTGGAAGAAAGGAGACGGCGGAAATGGGGACGGATCCCATGTTTGTATTCGGCGAGACCGCTGTCCCTAGAGAGCCAGCGCCGCCTTTGACAGCCGATACCGGAACCGGGCCTGCCAGGTTCCCGTGCACCGAGCCTGGATGCACGAGGGACTTTAAAAGTCAAGGCGGAAGGACGACTCATGTCAACAGGATTCACAAACGGCCACAAGGCAGGACGGTTGGTGGTGAGCCAGTGCTAGTGGGAGCGGCTGGGCGAGACAGGATGAGAGCAGCCAGGCTAACTGCCTTGGGAATGGCTACAGGTATCCGTGCCTAAAAAAATATCTATACGTGGTAATATAGCGAAATGGATCCGATGTTCACCGAGTCCGAACTGATCGAGATCGCCCAGTGGATGGTACTGTACCCGAACATGCCACGAGAGTTCATCGAGGCCGCGTTTCTGTATTGTAGGAAGAAACCGATGACCGGAAAGGGAAAACGCGCTCTCAAACGCGCTTTCAAAGACGCAAAAGCGGGAGAGGTGGTCGTTCTTAACAAACCCGAAATCAAATCGGAGTTGATTGTAGATAGTTGATTATATGAAAGACCACGTTCAGGAGACGATCCTGTTGACCCTCAGAACTTCTGACAGGGCGAGGGGCGACTTGGCCGCTCCCACGTGGGACATCCCCATGGGGATTTTGGACGACTTTCACGACGTGGGTCTCGAGATGCTCTCAGTCCCCTATGAACAAGCACACATCACTTCGAGAAACGACAAATTCCTTTTCACCACGCAAGTGACACTGGACACCCATGAGATATCCCTTCCCCATGGGTCGTACACATGCGTGGAGAACAGGGCAAACATTGAGAACGCACTACGAGTGCACGACCCCGGGATGACGGTGACGTACGATCGCGCGAGTAGCAGGTACACATTTACATCCACCAACGCTTTCTCCATCCAGGTCTCTGAATATCCCGGGAGGGTACTCGGACTATTCCCACTAGCATACCAATCCACGACGTCACTGACATCGAACCGACCAGCCACAAACGGGCGATTGGGCGCCGTGTTCGTGTACACTGACCTGGTGCGCGGGAATGTGGTGTCATCTCAGCAGGGCGCCCAGTACGGCGGGCTCCTGGCCGTTCTTCCAGTGATGTCGCAGTACCTGGAGCCCATCGTGTGGATGTCATACCAGCCTCTGTGGCAGCATTTGAGAGAGTCGCCTACATCCATCACGTTGCGACTGTTGGACGAGGACGACCAGCCGATAGACGTATACACTGACTGGGTTGCTCAGTTAGCCTTCCGCATCTCTCCGCAGAAAGTGCTTGGTTCAGAGGCACGCAAGATATCGCGGGTCTTGAAGTACGTCGCGCTGAAGGATCAGGACGACAAATTTTCTCAGCCTATACCATATCAAGGCTCCGATGTTTGATCGAGTATTCGGAAAGGTCGCGTCTGTTGTTCGTAAAGTTGGCCACGCTGCGGGGGACGCTATTCGAAAGGTCGGCCACGGCGCGCGCACGGCACAAGCTTTGTTGAAGACCGCTGACGCTGTATTTGGAGGAGTACCCGGTGAGGTCATCAAAAACACACCCGTGCTGAGCAACATCGCTGGGTTCGCGGACGCTGGATTGAAGGCACTCTCGACCTTTGACAAGAAGGTAGAGGCTCACAGACAGAACAACCCGCTTCTAGGAGAGATTCTTCGGTAAAATTATCTAAGCACTTGGGTATACATCGATGGACCGCGCTATCCCCCGCTCCATGCAGCACGTCATCAAGTCCCTGGGACAGCACACCGTCCAAAGGGTTCAGCTCTCCACAACCTCCGCGGCCACGGACGTACGCCACGGGTCGACTATCAGCGTGCGCTTGCCAACGTCCGGGTTCTGCGACTTGCACACACTTTGTATGTTTTTCAAGGGATCTACCACAACCACCGCCGGATTTGCCGCCTTCCCGCCATTCACATCGACTCTCATCAAGCGTCTGGAGGTTCTAGTTGGCGGGCAGCAGGTGGACAACATCAACGACTACAGTCATCTTTTCTGGACTCTCCTAACTTCACACGGCGGAGCTGGCTATGCCCAAAGCCAGAAACCAGCTGGGTGGGCCGAGAACCCGGTTGCAGCCCCTACGGCAAACACTACGGACAAACATGGGTGCATCGACCATTTCATCGGGTTTCTTAGCGGCAATCCAAGGATCGTCGACATGTCTCTCATGCCACCAATCGAGGTCAGACTGACCCTGATGGATGCCGGAGTCCTTATCCCAAGCGGGGCGGGTGCTGGTTTGTCGTTTACACTGAAAGACATTCATTGGTCTATTGAAGTGTACCGATTCCAGGAGGACGTAATTGGGCAGGTCCTGTCTAGTCGGCTGGCACAAGGTGGGACGATTCCGTATACTTGGAACACGTGGACTTCAACGAAGCAGTCCCTTGGTACCAGTAATACGTACTCCATGAAGGCAAGCTTATCATCCATGAGTGCATCGAAGCTGCTAGCTGTCCAAGCACCGGCTGATGCGGACACAGCAAATGTTGTTGGCAACGGTATGTTTAGTCATACAAGTGATACGCTTACCAGCTTTCAATTTGACGTCAACGGCAACTATCAGACCCCTGCATACGCTATGGGTCCTATCGAGGCGTGGGTGAATCTGCTATCTACGTTCGGCGACCAGGGGAACATTGGGGCTCCTATTGGTGTAGACGTAACAGAGACCAGCTGGCCTGCCGACTTTTTTGTCATGGCAGCACATCTTAACATGCCATCCGCGGGGGAGGGGTGGCAGTCGGGCCTCGACTTGAGGGGCACGGCCAGCGTCGTCACCCTCCGGGTCTCCAAGACTGGCGGCTCGGACCTCGTTTTGTACATCTTCGCCGAGTCAGAGTCGCGCATGGACATCGGCGCCGGTCGCCAGGCCGTCGTCCAGCTGTAAAAATCTCCATCCATAGTATACTGCGCGTTCGATGGATTATCTCAAAGACCCTAGGATAGTTGCGAACCCCCTAAATAGGCAGACGCTGATCTTCGATACGCCCAACCTGGCTGATGACGGCAGGGCATTACTTTTGCCAGCGAAACAAGGACCGGTTCTGGTTGGGAAGTTTCAATACCCACTGCCACAAAATAAAAAATAACTCTGTGACGCCCCCCTGCACTCTGAAAATCATCAAGTGTATAGTTATGAGATGGACTCATTACAAAACACAGTCCCGCGTTTGTCAAAGAGAAGAAGAGATTCCCTTCAGATGGTCATACCTTATGGGATCTCTACAACCCCCGTATTGTGGTTTGACTTTTCAGACACTGGAACCATCACTGAGCTACGTAACGGCATAGGAAGTGTTTCCAGTGGCACACTCGTCGGGACCATAAAAAGCAAATCCTCGACTCACAAACTTGTAGCCAGTTCAGATGCAGCAAGGCCAGTGTTTGTTGCAGCTCAAAAGAACGGGCTTGGAACGGTGACGTTTACAAGTGCGGGAGGGAGTGCTTTGATCCAGGACAGCTCCTTCGACTATAGCAGATATACCCTTGTATATGTGACAAAACGGGATGCGTTTGTTTCCAACGGAAGGACGTATGGATCTCAGGTACCAGGAGGCACGGCATACGGGTCTCATAGACGCAACACGTCTCTCAACTTCAACTCTTTCTCCAATCTACCTGCTCCCAATCTCACCATGTACCTGGACTCTGCTCCGTGGAGCAACTACCTACTCGTCGTCGAACGGTTCAGCGCCTCTCAGAAAAGGATATGGTCCAACTCGGTGGCCACGTATTCAGCTAGTGGCACACCACCAAACGCTACTGGCGCGGCAATATCTATCAATTGCACCAATGTATCAGGAGGTCCCAGCAACTTCGATAATCAGAAGATGGGAGAGTTTCTCTTTTACGACAACGATCTGTCAGATAGCGATATATCAACACTCTCTACGGCCTTAACGTCCAAATGGGGGTTAGTATAGAGACATACAAATATCTGTTCTCATATATTATCTAATGGAATATCCTTCGTTTTATCAAATCCTTCTTGACTCTGATAAAGCATTTGATGCGGCCACAAGGCGCGCGGAATTCGCCATCAAACCTGATCCTAGAGCCCCGATAATTGACGAGGATTGGCGAGGAGGGGGGCACACCGCGTATCTAATTGGTGTCGCTGGTGCGGCAGGGAAGAGTACCCTAGGAGTAATTTCTCCCAATTTTCGAGGGGCGGAAAACAACTTGAACGAAGAGGCGGTTCTTTTCTCGGAAGTGTGTTCCGGTGGGGCGGTGGCGACAAATTACACGTGCATCAACGATCACAATTATGTGAATCTTTCGGACCCTGGGCTCTTTCGAAACGGTGGGCGAATTTCGTTAAGTCTTGTGCATTTAGACAGAGCGGCTGTGGCTACTAGCTATTCAGTCCCTACTGCCGTGACTAAATTCGTTGTGCTTTTGCGTTTCGAAAAAGTTCGAGGGCTAGAGAAAAAAAAATGTTCATGCCATGGCAAGTAAAATCTATGCATTATACGACAACATGCATGGGTGGATGCCTGGGGAAATTTACTTTCGTCGATACGCTAGAGAATTCGTTCAGGCGTATGAGAAGCGACCCTGATTGCGCGAGCGCTTACGAGTCCGTTTACCTGAATTCACGCCCTAGAACTCGACACGTTGTAGAGGCCACGTAGACATGCATCATACAAAAAATTAACAAGGTTCGACGGGTGCAAGTGTCATCACAAGTAGGTTTAAAAAACTCATCATAGGTTGAGACACTTCTACTATATGGGAAACTGTTTAAAGCTCGGTCACGAGTACACAGAAATTCTTGAGGAGTCCATAAGGATGATTAGAAGGAGCCCAGTGTACAGGCACGCATACAACAGCGTGTATGCCCCTGAGAGGTTTGTGAAAACTGCGCCAGACTCCGAGGGCACTCCCACTCCTACCCCATCCCCTGATAATAAACCAAACTAATCAATAAAAATTTCTTTGCGTGAATCTATACGACTTCCAACATGTTCATGACCATGAACGACCTTCTCAACTGCATCGAGGCGGCCCCACGTGGGGGTGGTGCTTACATAGAGGCTGGGTCTGGACGAGCACACGATTGCACAGAGATTGCCAGGCTTGCGTGTATTATGGTAGGTGAGAAAGATCCATACGACGACAACTATAGAGTAGAGCTAGACGCCCTTGATGACCCAGAAACCTTTTTTAACGCGGCAAAGGTTGCTCTAGGCACTAGGGCAACTCCCAAAAGTCTTCACAAGGCCTGCGAGGACCTCGTTGTATTGTCGATCATGGTCGCCACTGTCCTGGGTCGTCGGCATATATCTGACGAAACGTGGGCTGGAGTCAAGGAGAGACTTCGACAGGCAGGGTTTGACAAATAAATAACTCCACAGGCCATAAAAAATTAGACCATCCGCCATCGTCCATGTTGGCAGGGTTCGCGTAGTGTCGACAAATTGGGCGTAATATTCTTAAGAGTAAGAACGTGCAATTTGTCGCCATCTTCCCAACCCCTGACAGCGCCTATGAATCAGTCGTCGAGGGTGTCGACAAATTGGGCGTAATATTCTTAAGAGTAAGAACGTGCAATTTGTCGCCATCGCCTCGACACCTGGCAGCAAACATGTGTCAGTCGTCGAGGGTGTCGACAAATTGGGCGTAATATTCTTAAGAGTAAGAACGTGCAATTTGTCGCCATCGCCTCGACACCTGGCAGCAAACATGTGTCAGTCGTCGAGGGTGTCGACAAATTGGGCGTAATATTCTTAAGAGTAAGAACGTGCAATTTGTCGCCATCGCCTCGACCCCTGGCAGTACCTATGCGTCAGTTATTAAGAATGGCGACAAATTGGGCGTAGTATTCTTAAGAGTAAGAACGTGCAATTTGTCGACATCGTCTCGAGACCTGGCAGCACCGGTTGTCGAGAGTGGCGACAAATTGGGGCGGTACCGGGGTACGGGTGAATACACCGTTTTTTTCACTCGCAGTTGCATCCAATGATATGTGATGTTTGTCGTACGGAATTTCGATATCCGGCGGTACGGGAGAGGTGGTTCCTTAGTATTTTTATTTAGGTCTATTAACTAGTTTTTCATGGAAAGGAAATTATAAATATAGCGCATAGAGACTCTGATGACTGACAATCGAAACACACAAGGATACGAGCCACCGACAACAACTTTTTAGGGTGTTTTCAGAATACTAAGGATGGACCATACCCGTACGCCCGGATTTCCAAGTTCCGTACCACGTATCACTCACCCCATTAGCTGATACATGGATTACAAAAGAGGTGATAAAAATCCGTACACGCCTGCTCATGCGTTCAATGTGTACGGATTCTCGCTATCCTCGAAGACTTGTATGACGGAAAAGCATACGAAAAGTGTGACAATGTGATGCGGTAGACTGGCATCAGCCACCGGACCCCAGTCTTCCATGCCACTTTGGTCGATGCCAGCGTACGCAACGGACTTGGACAAATTTGCTATGAATGATGAATGCATTATTAACCGGCTGGCGATCTAGGTGAACACTCACGACTGTAGCCATGGCGGGCAGGAAAGCAGGGGAGTGCGAGAAAGCGTTTGCTGTGGTTGGCAAAACTCTTGACGAAATTCGTGATAAGCTAGATGCCGTGGACAAAAAAGTGTCTCGTCTGTCCGAGCAAATAGAAGGTGCTGACGCACCATCTGGCGAGGCCGGCGATTATGCCCCAACCTGCGAGGTGTTTAAAATCCACGACGCAGCTTACGATGCTGTTGACAGAAAGACTCCCAAGGTCCTCGTAGAATGGGTGTACGAAAAGGGGGCAAACAAGCCGAGGAAGCTCGAAGACCGTTGCGAATGGAAAACCCTTGACGAATGCGCTGATTGCGCTGAGAAGGTCGATGAATTCGTGAAAACTTTCTCCGTTTCGAGGCACAAGCCCGGAATCTCTGCTTTCTTTCTCATCAACGCGTGGAACGATGCCAAGGCGGAATTCCGAATTCCGCAAACAAGAACGTGTCCGAAAACAAGAAGCGGTCGTTCAAGCATATGAACACCGGCGACGAGCACGAGGACGACAGCTCAAAGAGACACGCTGCCGGCGCTGGGTCGCAGCACTCGGGACACGAGGCTAAGGATTGAGCACGCTTTCATGCGTTGCTTGGAGCTGATACGAATTTGCTTAATTGTATTACGGCATTGTTAGCAATTTCGTTATCTATCCAACCCTATTTGTCACGGCTTGTTAATCAGTTTTCAGCCCTGGCCTATATGCCAATTGCCAATGGACAGACCTCACCAAGTCTGCCACACGGCCTGATAAGCTTGTAATATGCCAGCATGCAGCATTGTGGTGGTGACAGATGCAAGCATAATGGCTGTGACATTTTCATAGCCACGGTGATGTGATGATGACTGAATATAATTAATTAATTAATTAGACTCGTGCAGAGTTAAGAAGATGATGGACAAGGCCAAGTGGGCCCAGGTCATAGAGGAGTAAGAGGACAACGAGCCCCCCCCCGTGGGGAAGCGCCCGCAAAAAAATAATAAATTAATATGGCCACCTCGGCAGTCGGTGGCTGTGTCGCAATGGTTTCCATAGCGTGGACTAGTTGCGTAATGGTGTGAGGCGCTGAATCCTCCCCATCGGTGGGGGGAGGGGAGGCGGCTGACGGTGATTCCGCCATAGCTTGTGTCCGGAAAATACGAGCGCTGCCTGTGCTGCGTTTCATGATATTGCGCAAAATCTTGGGCGATGGCGGCCGGAAATTATATCATCGTGTTCGTCATCAAAAGGCGAGTCTACTGCAATTTACCCGACCAAATTTCATGCCCGGATGCGAAAGTTATGAGCATTCTCGGCATCCATAGCTCGTCACACCGTAAACCGACCGGCTAGGCCATGACATCCACATTACTGATTGCTTAAGTAGTACAAACTTGTCTCAATGGTTTACTTCATTAAAATTAACAAAATTCAGTAGTCGAGTTTTACGAGCGTTAAAAAAGGGCGTCAAAGTTAAACCTTGGCCACATGTGGAGAACACGGGAACATGAAGCACTAGTAGTTTTGTAGCCATTCCATCTTGCACTATAAACGTTAAACGTCTTATTTAAATACACATCAGTATGTCTTAGTAGGTCATGCACAGGTGAGCACTCACACTTTATGCAAATTCAAGCTAGTGCCAAGTCAGACGAAGACTCACGTCCATGACCAGTCGCGGATCAATGTCTTACACAACAAATATTGATATCATGGCCGGCAGCCGGACCACATACGTGATGATAAATTAATTAATCATGGCCGGCCTCCGAGTCTCATGCAGTAGTGGCTTGCAAGTTACACAACCTGGGTCGTGCCAGCGGGGGCAGCGGCACGCTTCTCATCGTCCTTGGACTTGGTCTCGCCAGTGGCCGCGAAGACGGGGAAGAAGAGCAGCCAGGTGAAGAAGAAGGTGATGAAGCAGAAGGCCACCAGAGCGCGGACCTTGGCAGGCAGGTGCTGCGCAACAACAAGAAGAAGAGAGAGGGCATCACAGAATGGAATGCCGGCGACGTGTTGAGTGAGATAACGGGGCATTTTAATTAAAAGCATGTACTAGTGGTAATCAACGGGTATATGTGTGGTGTACGGGCATGCTGTTAGGAAGTAATTCATGCACTGGCGGTGCCTTGCAGCGGTGCAAGTGCCCGAACAGTGTGCGACGCCGTGAATATGGTAGCAGGCCGAAGGGGAAGTGCATAGGCTATACACTACACTTTGTCAGGGCTAACCCCTTCAGGGGGCAGGATTCCCTAAACCAGAGAAAATTCAACTACTACGACAGTGAGACCATCAAGCCACAGGGAAATATTATAATCATGAATGCAGCACTGCATATGCCTGGGAACATGGACAACACCGCATACAGAAAATGGCAAGAGCGCGCTGGCAGCCTGCCATGCAGTGTACCTGAACGGGACCTTATAGTTGCGGTGAGCTTAGACAGAGTTGAGGTATAGAAAAAGCTACACTGGGATCTGGAATTAAGGGGGCACCCGGAAAGAATGCAGGAAGGATAAAAGATTACTAAAAAAGATGACAGGGGGGAAAAAAAATCGTGCCCTCACGGATCCAAAAAGAAAACATGTGGAGTCAACATTGCTAGTAAGACAGTGCTGTACTAATTCAATGGTCCATAATGGTTATTCAGCAGCGAGCTTGCGTACCGGGCGCCAGGCGTCGATGTGCTTGCACGCCCAGCCAAACGTGTATGTTTGGAGAGCGGTCGCGGTGGCAAGGATGGAAAGCGAGTGCTCGCGGCGGGTGGCCACGATGATGCCCGCCATGGCGGTCATGACGCCAGCCAGGATGGCCGGGTCAAGCAGCTCATTGCCGCGCACGTACGCGCGCGTGTCACCACGCCACTGCAATTTTTTTTATCCAAGGGGGGGCCGGGGGAGGGGGGAGGGGGGGCAGCGAGCTTGAAATCTTGTTACATATTAGGTAGGTAGATGTGGAATCATGCATGACTAGCCGATAAACGATTTATTTATTGGGTACTAAGATGCTATCGGGGCCTTAAGCTCATACAAGGTATATAGATGTTGTCGGGATTGAGGACTTGGGAAGCACACACGTGCTTGCATATTGCCTGAAGGTCCCTGCGCATGCCCAAGTTGGAGCTGCATGCCATTGAAGTTGGGAGGCGAGCTGTGCATGCTTCATCTCGGTTAGAGCAGAGATCTATCTTGGGGGAGTCTGAGCCCTGTGCAGCTTGATCTTGGGGAGAAAGGTCTTATTAGGGCCCGGGGAACAGACATATGCAGGGAATTAGGTACCGACCGGGCGTGTTGGGAAGCATGGAAGCCAGTGGGCATTACTATGTTACTAGTACTGTCAGGGTTAATTAACTGATGGGCCGGACATGCAGTCTGGGCTTTTCGCTACTGAGCTAGCTAGCTTGTGCTGGCATGCAGTCATGTTGTACATGTTGACGCTTTGAATATGGCATGCCTACTATATAATGAATCTAACTGCCTTAAAAATTCCAGGGCATACTGATTTGTAGAACTGGTCCGTGTATATCATATATATCATATATGATCGCATGTCGATGTATGTCTCTGAAATCCCATTTTCCGTGCTTCCCTGTTGACGTTGGCGCTATTTATAACACCCAAAAGTCATAGATAATGTGGGACGTCCATTGGCACATTGACACTAGTAGTACTCCCCAAAGAAACTCAACATTCATGCATGCTTGGCACCAAGGGGTTACAGCCAGAAATTGTGTCTAGGCCATTGTTACTCATAGAGAAACAGCTGGTATATTGAGAGAAAATATATGCAGCATAAGAGAAAATATGTGCAAATGATCATGCAGATGTGCCAGTGATCCATTGCTTAGCTGGACATACTAGTACTGGCTACGGTTAAAGGGTTATAAGGCTGTCGATGATCGAAGCTAGGAGATCAGCATCGATTTAATTGGGTATAAGCAGTACTGCGCATGCGCCGCGGTAGAGATTGCCGCGGCCAGCGCGCTAGCTGATCAGGCAACGGCCGCCGCAATATTATTGATAATATTCGGTGGATCGATTCCTAACTGAACGACTCATATTGACGGACGCCGCGAGACCAAAAGTTTCCACCGAAGATTACCTTATCATAGATTTGAGCTGCAATCGCGAACTGGACGACGGCGCACGCCTGCGCAGATTAAAAAGGGCATAACGTCAGAAGATGGTGTCAATACTTGGCTTCGGAAGTCAAAGTGACGCGTACGGCACTTGCCATGTACAGCTGATTACAACGTCGGCTAGCTGTCTCGTAGTCGGAAAAACAAAAAAAAGGTGCTCAATGCATGGACGTTCGCGAGAGCGGAAAATTTTTGTGAAAGGTTGTCGGCACTTACGATGACGAGTCCGGAGAGGCCCCGGCTCACGCCCTGGTTGGCAGCCAAAGGATGCATCATTACAGATTCTAAAGAGAAATGAAAAAAAAACGGGTGTGATCTTCGGACGTCTAGCCAGACGGTCTAGCACTGTTAGCTTCGGTTGTCCCGGACTAGCGCGCGGGATATAAAGAAGAGGACACGGGTTTCACGATGAGATATGCCACCTGGGATAGTTGAATTGATATCCTGCCATGGATAAGTCAACGTCTTCGCATTTTCCACGTCACGCCCCAGTGGCGTCACTGGCGCGGTGCTCCCCGAACCTGGCGTGGGTTCAAATTTGGTCCATTGCATCTAGGTAGAGCGATACTTGGACGCGTTTGTATGCCGTCTGTGGGGCGGATCTACTTGTCCATTGGTGTAGAATTCGAACGAAGCCCTAGAAGCAGCCAGCTCGGATTTCGGAAACCACTAGAACTCATTTATAACCCCAGGACGGGCCTAAGTCTGGAGCCGTCGATCCCGCGACGCTGCACCCCGGCGTGCGGATTCCGTTACTCACGTAACTGCCCTAGTGTTGGGTTGTGCGCGCGCGGGAAAGTTTGAACAGTGCTCGCCTGCTCGGTGCTTCGCCCATTTCGCCATGCCTGCCTGCCTGCCTGCTCCCATGCTCCGCCCGCCCAGTTGTCCCGGACGATGGACATTAAGCTATTCTTGACTGCTGTCGACGCCTGTTGTACTGTACCTTTTCAACAACCACGTGACAGACCACGCAGAAGTTACGTGTCCAGTGTCCCAACAGAAGATCTTGAGTTGAGTTTAGTTTATTCCCGCACTGGTGGTCCGACAGGGTCTTTGGATCCACAGAAGATCATATGACGCAACTCTGTCAGGAACGTGGTCAGTGCAGAGATCAGGTTTTGTCTGCGGTTCCGCTTACAGTACTGAGATCAGGTTTTTATTGATGCTGCTTTACCTAGTTGGCGTGGCGGGAGCAGGGATTCGGGACCGTTGGTACGTTGGTACTTACACTTGGTACCTGACTGTGAAGCTAGCTGAACCGACAGACCATGATTTTCGACACGGGAGCAAACGGCCGTTCTAATTAGTCCAATTGATGAGGTCTTGAGGAGTGTCTGCTGACATCGGGTGATCTGGCACGTGGGCGCGGGAGTAATTTGATCTGAATTGAACTGAACGGGTGATCTGGCATGGTGTCAGGCGTGGAATGAAGCAGCACCAGCACCAGCACAGCACCAGCAACAGCACCAGCACTGGGCACTTCACTGGGCAGTGGAATGCATGTTGCCATTCAATGCGGCCGCGCGTGGGGCAACCACGCGCCATTAATTATTAATTTTGCATAACAGCATTCCCGCAAGGTTGACACACACATTCCCTGCGTGGCGTCGTTTATAGGTCGTTTCAGTTCAAGTCGACTTGCGAACGTGATCAATGTGCGCGTGAGCCTCATTCAGTAGCAGGGCATTAACGGTAACGATAGAAGGGGGGGTTAATTGCGTCACTCGCGTGCCCCCTTCTTGCTGTGCAGTAGGCACTAATAAACAGGGATAAAAGATTGTACTCAAGAAGTCGGCACACCGTGACTCTCCCAACGTAGGCGCGTGAATGCATGAATGAATATGCTTGGCATCTTGGCGGGTGGGAAACTTGCGGCAAGACACCAATTGGATCAACTCTACAACTGCTCCGGCCGGCCGCGTCAGAGATGATTGAGTCCGATCCGATCCCACGCCGGTTATCTAAGTTCTGAGTGCTGGGCTTGATTTAAGAGACTTACTTCTACATCTAACCTGACATGACAGATTTCGACGTCGTGGGGACAGTAATCACTATACAACGGGCCGAACCGATCTCCTGTGGGGTCGAGGGCTCGCTATCGCGAAGCCTAGCATGATTTTGGCTTATAGGCTACAGCAGGCGCTCACGAGCACAGCTAGTGCAGGCTGTGCAGCTTCAGTTGGACCGGACGCGCGCGTGGTTGTTACTGTAGCTCATGTCGCGAGGCAGCTCATATACATACCAGTCGATTACTTTTATAACCTGCCAAAGTTCTTACTGTACCACATCTCCTGACGACGCCTCCGTCTGGCTGAGTGCCTTTATGAAGAGCAATTTGTCAAATATAAGCTGGTACGGTTAATTAGGATGTTGGTCGCGAATGCATATCAGAACGAATATCGACGGTTGCATCGGCGCTCCATCGCGTAACTGCGAAGCTGCTAGCTGGCTGCGCCGGCGTGCGCGGACACGTTTCTGTAGTTTCCGTTTTGCTGTTCAGATGCGCCTTCTATAGCTGCAGTACCTTGTGGGTTACAACGACAGGGGGCAGTACTTGGCTTTCGACCAACTGTTGGCCGGGAAACGTTTGCACATTTTCATTCAACCTGC
>RPFO01000288.1:47500-127551 GCA_009746045.1 Mesostigma viride
CTTGTGCTGGTGGACTTCATCAAAGCCTTCGATTCGGTTTTCTGGCCTGCGCTTTGGGACATCCTCGAGCTGTTCCGGATGCCCCGCCCCCTGATTGCTGTCATCCGCAACCTGTATGAAGGGTCCACCACTTCGGTGCGCACTTCTTACGGGACCACGCCACCATGCCCTTTACAGAAGGGTGTGTGGCAGGGCTGCGTGCTGTCGCCCTACCTGTTCATTATTGTGGTCGAATACGTAATGATTCAGGCGCGCAAGCGATTTGCCCGCATCGTGGGTAGGGAACCAGGGGTGCAGGTTGCTAACAAATTCTGGCATGGCGGAGCGGACACGGAGATTCGGCTGGCAGACATCATCTACACAGACGACACCACCCTCTTCGAGGACACTGGGCACGTGCAGACATGGCTTGACTGCCTGGCTATCGAGGCCCGTGCAGTGGGGCTTGAGGTCAGCAAGAAGACAGAGGCCCTGGCGGTTGGGCTCACCCACTCACCGCCACCCCTCTATCTCCTCGACGGCTCTCGAGACCAGTATCGGGACCGCGTCAAGCTGCTGGGCAGCCTGCTGCCCAGCTGCGAGGTTGATGTGGACCATCGCATCTCCCTCGCCTGGCACACTTTACGCCAGTACCGGGCCGGCTGTGGCGCAAGCCCCTGGGCAAGATCGAGAACCAGGACCTGTTCAAGGTCCTCGTCCTTCCTGTTCTCACGTATGGGGCCGAGACGTGGACCCTCACCGCCGACCTGGCCCGCAATTGAGCTGGACGGCACGGTCACCAACAGTGAACAGCCATACGGCGTATAATACGCCGTATGGCGCGTATTATACGCCATACGCAATATTTCCGTATGAAAATGGGAAAAAAAATACGCACTGCGTATTTTTTGCGTATTTTTTGCGTATTGCGTATTTTTTGCGTATTTTTTGCGTATGAACCTCGTTCGAAGTAGCTTCTGGCATCATTTTGGACGGCACGTGGAGCCGGAACTAGATGCAGGTGCCAAGCTGGCCGTGCATGTACGACTGTACGTGCATTGCTGCAGATTGCTGCGTGTCGGACTAGGGTCTAGGAGACGAAGGACGAGGAAATTAGGTGACGAAGTTATGTTGTCTGCCAACAAGGGCGCGCATCTGGCACCTAACATTTAATCGTAGCACAATTGACATCCAGGCACCATGGCTAGCGACGGTGATGGTGTGGGTCTATGGAACACGATGATAATGGGGCCGACGAGATGCAGGCCGTATTCGAGACTGTCTGGACACACATCGTGAAAGAACAGACTCTCAACAAGAAAGGGCAGCCGACAGGTAACTACTAGCTCAGTGACGTGCACACTTTTGGATGCAAAATTCTCGGGTTCTACCACCCGAGCAATTAAGGCTAGCACCCGCCATATCATGGGCGCTACGTATGCGAAGGAGGCAAGAGTGAGCGAGTGCAAGAGGCCGCCGGAGGCATTACGTCGCAGGCTGCGGGGTATTTGGTGTGACTCGCGATGCACATAAATGCCTTATTTAGCCATGCAGGCTGCTGCTAGCCAGCCACCGTACCATATGTGTTAATGGTTTAGGGAAGCTGGGTCGGGTTGCTGGCATGCATGCTATCCTGCACGCTAGCCACATTGTTGGCAGCCCGTATGGATTCTTGCTTCATGTAGATCAATATTGCATGGTGGCCTACCACGAGTAGGCAAGATGTCTGTTTCTGGCACAATGTCTTATTACTTTTGGCAAGTTGGCCGACTGACCATGTGCAGTATTTCAGTCCTAGTATAGCCATTCCATGCAGTGATGGCATGGTTTTTTAACTTCAACATACAGTAATGGTGGCAGCGATCTCTATACCACTGCAAGTGTCAATGTGCATGCATATCTACTTGTGTTATTATCCTTTTCAGGTGTGCACTGATTGTGCATACAACTTTGTTATTTTGTGCTATTTACAGACATTATTAATAACAACAGATGTACAATGCTTGTATTTGTAGGCATGCAGCAATGGCAACGGCAATATTATGTGATGATGTGTTAAATAAAGGCAAGTGGTGTTGCAAGAACACAAAAAAACTCATGCCTGATTGGTCAGAATGTTGAAGAACCCCCTGAACCATGCAAAAAACAGCATTTTCAAGAGTCCCCGTATGATTTGCGTATTATACCCCGTATGGCGTATTATACACCATACCCATGGGCCCCGTATGATTGCGTATTGCGTATGGCTGTACACTGGTCACCAACATGCTGCGTTCCATTTTCAGAGTAGGATATGCTGCTCATGTCCGCAATGAGGACCTGTATCAGGGCATGCCATATATCCCCAGCACCTGCAGCTAGTAGGGCACCTAGCTCGCACCAACCAGGTAGACACCTCACGTGGCCCCCCCGCAGGACTGCGACCAGCTCAGCCTGGCCGGCACCTCCTGACGTGGGCCGGGCCCAGTGATGTTAGACGCCGCAAGGCCCACACCTTCAAAGAACAGCTAGTAGACCTCTAGGACATGGGGGGCCTAGGCCTCTCCGTGATTTGGAAGAAGATGATGGACAAGGCCAAGTGGGCCCAGGTCATAGAGGACAACGAGCCCCCCCCTGTGGGGAAGCGCCCGCGTGTGCAAACCCGTGGGAGGCACGCCAGACAGCTCCCCTAGGGCAGCGTGAGGCTGTCTAGATAGATGTTGTAGTTAGAATGCTGTTAGATATATGTCGTAGGTAGCTTATGTAGATAGATTAGACCGGTAGGACTGTTTGCACCCATCCACCCATCCATCGGGGTTAATGCTCCGTGACTCCCCAACGGGAGCACGAGTCTAATTAATTAATTAATGAATCCATCCATCCATCCATCCATCCATCCATCCATCCATCCATCCATCCATCCATCCATCCATCCATCCATCCATCCATCCATCCATCCATCCATCCATCCATCCATCCATCCATCCATCCATCCATCCATCCATCCATCCATCCATCCATCCATCCATCCATCCATCCATCCATCCATCCATCCATCCATCCATCCATCCATCCATCCATCCATCCATCCATCCATCCATCCATCCATCCATCCATCCATCCATCCATCCATCCATCCATCCATCCATCCATCCATCCATCCATCCATCCATCCATCCATCCATCCATCCATCCATCCATCCATCCATCCATCCATCCATCCATCCATCCATCCATCCATCCATCCATCCATCCATCCATCCATCCATCCATCCATCCATCCATCCATCCATCCATCCATCCATCCATCCATCCATCCATCCATCCATCCATCCATCCATCCATCCATCCATCCATCCATCCATCCATCCATCCATCCATCCATCCATCCATCCATCCATCCATCCATCCATCCATCCATCCATCCATCCATCCATCCATCCATCCATCCATCCATCCATCCATCCATCCATCCATCCATCCATCCATCCATCCATCCATCCATCCATCCATCCATCCATCCATCCATCCATCCATCCATCCATCCATCCATCCAACCAACCATCCATCCATCCATCCATCCATCCATCCATCCATCCATCCATCCATCCATCCATCCATCCATCCATCCATCCATCCATCCATCCATCCATCCATCCATCCATCCATCCATCCATCCATCCATCCATCCATCCATCCATCCATCCATCCATCCATCCATCCATCCATCCATCCATCCATCCATCCATCCATCCATCCATCCATCCATCCATCCATCCATCCATGCATCCATCCATGATCCATCATTTCATCCATCATCCATCCATTGTAGATACCGTTGCCCAGAATGTAGCAGCCATGTATGCCTAGCCTTATCACTGATACCTGGACACCTGCTGCCACGTGAAACGCTAATGCGCGGTCGACATTACCAGCCATACCATTTTATTGCTTAGCAACAGCCAGTCATGCTACGACCGGCATGGCCCCCCACGCAAAAAATGGCTGATGGCTGACGGCAGAGTTCAGATCTTTTGTGTCTGAGCCCCAAATTCGGTCAGACCACTTGCATTCGATGTATATACCTTTTAAAGACGCACTCGCCTGTATGATCTTTAGGACGTATAAAATCAATTTCCTAAGTTTGGCCAGAAAATTCGAACGCAAACGTATTTAAATGCCATGCGGTGGCGCAAGCCGCCATGGCCAGGTCGTCGTTTTCCGGAATGCATGTTGTACGTGAAAAAGTACCCTGACCCCTTGTACTTTGACCGGCCAGAACACCTCTATAACTTTGTCAGAAGTATGCGAACCCTAGTACCATGCTGTGAGGCCCTCTCCTCAAGCCGCCCTGTGTGCGCATGTTTAGGAGGCATGAACCATCATGGCGGTGCAGGTGCACCTTGTGCACCCAGAGCAGGTGATAGTTGTACATCCTACACCTGCAGGTTGTCGCCCTGATTGTATTACAAACCCGAAGATGCCCCTTTCTCAGGGCTATGTGTTACATATGCTCCCCACGGAGCTATGATTTTAATTAATTATGATGACACTTTGTTGTGAAGTCTCAGTTTGCACCCCACCTTCAACATGTTGGTGACGTTTGACAGCATAAAAAGTCAATTTTATGACAATTTCATTAGTTTTTTACATCCAAGAGGGCCATAACCATTTCAAACAAGGCACACAACTTAAATGCATAATTTACAAAGGCCAGGTAAAGCATGCACCAAGGTTGAGGTCACCTATAGACCTATTTGTGACAGTCAATAGCATAAAAAATGCAGTTTTTGCTCATTTCTTTCATTTTGCATAAGTCAAATCATGCAGATTGCATCCAATATGATTCCACTTGCCGGGGTTGCCGGACCCCCGCCGCCACCAGCGCCCCCCTCCTTGGCCGCGGACTACCAAGTCCCGGCCTTGCAGGAGGGCTGCCTTGCCACTGACGACGTCGTCCACCCCTTCACTTTGAAGGAACTGGACGGCGCCCTTGCTCGCCTGCGGTACGATGCGGCGGTCGGTGCTGACCACCTTTCTGCCGAGCTGCTGAAGACCCCTGATCCGGCGGTTAGGGATCTTCTGCTGGCGTTCTGCAACCGTGTCCTGCTTTCTGACGAGCCTCCGCCTGCTGAGTGGCAGACGGCCATCCGCGTCATGCTGTACAAGAAGGGCTCTGCTGCTGACCCCGGTAACTACCGGGGTGTCTGCCTCCAGAGCGCCGCGCTGAAGGTCTTCATGCGCATGATGCTGCACAGGCTCCGCGCCGCGCTGGACCCACACCTGGGTGAGTCTCAGATGGGTTTCCGTCGTGGTCGTAACACTGTCATGGCTGTGTTTGTCGCGCGCCGGTTGATGGAGGAGGTGCGTCGCCTTCCCCCTGACAGTTTGCCGCTGGTCTTCATTTTTGTTGACTATATCAAGGCCTTTGACACGGTCCTCTGGGAGGCTCTTTGGGCCATCCTAGCTCTGGATCGAGTGCCACCTGCGTTTATTGCTGCCATTCGCCGACTGTATGAGGGCTCACAGGCAGTAGTGCGGACTGCGGAAGGCACCACCCCACCATTCCCCCTTCACCACGGGGTGTGGCAAGGTTGTGTCCTGTCCCCATACCTGTTCATTATTGTCGTGGATCACGTCATGCGCCGAGCACGTGCGCGCTTTACTGCTCTTAAGGGGTTCGAGCCAGGCTTGGACATCCTTAACGTGAAAGAACACGGCGGGGTTGAGCCTGGCTACCGCCTGGCCGACCTGATTTATGCGGATGACACCACCCTCAACGCGCGCCCCGAGGACATTCAGACCTGGCTGGACTGTCTGGGCCTGGAGGCGAGGGCGGTGGGGTTGGAGATTAGTGTCAAAACTGAGGCGATGGTGATTGGGGCCTCCAGTAAACCGCCGCTGCCGCGCCTGCTCGACGGGACGACGGTCCCGTTCCGCGACCGCTTCAAACTGTTATTAGGGAGCTGGCTTCCTGACACAGCCGACGATGTGGACACCCGCATTGGCCTGGCCTGGGCTAGGCTCCGTTCGCTCAACACCTACTGGCGCTCGAAGGGCCTGGGCAAACACCGCAAGCGCATGCTCTTCAAGGTCCTCGTCCTCACGGTGCTCACGTATGGCGCCGAGGCGTGGACACTCACCCACACACTGGCATCTAGGCTAGACGGCACAGTTTACAGGATGCTCCGACAGGTCCTGAACGTAGGGTTTTCCAAGCGCCCGTCATCCGAGTCTTTGTATCAGGGCATGCCTCGTATTTCGGACTAGATTAGACAGCGTAGGATAGCATTTGTAGGACACCTTGCTCGCACCAGCCAGGTCGACACCGCCCTTGGTCTGGCCGGCCCCCAGCGGCTTGGCCAGCCAGGGCGGCACATTCTGACCTGGCCTGGCCCCAAGGGCATTGCCAAAAAGGTAGGGAAACATGTCACGAACTACGTACATATGTTGCTGGATGACCTACTGGTCCCAGCCCAGTTTGAATACCGCATCCACTCTCTCTCCCTTCTTAGGACCGCCATGCAGAACAAGACGCGGTGGAAGAGGATTGTCAAGGCTCACACGCCCGACCCTGTGGGCAAACCACCTTCCCCCAAGCGGAGGAGGCGTTTTGATGAGTAGGGTAGTTAGGACTTTTCTAGACTAGCTAGATTAGAGTTAGGTTAGTTCGATTACGCGGCTCCTTCCACCCCACCCATCCATCATGGAATATGTGCTACTACATGATCTCCGTGATTGATCAATAACATACCTCCACGAGCCACGAGCCACGAGATAGCCATGGCTGACGGCGGCGCTCATAACTTTCACGTTTGAGCACCGAATTTAGCCGTGAATAATATCACAATCGATGCGTCTTTCTACGACGCACATGCTGATATAATTTTCCAAAGCTATTACGCAATATACGATGAGCAAACGCCTCTCGACACAACGCAGCCTCAGTGGCGGCTGCGCTCGGCAATGAAAATACGCCTGCAGCTCCGGCTGCAGCTTCGCCCACCGGCCCAGAAGGCAGCGGCGCCACTAGCCAAGCTCTAGTGGTCGTCCAGCCCCAGGGCTGCTGCGCCCGCCTCGCCAGCAGCGTCGCCCGAACCCAAGCGCAGTCGTCCTGACGGGCTTTTGGATGAGTACGACTTTGACGCCAGCCAGCCCGGCTATTTTGACAAGCTTACACCCGATCGCATCCTGGGCCACGTGTTTTTCGGGACGCATGCCTCTCTTATAGAACTATATGCAAGCAGCTTTCCCACCAAGGTCGCCTTGTCAATGCCTTCCTCCAGAGGCGCCATTTCGGCAAGGACGTCCTCAACGCCCGCCGCCCCCACCTCCAGCAATTCGCCCTCGATCTTTTCCCTCCTTGGACGCTCCATCGAGGAGCTTTGGCCCCCAAAGCCCCTCACCACCACCTTAACCGAATCCTCCATCCGCTCACTCCTCAAGGAGGCCCTCGAGCAGCACGTGGCCCCCATCGCTGCAGATGTGGCGGCCATGGGCAGCACGTTGGCTGCCGAGCCCCCCCTCAGGACTCTCAGTTAAACTTTCTTAGCACACGCAATGTGAAGGATATGGTTGCAATGCAGCAATGTGTGAATATGGTTGGAAACGGAGCTTTGTTAAATCGGATAATGTTTACAGCGCTCACACACTTGAGGCTTGTACACGCGCTTGCCAAGTCAAGGCACAACACGTGAGGCGGGCTCGCAAGAGATCTGCCCAAATGGCACTGGCCTATTGTTTATATACTTGTGCACTGTGCTTGCTAGTCCTGAGCAACCTAAGAGGTATGCTCAGTAATAACACTCCCGGTACAGTATTCACTACCTGTACAGCGCCCAGTTCCTATACAGTAGGTCTGCCATACAGGCACAGTGACCACAGAGTACAGTCACCACAGTGATTATTGCATCTGCACCTAGAAGTCCAGGACTAAGCCTGCGGTACCAACAGACCACAGGTTAAGGTTCCTATTTCCTGCGTACGACGTATTAATCCAATACCGTCGTAGGTACAGCATCTAATTCCTGTCAGCCCAGGAATTACTGTCGACCCCATATGTCTTCGGCAAATATTCACGTCCGACTTAGAAGAACAGCCGGCTCGCGCTCGCGCGCGACCGGGAAGTCGGAACGCCATAACTTTCTTGATACTTGTCGGAATGAACTCGTTCCGGTGCCGCTGGAATCGCAGAGATATGCCGAATCAGGAACACGCCAATGCGCTTGGCGTTAACTCCAATCCTTTCTTTTCTTGAGCTGTAGCAGCTCACACAAGTCTACATACAAACACACACAATGGGTACTGGACATCCTCCCCGACTACAAGTCACAACCCACTGGGCATGACAGCCAGCTTGGATTCCTGGACATCCTCCCCGACTACAAGTCACCACCCACTGGGCATGACAGTCAGCTTGGATTCCTTATTATATGTACATAGCACCCATACTGGTTCAGGAGCACAAACAAATTACAATGAGTCCCTATCCCTTCACGGGAGGCTCGTTGTGTTACCCATGTACAAGAGGTTGGCCAACTGTGGCAGCCCATAGGTGTTCAGTTAAGAACTTGAGAAGTATGTACAACCTTCAGGACCTTAGGCGAAACCCCACAGATCACCCACAACAGCTCATCAGAAAACATTGCTGACCCCCAGACGGGAGTCGGCGCCGGTCTGCTGCCCCTTATCGAACCAGACACAACATCTACGCGAAGCACATGCAAAACACAAGCTCCTCTACTCGTTCCAACCGTGGAAAATCAGGGGACCTGTCGCCACCTCACCAGCATGGTGGATGGGTCAGCCAGTCCGTGAAACTCCGCCTTAAGACGGCACCAGGGAATCGAACCCCGCCCACAAACCACAGATCTGGGGAAACCTCAGACTGAGATGAAAACCCCAGATAGACATCTCTCCATCAGAGACAATGTCAGACATTCCCACACCAGAGACATGTCTCACCCCTCAAGGTGTGCTCAGGATTATGTACAATCAAGCTCCCAGCCTGATATCCAGAGACTTAAGTTGAGTAACTCTAGAGCCCTAGGATCTGGCTCTGAGTTCCCCATGTCCGTCCGCACGCCATCCGCTAGCGTCCGCACAGCCGGCGGCTGAGCGGACGCTAGCGGATGGCGTGCGGACGGACATGGGGAACTCAGAGCCAGATCCTAGGGCTCTAGAGTTACTCAACTACTTAAGCACCCAGCTCTCAGCTTTTAGACAGATAGACCGACTTGACAGTCAGCATTCATGAGCTTCCTCAGTACATTGTACTGGGCTGGGGCCTTGTGTGGCAGCTTTGTCAATGCATCAGCAGGGTTCTCCTCGCCAGGGATATGCTTCAAGTCAACCAAACTGGCCAACTCCTTCAGCAACAAATAATCCAGGTCCCGGCTCCTGGCCAGCTGCTTGTGAACAAACTGGACCATACCCATGCTGTCTGTTAGCAACAACGTCTCCATCTGCAAGGTCCAAGGGGTAACTGAAGCCAGCTCCAGCATTAACTCCTTTATGTACAGGCTGGACTGGATCCCCTCGCATATGGCCCTGCATTCTGCCACATCTGAACTGATACAGACCCTCTTCTGCAGTCTGCTGTACCAGCTGAACAAACTTGCCCTGCTCTGATAAAAAGCAAACAGAGCAGCAGATCTCCCCCTGACCTTGGTAACCTGGCGAGCATCCATGGAACTGTCAACAAAGATCTCCAAGGTGATAGGCTGGGTAAAGTCAATCCCAGACAAAATCAGATCAGGGGTACTCTCCACCAACCGGGCTATGACTCGAGGCTTCTCATCCTCAAGCACCTCATCAGGCATTCTGCTATGGACCATCAAAGACGGACCACAGATGCTGGCAAACCAGGCCCACATGCCTCTCAACTCAGGTCCTGCAGCCTGGGTGATCTTCTCTGGCAAGGCCTTCACAATGGTCTGTTTATAATCTCCTCCAGCCTGAAGCCTGATACTCCACTCCCCGTCCCTCCTGAACAGGGTAGCCTGCATTCCACAGAACACTACAGGCTTGTTGGGCTCCTGCCACAGCTCCTTGCCCAGTGAAAACTTGCCACTGATGACAGGAATAACTTCTTCAGCCAGGTCGTGGGGGCTAGCAAATGCAGATCATCTCCATGCAAACTAGCATACACTGGCAGACCCTCCCATTGGGCCAGCAGCAAACAGGGATCAACTGAAGACACTCTCAAGCCACACTCACTGATCAGAGCTTCCTGCAGCGTGAGTCTCCAGATGATTGGGCTCGACCTGAGTCCTTCCAGGCCCTTCAGAATAACCAGGAATTGTTGATGCAGCTCCAGCTTCCAGATGGCAGGCACCTCAACACAGTAAGGCTCATCCTGCTTCCACACCCTCCTGGCCACTTCTGGATCAGATTTTAAAAATGCCCTCTTGAAGTCCAGCAGCACTGATGACATAGCTGCTCCCCTGTTCAGCAACCCCACGTAGAGACATAGCAAAATTCTCCATGTGTCGTGTAGCATCCCTGGCGTGTATAGCTCCTCTCCTGGCAGACTCCCCGTGCCGTGATACTCATTCAGGACAGGCCTGACATGGGGCACTGATACCTCATCCACAACCTTCCTCTTCAGCACAAATCTCAAAGCAAGCTTCCTTGATGCTGGGGGACGTCTGTCTGTTGGTGCAGCACACTCAAACTGCAACCACTCCTCCAATGCCTTGGAGAAGGCGAGCTTCCAAGCCTCAAACAAAGTAGGCGAGCTCATCTCTTGGACCAGCTGGTCATATGTCAAAGGAGAGTGTGCAGCAAGGCTCCTGTGAGTTATGCCAATACTGCTGGGGTGCAACACAGCTGGAATAACCAAACTGGCCGCTGGGGGCACCTCCCCTTCATCCCATTTTACACCCTTGACCGGCTTGGCCCTGCACCTGACTGGAAATGTTGTCCTGAAATTTTCTAGGGGAATCATCCCCCAGCCATCTCTTCTCAGAGCTGTAGCTCTGATAGAAATCCCAGGATTGCCCAGAAAATTCTGACCCAAAATCACAGGGCCATCATAGTCCTCTAGGACAAGGAAGGTCACATCCACACCCATGACAGGGGCATTAACCTCTCCCAACACCCTTAGATGCGTCCTACCACTGAAATCAGACACCCAGGGGCAACTTGGTTCTCCGACCAGCAGTTCTCCTGTATGCTGAGGTCCCATGACAGAAACCTGTGCATTGGTATCTATCTCCATGGCAGCTACCTCAGGTTCATCCAACTGGACAAGCTTGGACACCTTAGGCTCCTTCTTGGCTCTTTGCAAAGCCTGTACAATATCTGATAGACGCACACCCCTAGGCCTGGTGTCGGGCCGTTCCGGAGGTGCAGCCTGTCCGCCTGCTTGCCCAACCACCGTATGTGAAGGTACCCCAGGGGCCGGGCCAGGGTCACCCTGAGGGCTCGATACAGCTGTAGCACCCTGATCAGGAAGCTCCACGTCACCCCCGCCTTGTACACCAGCGGGCACCTGGAAGAGGTCTCCTTGATTACCTCCCCGGGGACGGATCTTTGACCAGGACAGACGGTGCACTGCTTGGGAGCCATCAATGGCCACCCAGCACTTATGGCCAGCGGCTTCTACTCGGGTCACCACCCCATCATGCCAGCTGCCACGTTTCCCTGGAAAGCTTGGTTCCTTCCACACAACAACCTGTTGTCCAACGTTAGGTTCTAGGACACTCCAGCCCTTGTCTTTCTGCCTCAGCTTGAGGAACTTGGCCTCTAGCTTCTCCTTCCATGCCTGCTCAGCATCAGCTGGCAGCATCCTGGTATGCAGCATAAGAGGATTGATGGCAATGTCACCAAAGAACATGGGAGTCCTCAGGTTCAGCCTGTCCTCCACAGAACGTAGCCATGCAGATGTCACAATGGCAGATGACGTCCTTGGAATCCTCTCCACCAGCAGCACAGTCTTGATCTCTTGGATGGCTCTCTCCACCACCCCTTGCTGGCCGTGGCTCTCCCTGGGTGTAATCAGCAACTCTGGAAACTCTGGCAGGTTCTCACAGCACTCAAACTGAATGTCACACTGCAACAACTCCAACCCAGGGTACCTGCTCCTTGTCAACTTCAGAGCAGCAATCAATGTAGGCTTCTCCATGTCAGGCAGGATCTCTAGGGTCTTGTACTTGGTATATCTGTCCACTGCCACCAGCAGCTTCAAACCCCTGATTCTCTGAATATCTACCTGCACATGGCCTGGCTGCAAAATAGGAGTCCTGGCATGAGACTGCTTGGGCTTTCTAGCAACTAGCCTGCACTTGCAAGCTTGAGCAACCTGTTGGCAGATGGAGTACAACTCACTTCCTCCCAGCCGTCTAGCAACTTGCAAAGACTGAGCTGCATGGCCAAACATGGTATGCAACCTTGAGGCAATGTCATACAAGAGAGAAAATCTTTTATTGTCATTATTAGCACTCAAGGTATGTACAGATCCCTTATGTACAGGAGGCACCAGGGTCGTGCCTGTCAGACTGTCTCCAGCCCTATCCTCATCCTGACCATCCTGTGCCAGTCCTGCACGGTCAGAATGCTTCTGAGATCCACCTGGGTCCACATCACCAGGTCCTACCTCAGGCTCAGCACCGCCATGGCGGGCACGTTGGCGAGTAACCACTGCAGCTACAGCTGGCATACTCTCTGTGGTAACCAAGCTTGCCCCATCGTGTCCAATAGGCTCTTTCACTAGAGCATGGGGCTGCCCCTCACTGCTGTCACTAGCAGCTTCATTACACACCCCTGGGGGCACCCTCCAGGGTTCAGGGATGTGTGCAGGCTCATATCAATGATCAGCAGCCTTGCCCTTGCCCTTGTCCTGGGATGGACCAGCCTTGTCCTTGCTGCCACCCTGAGCTGGCTTGCTCTGACCTTCCTGCCTCAGGTACGAGGGACACTCATTCCTGAAGTGACCCTTCCCCTGGCAGAAATAACATTCCACCTGACTGATGTCCCGTGAGGTCCCACTGCTGGGCCCAGCCTTGGGAGGACCACCCACCCTCTTGAAGTCAAACTGGGACTGTGGATGTCCCGACTTCGGCGGGGTCCCCCGTCCAGCCCTTCTGTCACGCCCCCTCCTGGACCTTCCTCGACCCCTTGAAGAGGTCTCAGGCCCTCTCGAGGGCGCTGGGCCCCCGTGGCCCGATCCCCTCATGGACTTAACCGTGGGTTCAGTGGCCTCCTCATCATTCTGACGAGGGCGCTTACCCCCACGTACTTGCCGCTGAAACACTCATACAACTGATCCGTCATGGCTGCCCAGCCATGGACCTGTCGCATGTGGATGGTCACATTATCCATGGTGACCGGATCCAGTTGCAGCGACTTGAGAAAGTCGCCCATGGCCATCCGATCTGCGACGAAGAAGCCCTTGGCCATGGCGTCCTCCCTCAGCTTGACGAAGTCTTCAAAGGCGTGGACCACTAGTTGCCCCTTGATGGGCTTGTAGTCCAGGTATTCTTGCTTCAGGTGGGACCCATCTATGGTCCTCTTGTCACTCAGGAACACCTGAGTCGCGTCATAAACGCCGCCCAGGTGTCCCCCGCCGCGTGTCGCTCCCGAACAAACTTGAACAGCCGCCTCGCCGACTGCCGTATGTAGGCACTAGACGCCAGGATGCGAAGCTTGTCACCGTTGTATATCTCCGTGTACAAGTTCATGTCCTCTAACATCCTTTCAGCATCCCGGGGCTGCCAATTGTCCTTGATGGACTGAAACTGGCCTAGCACCGCGTACCCCTCAGCAACGGTTGGCCGCTTAGGCGCCGCTTGATCTGCGGCTGGCGCGTGCTGCCCGCCCTGCGATCCTTGGCTCTGATTATCTGGCACCTCAGCCTGGTCTCCCAGCGCCTGGCCGTCCCCGCGTCCATCGCGTCCACCGCGTCCATCTCGTCCATCCAGCCCAGCGCCGCGCCGCGCGTAGCCCAGAAAGCCCGCTTGTTGGTTGATAGCTCCATCCTCCATGATGGCCTCTGTTCAGATCTGCTACAGCCAGCCAAGTGGCCAAGCAGCAATTAAAGCAATATAAGCTACTGAACAAGAAAGGAAAGTGCCAAGTGTTACCACTCAGGCAAGACCACCACGGCTGGCCCCAGGCGCGTCCTGGTTCTCCTTGTCGCTGTCGTCGTCGCTGTCGCTCACCACAATCAGCTCTGGCACCCTGCTACCTGCTGCGCCGTCGTCGACCCGCTGTCGGCCCGCGATGACTGAATCGTCACCGTTGGTAAAGTAGACAGGTGACAACCCGTCGTTGGCACCTCGCGGATTGTACGTTGGCACCTCGTGGTCGCCGAGTGCCTCGTCGCCTAGCCCAGCGACACCCCCTGCTCCTACCTCAAGGTCACTCTCGTACCTAAGAGGTGCAAACTCCTCCCAACGCGTCACACGAACGCGAAGGGGCGGGGGCAGCTCCTGAAAAGGAACTCTTACTCGCTCCGGAAACCTGCCGACTCTTGTCGCGCGCTGTCCTCCGGCGATGGCTTCCGCTGTCGCCCCGACCTCTGCAAGCCGCCTGTGATGCTCCGCTCCGCGTCGTTCACGCCTAACTGGACCCGCTGCAACACCCTCGTCGCCGATGCCGCCTGCGAAAGCACGTGGTACTCCCGCGCCCGCTACTGTCGGCACAAACTCGTGTCGCCCTGCGCCAGCTGCCTCCGCAACCTCGCCTCGCCTTGCTGCCAACTCCGTCCGCACTCGCTCTGCTACTGCAGTAATCACCGTCTGGATGCCGACCAACCCGTGAAGCTCCTGCTCAAGGTCGTCGATGCTCCGGTGCTCCGGAATGACGATGGTTTGTACGTGTCGCAGAATTCGCTCCCAATCTTCGACCTGGTCGTCGACGAATTGCACGAAGCTGCGATTTACAGGCGGACGATCTGCAAGCAACAAAGATAGATCCCGAACGACACGGCGTAATTCAGGAGAAATCGAACCCCCAGCAGACTGCCGAAACCGGAAATCCTGCTGCCGTTGTTCCTCCTGCACCATTCACCACCGGACGAGCTCCTCTCGTCGTCAAAGCTGCACACCGCAACCGGCAACGACCCTCCTGGCCGTTCCGCTGAGACTGGTTGTAATTTGAGTTAACGTTCTTAGCACACGCAATGTGAAGGATATGGTTGCAATGCAGCAATGTGTGAATATGGTTGGAAACGGAGCTTTGTTAAATCGGATAATGTTTACAGCGCTCACACACTTGAGGCTTGTACACGCGCTTGCCAAGTCAAGGCACAACACGTGAGGCGGGCTCGCAAGAGATGCCCATTTGGCACTGGCCTATTGTTTATATACTTGTGCACTGTGCTTGCTAGTCCTGAGCAGCCTAGGAGGCCTGCTCAGTAATAACACCCCGGTACAGTATTCACTACCTGTACAGCGCCCAGTTCCTATACAGTAGGTCTGCCATACAGGCACAGTGACCACAGAGTACAGTCACCACAGTGATTATTGCATCTGCACCTAGAAGTCCAGGACTAAGCCTGCGGTACCAACAGACCACAGGTTAAGGTTCCTATTTCCTGCGTACGACGTATTAATCCAATACCGTCGTAGGTACAGCATCTAATTCCTGTCAGCCCAGGAATTACTGTCGACCCCATATGTCTTCGGCAAATATTCACGTCCGACTTAGAAGAACAGCCGGCTCGCGCTCGCGCGCGACCGGGAAGTCGGAACGCCATAACTTTCTTGATACTTGTCGGAATGAACTCGTTCCGGTGCCGCTGGAATCGCAGAGATATGCCGAATCAGGAACACGCCAATGCGCTTGGCGTTAACTCTCTCCACCATTTCCACCGCCACCTCCACCCTCCTCGCCTCCTCCACCGCCACCATCCCCTCCTCCGACTCCATCACCGCCCAGCTCCGCGACATCGACCAGCGCCTCAAGGATAATGCAATCGCTATCGAGGTCTTGCAGAACAAGGCAGGCCTCACCGCCCAGGCGGTGAAGGACATTGCCGCCAAGCCAGCCTCGGCTGGCCTGGCCGGCGATGCTCCTCCCATCACGACCTGGGCGGACATGCTTAAGCAACATACCACCTCCACCACCTCCGCCGTCGCAGCCCAGCTCCAGCGGCAGACGCTTGACCTCCGCGAGGAGGCCGAGCTCGCCAAGCGCAGCCTCAACGCCATACTCAAGAACCTCGACATGGAAGAAGGTGAGAATTCCGAGAAGCTTGCACGTGCGTTTGAGAGCAAAATCCTTGCACGCATGGGCCTTCTTGGTGAGATCAAGCTGACCGCCCACCGCCTCCCCGCGCGCGGGGTAAGGCGGGGGCGCCTCCGCTTCTTCTCATCTTTGATAGCCCAGCGGACAAGATTTCGTTTCTCAGACGCCGCAAGCGGCTCGAGAATACTCCCTTCACCGTGGACGACGACTTGACCCTGGCCCAGCAACAACGGCGACGGGAGCTATGGCCGACCTACCTCCAGCTCCGGCAGACCAAGGCGGGCCAGCCGGTGTACTGGAAGGGGGCGGCCATCTACGTCGGCCACAAGCCCTGGCCAGCGACCCCCTCGACCACCGCGGCCCCAGCAACTCCAGCCCCAGCCTAGGGGAATACAGCAGTAGTGTAGAATAGTTAGACAGTGGCCTTGTACATGCCCGCCTACTACAGGCACTATACCAGCTTAGGCCTAGCCCTTTTTAGTCATGTACATGTGTGCCTATGATGAGCCACCCTCCAGATGATACCTAGCTTTATTTAATTATGCCGTGCCCATGCAGGGGGTCACTCCCTGCTGAGAAGCCATGCCCTAGCTTTTGTATAGCTGTGCTGATCTTCCCCACCTATGACAGGCTCCCCTTAGCTGGGTGTTGCCTGAAACTCTGGGTGGTGCAGGTGCCCTAGTGCACCTAGAGTTGGTTGGAGACCCATCTAGGGTCCACATGGGTCCTCAGAGATAGAGGATCTTGTACAGATTACTACAATATACTTTATTGTAGTATTGGGCCAATGGCTGTACTTCACTACTAAGTACTCGCCAATGGGATAACGCCACGTAGAATATGTGGGCGTCTCCCAGGCCTCCACGTCACCGGCTGGTCAAGGGCCGGTGTAGTTCTGTCAATAGGACTGAGCCGACTATCGGCCTATCATGTATGCGCATCTGCCTTGGTACCTCCTGGAGGATTCTAGAAGTATCTAATACGCGGCATGCACTGAACTACACGGAATGCATGTCCACGTAGGATATTCAGCAAGACTGATGAAGGTGCCAAGCGCAATAGAATATATGCGCAACGAAGACGAATTATGCAGCAACGACAACAACGTAAAGAAATAAAGAAGAGCCTTTGTTTTATGCATAACGCATCAAGCAAGATACCTTTCTTTTGCAACTTGTATTCATTGCAATGTCTTCGGACGACAATCTTTCAGAGCAGAGGTCTGGCCCTGGTGAGCACGGACCGGCTCAATTTTCTGTCGACCCTGGCCCAGGCGAGCACAGGGATGACAATAAGAATATGTCCGACCAGCCCCGGGAGGAGGGCTGCGGGCAGGGAAGTACTAGTAGTGACAACCAGCGTGCGCGTGATAAGGTGCTTCGGCGGGAGACCTTGCTTCAAGAGGCGAAGCTGCTGTCGGCAATCAAGAAATGGGTTCCAGCCCCGCTGGTGCCTGGTGCTATTCAAGCAGACCGGGATCGCTTTGTAAGCTCTCTTGGGCCGTTTTTCCGCAGGCTCGCGGGCAACCGAGACATCATTCCGGACTGGCTGGAGTTTCTTCGTGGAACCCCGCTGGGAGACCGCGAGAAAAACCACCCAGAGTGGATTTCGCTGCTGGATAGAGCACAGCGTCTGCGGTGGTCGCCGTTCGAGTTTCTGCGCCGAGCGAGGGAGACTTTTCTTCGTTCTATCACTGCCAAAACCTGCGACGAGATCGAGGAATTTGTAGATGCAAAGCCGAAGCCCGGGCAGACCATCATCGAGCACCTCAACTCTTACTACGACATGCTGGAGAAGCAGGGGCTCCGGTGGCCTGACGAGGCGGTGAATCTCCGATGGATCCAAAACTGTGCTCTGTCCGAATCCGAGAAGCGGAATTTGGTCGCCAACTGCCGCGGTTACCTGTGCGACACTCACCGATGCAGAGCTCACCTCAAGGAGCTCCTGACGAATCAAACCCGTGTTTCCAGAGAAGGAGGTGCCGCGGAGGTGCCTCGTGTCGCCATGGTGATGGAGCAGCAACGGGAAATCTTCTGCTACAACTGCGGGCAGCCCGGGCACACACGCCGCGCATGTAAGGGTAAGGTTGTCGCTAATTCTGAGTCCTTCCCTCCCTGCACTTTCTGTAATAGGACTAACCATCTGGCTAAGGATTGCTACTTTCGCAAGTGCAAGTCTTGTGGCAATTCTGGACATGATGCGTCTGCCTGCAGGAGCAAGGCGGGCGCTGGACCCAAGGATACCCAGATGGAGGTCCTCAAGCTGCTGCAGCAGATCTCCCAAGCCGTCAAGAGCGGTGCCCTTCGTGGTGGCGACGCTTCTCAGCCGCGTGGTGGTGACGCTTCCCAGCCGCGTGGTGGTGATGCTTCTCAGCCGCGGGGTGGCAATACCTCTCGTGGCCGCAAGAGGAAGCAGCAGCAGAAAAACTAGATGATCCTCTCTGTTTATATAACCCCTACAGCGTCCTTATGGATGCTGATGAGAGTGGACTCATGGCAGATGAGGCCTGCCAGGTGGTAGGGGCTCCAGCAGTAACCCCTACTGACCGTAAAGCTGCCCCAGTGAGCAGCAGTAAAAGTGCCCCTGTTTGTGGCATTCCTATCCATGCCTGGAATAAAAAGAGTACCCCAGAGGGAACTCTTCCTGTAAATAATACATGTGGATCTGCTCCTGGTTGTAGACAGATGCCACATGGTGTTGCCCAGGTGAGCAACGTATCTGTGAACAATACATGTGGTGCAGCTCCTGTTTGTAGCCAAGCACCCATTGATATTGTTAACAGTCAAGCTCCTCAGAGCAATAATCCTTGTTATATTGATAATAAAAACTTGGACTCTTGCTCTGCCAGGAACGTGGATGCCCGTCCATGTCCTGAAGAGCCTGAGCCTAATGATTGTATTAATCTTAGGACTCTGGCTAAGAGTTTGCATGATGCCTGTGGCCATGGAAACAATGCCATTAGGCTTGTTCAAGCCATTAATAACAAGGCTCTCTGGCAGGCTTATCAAGATGTCAGAGAACATTGTGTGTGCCAATTGTGTGCTAACAAGCCTTCCAAACGTCATGCAAAGCATCCTGCAGATGGTAGGGGTAATCTACAAGCTGATATCCTCTACTTCACCAATTACAGGCAATTGCCTTACTTGGTGGCTGTGGATGAATGGTCAGGCTACATTGGAATTGAACCTATGGCAGCAGGGGATGAGAATACTCTCCATGCCGCAGTTCTTGTTATTCTGCAGAAGTTTGCAGTTATTCATAAGCTGCAGATGGACTTGCAGTTTAACTGCCTGACCAAATACTCTGATCTGCCTTTCCTAAGGATTGTGGGTCGTGAAGATCACCAAGCCCAAGGCAAGGTTGACAGATATATACAGGAGCTTAAGAAGTTGGTAATATCCGGGGACTATCCTGAGATGTTTAAACCAACTTTTGCTGTCAGGTGTTTGGGTGCTGCAAAAGTGGAAAACACCATGAACAACCGTTTTCATACTATCAAGGTGCGTGGTGTTCCACGGCTGGTCTCACCTCGTGGACTAGCAGGTGGCCTCTACCCTGATGACATCATGCAGGCATGGAGTAAGCAGAGGTGGGCACAGTATGCTCATCTCTGTGAAAAGGATAAACAGAGAGGAGAATCATTAAAATTTGAGGTGGGAGACCAGGTGATCTTCCACAAAGAAAATGCTCCTGGTAAACGTGGTTATTGGCAGGGTCCAGGGACCATAACCTCAGTTGACCTGGAGATGAAAACTGCTGATGTGGTCTGGAATGGGACCACTTATCATCTGGCTTGGAATAGATTGAAGAGAGATCCAATGAACGTTCAAGAAAATCCCCTGGAAATTATGGCCCCTGAAGAGGCACTTGGATCTCCCAATCTTTCCTGTCCACCTTTGGCCAGTGAACAGGCTGGACTCCAACTACCAGAAAGGGCGGCCTCCCATCAACTGGAGCCTACTACTCAGCAAGCTCAGCCTAAGACATTGACTGGGATATCACAGGATGATATGGATGAAGCTGACTTGTTGGATAATAGGGTGTCTGATCAGCACCGGAAGCTCCGGCCGTTGGAACATGGGCTTGAGACCCCTGGGCAGGTGGATAACATATTTCAGTCTGAACAGCCAAAGCTTGGATCCAATTACCCTGGTAATAAGCCATTGCCCTTGGAGACTGATGGGATTCCAGCCCAAGGAAGACAAGCTGAGGAGGGGTTGTCCAGGTTGAACACTCAGCTCGGCAAGAGAGGCAATCCTCAAGAGCTTCGGGATATTGTAAAGAAGCTCAAGCCCTCACTAAAGATTGCCAAAATAACTTCTCTTCTAGAGAAGGGCATGGACCTTGATGGCTTTGATGTGGATACCAAAGCAGAGGTCTCTGTCACCTCGCCCTTTAATGCTTTGCTGGATAAGTATTCCCTTGAACCCAGTCCATGGACTATTGTCCAAGACTTTGCGGGTAACACTGATCATCAAGTTCTTGGGAATATCACTATCCCATTCTTGGGTGAGTCTTTGACACTTTGTGTTGTTGATGGCTATAAGGGACCCACTCTCATTGGCCAGCCATTCTTGGTGACTCCCGGTGTTACCATTGTTGATGGCCCCAATAACACAAAGAGTCTCCTAAAAACCCATTGTGACCCAATTCCTCTGGAATCATTCAGATGTCTCTTGCCTCTTGAAATGTTCCAGAAGGCAAATTGGAAGACCGCCTGTGTCGGTTCAATAAAAGGAGCAGAATGGGGAAGGGATATACCCCCAGCTTCTGAGCTGGTAGAACCCGCCCAGCTCAGTGTGACTTCTCTTGGTCTCACAAAAAGGTCATTTGCTGCTCATAGCCCCATGTCCTTTGATGATGTAGACCTGGATTGTCACACTTTCGCTGGCCTTGAGGCCTGGCGAGTAGCATTGGCGCGTGCGCTCCAGGAGTGGCAAACGCTGGATGTTTTTGAAGGCATTTCAGAACCTCCACCCAATGCTCAAATGCTTCAGTTGCGTTTTGTATGCAAGATGAAGAGCAAGCTTGGTGAGCCTCCCATACCAAACGCACGTCCAGTCGTGACCCAGTTCCATGGTACTACAGACTTTGATAAGGAGGAGCTGTACACTCCTGGCCTGTCACATCCTGTTCTCAGGCTTATTCTTAGTCTGTACCTTGGTGCTTTGGACTATGGCTTGGATTATGGAGCAGAAATTGATGACTTCACCAGGGCCTTTTTGCATGGTGATCCTCAGGTGGCCAGAGCCACTTGGCAAGCTCAAAGACCCTGTTGTGTTAAGACCCCAGCATGCTGGATAGCTGAAGTAGGTCATCCCTACATGCAGCCTAAAGTGGGCTGGGAAGGACTGGTCAGCAGTCCAGTCATCTGGTATGAAACCATTGCTCCTGCCATCCAGGAGAGATGTCAGATGCAACAATCTCATCTTGCTTATTGTCTCTTTGTGGGGCAATCCAAAGGACAACCCACCTGGGCTACCTTACATGGAGATGATATGCAACGCATTGGTCCCAAGGGATGGTTGAATGAGACCTATAAAAGGCTCAATGACAAGTCCCCTATTGGTACCAGAGCATGGTTTAGTAAAAACAGCCAGGTACCTTACTGTGGCATTGGCTGTACCCTTTTCCAGGATGACAAAGGATGGCATCTTAAGCTGCAATCGGCGAAGGGGTATAAAGAAAAAGTAATAACTCAGTTGCCCAAGAGAGTAACTGAGGAGAATGCCCCTACGGTTAAAGGTCAACTGGGTTGGCTGGCTGCCACAACTAACCCTGACCTGGCAGTACAGAGTAGGATGCCAGACTCTGTTGTTGTAGGAGAAGGAAGGAGGCGCCTGGAGAGCTGCCTCAATGAATCTCCTGACTTGGTGTTGTCCGGTGTAGACTGGCATGGGCGCATCATCATAGACGCCTACACAGATGCTAGCCAAGAGTCTAGATCTGCCAACAAGATTGGTGCCAGAGCCGGATGCCTGATCACCATCAGGAATGAAGGCAAACAGCCCTCGTTGGTATACTGGTCCAGTAACCTTCAGAGGAGGCGGTTTGCTGGCATTGACACCGCTGAGTGCAGGGCATACGCCATGTGCATTCGCGATGCCATATACATAAGAGAGCTACTCTTATGGTGTCTGAGTCAGATAAGACCTCAACCCGTGATTGATGTCAGGGTTTATTGTGATAATAAGCCCGTGGTCTCTTTTATCAAGAATGAGAGGGCCACTACTACTGACTTGGACTACCTTGTGGCAAAGGAGTTGTCCAGCCACTGTATAACCATACATCTGCCAGGACACTCAAATCCTGCTGATGCTATGACCAAGCTTCCACGACTGGCCCTTAATGGGTACCAGTTGCTGCGGTCCATGATGGCTGGGAAACCCTTGTCATGAGGAGTAATCTGGGAGCCTGAGCCTAATGCTCCTCCTGTAGGTTTTTATCCCCCTGGAGGTTTTGTCCTCTCTGGAGAAGAGGTTTTCCTTCAGATTTGGGTTTTCCCTACAGCAGGTTACACCAACCATGCAATGATGAGATGCAAACTCCATAAGACCCAAGTGAGTCCCCATTGCCCACATATGTGAAAGTGAACTGGCCAGGTGCGGCCGAACATCAATGAATACATCTAAGCCTTATCACTTTCACAAGGGAAAGAATGGCTGGAGTTGGTTGGAGACCCATCTAGGGTCCACATGGGTCCTCAGAGATAGAGGATCTTGTACAGATTACTACAATATACTTTATTGTAGTATTGGGCCAATGGCTGTACTTCACTAGTACTCGCCAATGGGATAACGCCACGTAGAATATGTGGGCGTCTCCCAGGCCTCCACGTCACCGGCTGGTCAAGGGCCGGTGTAGTTCTGTCAATAGGACTGAGCCGACTATCGGCCTATCATGTATGCGCATCTGCCTTGGTACCTCCTAGAGGATTCTAGAAGTATCTAACACGCGGCATGCACTGAACTACACGGAATGCATGTCCACGTAGGATATTCAGCAAGACTGATGAAGGTGCCAAGCGCAATAGAATATATGCGCAACGAAGACGAATTATGCAGCAACGACAACAACGTAAAGAAATAAAGAAGAGCCTTTGTTTTATGCATAACGCATCAAGCAAGATACCTTTCTTTTGCAACTCCTAGAGCAAGTCTTGTTTACATTCCCACCCTTGCAGGAAGTAGCTTAGAATGTATGACAGGCCATATGCCCCTTCTCTGGGCTATGTGCTACATATACTCCCAACGGAGTTATGTTACAATTCAATTCAATTCAATTCAATGATCTCCCAACGGAGGCATGTTATAATTTAATTTAATTTAATTTTAATGATTCCACTTGACCCAAAACTTGCACACACCTTGAATTCGGGTCCAGCGTCATGATGACAATGCCAAATCTCAGTTCCTACTAAACCAACGTTTAGCATATACCCAATCCATCGAGGATCACGTGAAGCAGTCTAGTGCATAATTATTCACTCTACCCTCATCAACGTTGCCATAATCCATTATCCATATCATCTAGTTTGCTCCGTGGCTGCTCATGTCACGTGATCGGTGATTCCATTATAACATCCCCCCCCCCCCAATTAATGGATAGTGCTTCCGTTGGGGAGTCACGGAGTCTCTACCCCGATGGATGGATGGATGGATGGATGGACGGAGCACGGGTTGTTTACATTCCCACCCTTGCAGGAAGTAGCTTAGAATGTATTAAAAGCCATATGCCCCTTCTCTGGGATATGTGCTACATATACTCCCAACGGAGTTATGTTCCTAATTAATTAATTAATGGACGGACGGACGGGCGGGCGGACGGGCGGGCGGGCGGGCGGGCGGGCGGGCGGGCGGGCGGGCGGGCGGGCGGGCGGGCGGGCGGGCGGGCGGGCGGGCGGGCGGCGGGCGGCGGGCGGGCGGGCGGCGGCGCGGGCGGGCGGGCGGGCGGGCGGCGGGCGGCGGGCGGGCGGGCGGGCGGGCGGGCGGGCGGGCGGGCGGCGGGCGGCGGACGGACGGACGGACGGACGGACGGACGGACGGACGGACGGACGGACGGACGGACGGACGGACGGACGGACGGACGGACGGACGGACGGACGGACGGACGGACGGACGGACGGACGGATGGATGGATGGATGGATGGATGGATGAATGGATGGATGGATGGATGGATGGTGCACACATTACTACCGGTCTATTCTATCTATTCTAAGTAGATGGATGCCCCCCGATAGAATTGTGCCACTTGAGCAGTAAAAAAAGCCTACATGAAGTGAGGTCAAGGACTTTTTGTGGACGCATGCATGGCATTCCATCGGATCCAACTGGCGCTGCACGCATTGCCAATGGCCACCATCCCATCCTCCGTGATGCGGCACAACTAAATAAGCCAATCAGCTTATTTAGTTGCTCAGCTGCGGGCCCCGGTCGTGCACCAACGAGAGCACTGCGTCCGACAGGTGGTAGTGCCGTGCCAACAGCAGGTGCCTCAAGGCGGGGGTAATTGCGCCCGATCGGCGATCGCCGCGATGTCCCCATCAATGTCGCCGCGTTGACACCTCTATGGCGACGCTCAGACGTTCGAGCCGCGGACAACACCCGGCGATTGCACAAAGCATCTCGTTACTATGCTTTGCAAGGGTGCCGCCCTGGGATTTGGGGTCGCTTTCCGGTTTACAGTAACCTCGCCATCGCTCGCAGCATCTCCTCGGGCTTCATGATGCCATGCATGCATCATCGACGACGCAGTAAGAGCCCACTTTGATGCGACGTGCGATAGACGCCACAGTCCAGTGCATGTCCTGGTTGTCTCCTTGACAATGTCCTTGACACTAATGCCATGGAGGCATCCGTCACCTGCATCTCCTCGACCCTGGACTGCTCCAGAGTGCATGTGGCGCATCGCCCTCCGACGGCAAGCATGCAGCCCGATGCTCCCATCTAGCTACATCACGCGCTTGCAATGGTTGATGTGCATGCATAGCGCGCAAGCGGTTGCAGTTACGGATGACGGCAAGCGCTCAGGACCTCGCGTCCGGCGTCTGACAACTTAGGTTCGGCTGATATCCAGCGTCGCAAGCAGACGCCAGTCTAAAGTGAATTATGCTCACCGGTGCGTCAATGCGAGCTGGTGCCGCTGCCTCCGAAATAGACCATACCAGGGCACCCCCCCGTGAGCCCCTTGAGCGCGTCGACTGTGTCCTCCGGCACACCTGGTGTGATGGCAGTTAAATTATTATCTACTACCTCAGATTCAAACGCAGGACCCGAGTCTGGCACACTTTTCCAACTAATGGGGGCTCTTGCTCATGGCAGCGTGCGCCAATTTGTCCAAGTGAATGTCTCAAGGATGCCAGCACAAGGGCAGCGGCGCACCGGCACGAGCACAAGGATGCCACCATCACTAGAACGATGCGTCGGAGGCGTTGGCGCACCTGCGCAGATCGACCCATGCGCTCCTGGGACAAGCATTTCTGTGCCAGCGTCGAGATTCCGTCGTCCGTCATGCCCCCACGCCTCCACAGGTCCAGTTCACTAGCGCAGCCCCACGCAATGGTTTGCGAGCACGGTTATTATCCTGGCGTCCGACACGCCGAGAACCTGGTTATTCAGCGGCTTCCCTTTTTAAGGCCCCTGTTAGGACCCTAAAAGCAGGTTGGATTGTGAAGATGTTGGCCAGCGGCCGTTGTGGATGCCGGTAGAGCCTTGCTGACTTCTAGCATCTTGTCGCAGGTGCCAGCACTCCCTGGCGAGCGCCTTTATGCCATCCTCGCCGACGCTTAATAATTCACTTTCATATAGATTGATCACCCACAACAAGGAAAGTATAGATTTTTCGGTCGGTGAACGCGAATTCAGGTTCACTCGCTGCAGGCGCGGGCAGTGCTCTGTGTCTTGCGAATACCCTCCGCCGGTGGATACCTAGCTGGGTCGTACATCCCACCATGATATATGCGTCGATGTCGCTTCATGTTGGCGAATGCCGTCGCCTTCGTGCCTTTGTCCCTGATGCTGGCGCACACATTTCCTTGGAAACTTGCTGCAGCCGGGGCAGTGCTCGGCGAGTACTCCCCCTGATGCTCGCCGTATCAACCAAAAGTCTCATACTTAACTGTTACACCCCGTTTGGCATCACGGATAGTAACGTAAAGAGACCTGTATTACACTCGCAAACGCCACCACCACCGCTCACGTCCAGGTGCCATTCCTGGATGCTCATCGCAAACGCCACCGCCACCGCACGTCCAGGTGCCATTCCTAGACGCCCATCGCGGACGCCACCGCCACCGCTCACGTCCAGGTTCCATTCCTTGACACCCATCGTGGACGCCACTGCAATGCCACTGCAACCGCTCACATCCAGATGAGTCAGGCACCGGCAGGACGCCGCCAGCAGGCCTTAACGGCTCTGATTCAATGGTAGACACCACCACACTTGGACAGGTTCAGGAGCTGCACCTGCGTGCAGTGTCCCAGCTTCCACACCTACTCGCGAGCCCCTTGCTACCCAATCGCCTCGCCATGCGGATCGCTAGGGAATCTGCGGCACCTCGCCATCAATTGTCAGAAGGGGTTTGCCTTGCAAAGCCGTAGGTTTCTTCCAGCTCTTGTTGGCGAGGCCGGCTCGAGACCAGAGGCGCAGGGCCTGCAGATTGGGGCATGTTGGGAGGAGCCAACCTAATGCGGGCTGCCGGAGTGCCGCGTCGGCCGGCTGTGTTCTCCCAATAGAGTAGCTTCGTTCGATTCGTCCACAGTCTGCGGTCAGGAAGGCACGGTAGAGTCTGCGAGGCAGTACAGGCTGCAAAAGGGGAAGAGTTTCAACGGTTCGAGATCGGATCGAGTCCTGAAACAGAAGTTACCAGTTGAAGGGTGGCATCGTCGGCGGACGTTGGCTTCATCGCGGACGGCAGCGAATAAACCGAAGGCCGGGCATTGCATCTTACCCTTAGTACCTCATCCTTTTTTGAAACCACGTTACACAACCCCCGGCGGCTCTGAGATGAAGTACGGGTTGGTCATTAGTTTCTAATTACAAAGACCGTGCTCACTGAGGCCAGCTGCTGAAGCATGCCCATGCCGGCTGCCAGGTAAGTCCGCGCAGACAAACGACATTCCGCACTCAGTGTGGTGGGAAGAACCATGAAAGGTACCAGCTCCGGCATGCGCCCACCTCTTTGATGACGGAGTCACAGGCAGGATCATGCTGGGACATCCGTTGATTTCCTGCCAAGGGAGGCTAAGTACACATATCGTGATGGATGGTCTGATGGAAAGGGGAAACCGGCATGCGCATGCGCATGACTGTCTTGCTTCGCTTGGGATTGCCTACTCGATCGAAGGGCAAGAAGACGAGTGTATTTGAGAACGCGAGCCTCATGCTCTGAGTAAATGGTATTATCTTCAAGAAAGCAATACCTACTATAATTACGAACTTAGGCCTAGGGCCGCGAAAGCAAAGTTACCCAACAACCAACCAAAATATAAAGCGGGCGTAGTAGGGCTCAAGGCCTTGTGTCATTGTATCACTATTTGTATGTATGTGCCATGTGGCAGCCCCGACAACTGTGGCAGGACTGCAGCAGATTTCTTTCCGCCCATACCGTTGGAACGTTGGGCCTTGGAAGTTGGCAGTTGGAACGTTGGAACCGGCATTCCTCAATTTCCTACTCCTGACTGCCGTACCTACTACGTACGGCGTCAGACGGCGTACCGGAATGAGAGGTTCACCCCAATCCGGTCAAGAGGGCCTCGAAACTCGGGCATCCTGATACAATCATGGATGCCCCGGGCCCCCGAGCCCGCTGCATGATTGCATGTGGTGGCGTAGAGCCGTAGACGTGGCCGACATGACTGAGGCTTCTAATATTAATCCCCCAGCCTGCCCAGGCCGCTCCCTGCAAAGACCGCAAAGGTTGGGATAACGTACCGCACCTACAATGTAATTGGGTTACGAATACAGTTCAGTAGCCTCACAGACGAAAGTCACAGTAGCAAGACTGCAGGAAAGCAGCGGAGGCAGGGCGAAGGTCGTACTTTCGCAACGGGGAATGCTGGACAGGTGGCGGGTTGTCGCTCTAGTCGTTATGTGTATGCAAGTAAGCAATGGCGGGCTTCAATTAATCGCCGGTCAAACCTGCCCCGACCAAACGACGTGCCAACAATGGGAGCAGGAACTCTTCGATGCCATCCTCGCGTTGATATCCGACGACGCCTTCTTTGCCTGTGGAACAGCCTTTGACCAATTCACCCGCTGCCCCAAGGATACGGGAACGCTGGCCAATAAATGCGCCTGCTACACAGAACAGCTGTCTATTTTCAACTCATTAACGCTTGCGGGTGGCACGAAAGGAACTTACGACGACCAACTGGCGAGACTTTCGGGTTGCCCCGCGTCTTATCTGGCGGGCTGCTCACCGGATTCTTCTCAATACATTCAAGGCTACGC
This sequence comes from Mesostigma viride, assembly GCA_009746045.1. NCBI lineage: Eukaryota > Viridiplantae > Streptophyta > Mesostigmatophyceae > Mesostigmatales > Mesostigmataceae > Mesostigma > Mesostigma viride. The sequence goes on from RPFO01000288.1 coordinate 76,101, forward strand.
GCAGTGCAATTTGACGGCCGCATGGGATTCAATTGTGCAGCGCATTACTGCCAACCCTCTTACAAACTGCACCTGCGGTAACCGATGCCGGCCCCCGCCCCCGCCTTCGCTCGCAGCGCCCCCGCCCCCGCCAGTCTGCCCGAACCAGACTACCTGCCAGGCATGGGAGACCAAGCTTGCCGATGATGTCCTCGGGGCGATTTCGGATGACGGCTTTGAGGCTTGTGGACTGGCTTTTTACCAAAGTACCCGCTGCCCCAAGGACACCGGATCGCTGGCCAACAAATGCGCCTGCTACCGAGAGCAGATTATCATGTTCAACACGCTTTCGGATAATGGCAAAGGAACGTATGACGACCAGCTGGTTCAACTGTCGGGTTGCAACACTACCTTCCTGGCGGGCTGTTCCCTGGATTCTCCGCAATACCTCTTGGGCTACGCGCAGTGCAACTTGACGGCCGAATGGGACGTCGTTGTGCAGCGCATCACTCCCGTCTCGTTGCCAACTTGCTCATGCTCTGGCAAGTGCGTTTCCTCGGCGCCATCGGCAATGTCTCCTCCACCATCGCCCCCACCGCCTCCTTCGCCCCCCCCCCCCCCCCCCCCCCCCACCACCACCACGGCCACCGCCACCACCATCACCACCACCACCATCGCCACCACCTCCGCCACCACGGCCACCACCACCACCATCACCACCACCACCACCACCACGGCCACCCCCTCCTGCAGGTACGCATGGCACCCTGTCTTGCATTCTTACTCTGCTGGCATTTCTGCATTGTTGCCTCAGTCATACCATAGCTGCCTCTGTACAGCGATTCTGCCGCATGCTGAAGTCGTCTTCTCTGCTGAAACACAGTTGACTCTTTGGGGGGGGGAGGGGCTCTTATTACAGCTGATTTGATGCATGCTTCGTTTGTTGGAATGTGGCGCCTGGCAGATTAACATGCGTGTGCGGGCCGGGCACAGCAAGGTTGTGCCTGCCAATCAATTTTATCACGCGAATGTGTTTTGCGAAATTGTTTTGATTTGGGGGGCGAGAACCCTGGATACTAGGATACGAGACTACTATCATGCAGTGATTGAGCATTCATATGCAACTTAGTTAGGTTCTTAGTTAGAGACGGCAACATTGGACTCTAGTTCATCGGCTGGCGTGTGCATGCACCAGGCCTGTCACTCTCCCAGTGGAGGTGCGTGGATGGATAAATAAATGGATGGCCTAGACGTGCGCCTCACATGGCTGATGGACTGCCGAGCAATTTGCCTGTGTGGGCGGGGGACCTCTTCACGGCACTATGTGCCATGGCGAAGGGATGAGGATTGCACAGGTAGGCAGTCCTATTTAATATATTTCCAGTGCGTTATGTCAGTCCTTGGCCTTCATAGGCTGGGCTAGACGGGCTAATGGAAAAGGCAAAACTTCTATCTCATCACCCAGAAATTTTCCTTTTTGAAGGTATGGTGCATCCTCTCTTGTGCTCGCGAAAGGAGTCTGAAAATAATAATAATAACAACAATAATAATAACAACAACAATACTAATACTAATAATAGGTTCAGACAATGTATGTTCAAGATTTAGACTATGTTTATACTATCTAAACTATTTAATGCTATCCAAACTAGCACAAAATGTATGTGAGATGGAAAAAAAAGGTTCCTCCATCTTCTCTAGCTCACGAGCCGCCTGACCTGGTTCACAAATTGCACTCCCGGCTCTCTAACCTTGTTTGCTCGAGGCCTTTATCCTCACCACTGCCAACCCTCTCCCATGGCCACCACCACCAGTGCCGCCATCCTGCGCCAATGCGGACTTGAGCCTCTGGGAGGACCTCCTGATGCTGGGTTCAGAGGATCCCTCCTGCCAGTATCCCTACTTCCTGACAGATGATGAGACCGGGTGCCCCAGTAGCTCCTGCGGGGTGGGCCCCCTGGACACCCCCTGCTGCCCTTGCCTGGAAAAACTGCTGTCCGTGTTCCTGAATTCGAAGGATGATGTCTCTGGCAGACGTCACTTGCAGCAGCTGGTGGAATGCCGGCAGTTGAGCGTGGGGGGCTGCCCTCTGGAGGAGTATGTGCTGGCAATGGCACGATGCGACGGCAGCAACGCCACAAGTTCGCCGAACCTGACGAGTTTGCTGGCGGAAATGCGAGGGATTCTTGGTACGTCATTCTATGCGCGACTTTCTATCGTGGGCTTTCGCTGGTGATTACGACTTTGTGGAGGTTGATGAATTTCCCCCATATGTCAAACGAGAATTCGTGGAAGGCGCGACTGTCTCATGTGGGCTTGCCCTGCCCGTTTGTGGGCACATATTGTTAGAACCCAAAAGATTAGGCGGCAGGTTACTGCGTGACGAGTATAGATAAGGTGGCAGGTTACTGCGTGACGAGTATAGATAAGGTGGCAGGTTACTGCGTGACGAGTATAGATAAGGTGGCAGGTTACTGCGTGACAAGTGTAGATAAGGTGGCAGGTTACTGCGTGACGAGTATAGATAAGGTGGCAGGTTACTGCGTGACGAGTATAGATAAGGTGGCAGGTTACTGAGTGACGAGTATAGATAAGGTGGCAGGTTACTGCGTGACGAGTATAGATAAGGTGGCAGGTTACTGCGTGACGAGTATAGATAAGGCGGCAGGTTACTGAGTGACGAGTATAGATAAGGTGGCAGGTTACTGCGTGACAAGTGTAGATAAGGTGGCAGGTTACTGCGTGACGAGTATAGATAAGGTGGCAGGTTACTGCGTGACAAGTATAGGTAAGGTGGCAGGTTACTGAGTGACAACTGTTAAGGGCATTGCAGTGGTTCGCCGTAACGCCATCATGGCATGCTCCCTGTGCATAACCCTCGCAAGTCCTTAATGCTTGATTACTGCATGCTCAGTCCTCGTGTCCCTGTCATATGTGTTTATTCTTTTCGCTTATTCTTCCATGCGGCAATTGCTGCTGTCGCGGCCGAATGAGCTCCCGAGTCTCTCCCCCCCGTGATACTACCTACTGTGTATCAAAGCCCGGCAGTGCATCGGGGGATCATCCCACCACCACCTCATGGAACAGCACCAACCACAGCACATTCTTCTCTGCTTGCCATCAACCCCTTGAACTTCTTCCATCAACCCCTCCAACTGTTCATTTATCTTAAGTCTGCTTCCCCCGTAAGTCTGTCCGGCGATCACCTCAAATTAAGTGTTAGTGCTATGATCAGTAGGGCAGTCTCTATTAACCACGCCCTGTCTGTGGAAATGTGTGCCTCAGACGCTCTTCGCTTAGAGATTTTGTGCTATGATCAGAAGGGATGTGTCGGCTATACTTCCCACAATCTCCTCCTACGGTCATCCTCGCAGTTGTACAATGCCCGCACCTTTCCTAGAACCAGCGAGCCTTGACTGTTGGAGTTGACACCCATCCTTCCATTTGAATGCCCTTAGCTTCCACTTAGCAATCATTGCATATGGATGGGGCGCCATGTATTAGATTGTTTGGGCTGTTGGGGTTGACAACCTCTTTGAGTTGATAGCCTATTTAACTTCCTCTGCGAATGTCCCGCACTTTCTTCCTCCTAATAATATGCACCGGCCGCCCCTCTCCCAGCGGGTGGTTTCCTGGACACCCCCACGCTGCGCTTTTCCGAACGAGGCTTTGGCGGCGTTCCCCCTTCCCCCGCCACCGCCATAGGGCCCAACAACGTCATCACCATCGTCCGCAGTCTGTTCGGGAAATCATTATACCGCGTCTACACCAAGCAGCCCTGGCTGCAGGTCAAGCAGTCCTTCTTGACCCAGTTCCATCGCTCCAACACCATCTGCCGGACGGGCCCCTTCCAGGGTGCCCCCCATGCCACCTATGACCACCTGGCCGACCGCTGGCTGATCATGGAATATGCACGCAACGTCACGGGGGGCATTGGCGGCAGTAGTACGCCCAGCCACTACCTGTGCCTGGTTGTCTCCCTCACGGGCATACCCTACGGGCTGCTCTACCGGGGGGTCGCGGTCGCGCTCCCTGGGGGGGACCCTGGGGACTCCCTGGCGTTTGCGTCGCTGCCGGACGCGTTTTATTTCGGGACAGGCGAGGATCCGCCCGCCGTGTACGCGCTGGACCGCGTGCGGATGCTAGCAGGTGGGTCCCCGCGCCCCCTGGTGCGGGTGCTAGTGCCGGCCCACGCGGTTGCGGTGCTGAGGGGGCTGATGCCGGCCAACCTGGCGGGGCGACCCAGGGTGGGCAGCGCGTGCGGGTACTTCCTTCGGCCAATCGATGATGAGCTGGCGGTCCCCTCTGGCGCGTCCGTGGATCCCGGCAGTGATTTCGTGGAGGTGTGGCGCCTCTGCCCCTCGTTTGACAGCCCGGCGGCAGCGAATTTCAGCCGAGAGGCCCTGGTGAGCGTGTCCGAGTTTTCCACTGGCGTGTGCGGGGATGTGGCCCTGCAGGACACGCCCTGCGTCGCACAGCCAGGGTCGACGGTGGCCTTGGCGCCGTACCATCGGGCGCTGACGGGCAAGGCATCGTTTCGGAGCTTTGCGGACGGCCACGATTCACTGCTGGCGACATTCACCGTCAACGCGGGCAACAACACGGTGAGGGATGGGGGCCATCATTGAATGACGACTGTGGAGATGCCCGATGGAGGTGGTCTTGCTGTGCTTGAACTCTGTTGTGAGAAAAGAGGTCTGGGTTATCTTGGCGTATGTGCCCACGTTGCGGCAACATCACTATCTAGGTGGTGTTTCTATCTGACATTTCATTTGTCGCGTTTGCGTGCCATATCATCCTGGACTGGTCATTACCGCTACTTGGAATGCATCCACTATCAGCAGTAATCATGTGTGAGATATGCCACCTACGGAAGATGATATGTGGGCTCTGCCCCACTGGCAGCCACCCGTTGCAAGAGCAGTTCCTACCGACCTTTATGACATAACGCTTAACAAGATTTGGTTATTCACAAATAAAATTGAGAATACATTTTAGCCAAAACCAATGTTCATCAACAAGAAAGACTGGCTTATTCCAGCCCCTGGCCTGCCTAGCTTCGAGCAAACAAGTCCGGCATGTCCAATACCGTGAACATCCGCTACCCGCTCTCCTTTATACGGAAGTTGGCCTTGTCCGGATGTATGCCAACACCCAGCCAACCGCTCTCACCCTAAGCTACCGACAGTGCCCAGGCGAATCTACCATACTGGTAGTCCCTGCGACGACTGTCCTCGAGACAAATCCAAAAAGGCTTAACTTGTATGCCTATCTCGCCTCGACCCATGAAAACAATCTCGCAACCATCACGGAGGTTGCGGCCGGATTGTTCTACTAGTTAATCACATGAAGACAACTGCGTCGTTGTGAAGTGAAAACTGAACGAACAACGACCACAATGGCCGACTGTTCATCCTTTTAACCTGCGCAAGCTAACCTTTCCAACGTGACATCAGCCAGTGACGACCAAAATACGCTGAACAAGGTGCCGCAAATCTAGCATGCGCTTTTTAACGTTAGATCAGGTGCTTGCCTGACACAAACCAAATCTCATGAACAAATCTGTCCAAGCACAAGCTAAACAACTTGTAGATATTTTGCAACACTAAAAAGCGCTGCCGCAATCAGAAATTAACCAGGCTAAATTGCCGGCCATCTCAGGCACCGCTGCTCAAAGCGTGCTGACCGTTCGCGACGTTTCACGTGTAGCCCTGGTCGTTCTCCACAAAGTCTGGTGTCCCTCGTTGTAGTCCTGGCAGAGCACGTGATCACTGGCCCGGCAGCCAGCCCAACATGCCTGGCCTGCCTTAGTGGCGCGCGCCAGCGCCTGGACTGCCCTGGTGACGACCGGTAGCCCAAATCCCCCCTTAGCCCACTGCCGCAAATGCGAACGCACTCGCACTTGGACGAATTCAGAAGATCCGCCGACGATTCAGTGGACGCGTGATTACAACTGAGATCCGCGGCGTCAGTACCGGGCCGCGGTATAGCAACCCGCACAAGGCTGCGGACGTCAGAATTACGCTAAAATCTGAATTGCGGACGTGATAGATCACGGACGCGACAGCTGTCGCGTTTGCGTGCCATATCATCCTGGACTGGTCATTACCGCTACTTGGAATGCATCCACTATCAGCAGTAATCATGTGTGAGATATGCCACCTCCCCCCCCACTATTTAGCTCACAACAACGTGAGAGCAAAAAGTGAAAGAAAGGCAGCTCACACAAAAGAAGGAAGCCCAAAGAGGGCGTCATTCCAGGCAGCAGCAAAAAAAAGAAAAAAAAATCCAGCTGCTCAAAGATGCTTTTCCAGGATCAGCAACAACCTTAACATGCATGCTTTTAAAGGCTTAGCAATAACCCCTGACATGCATGCTTTTAAAGGCTTAGCAATAACCCCTTCAATGGCTTTTTACAGGGAAAAGCCTAACCTCTTCAGATGCTTTTGAAGGCTAAGCAATAACCTCTTTCCACCACTAGGCCGGTAGGCCTGACTCCTAACAAGGTTGTTCGTTCAGTTACGGAAGATGATATGTGGGCTCTGCCCCACTGGCAGCCACCCGTTGCAAGAGCAGTTCCTACCGACCTTTATGACATAACGCTTAACAAGATTTGGTTATTCACAAATAAAATTGAGAATACATTTTAGCCAAAACCAATGTTCATCAACAAGAAAGACTGGCTTATTCCAGCCCCTGGCCTGCCTAGCTTCGAGCAAACAAGTCCGGCATGTCCAATACCGTGAACATCCGCTACCCGCTCTCCTTTATACGGAAGTTGGCCTTGTCCGGATGTATGCCAACACCCAGCCAACCGCTCTCACCCTAAGCTACCGACAGTGCCCAGGCGAATCTACCATACTGGTAGTCCCTGCGACGACTGTCCTCGAGACAAATCCAAAAAGGCTTAACTTGTATGCCTATCTCGCCTCGACCCATGAAAACAATCTCGCAACCATCACGGAGGTTGCGGCCGGATTGTTCTACTAGTTAATCACATGAAGACAACTGCGTCGTTGTGAAGTGAAAACTGAACGAACAACGACCACAATGGCCGACTGTTCATCCTTTTAACCTGCGCAAGCTAACCTTTCCAACGTGACATCAGCCAGTGACGACCAAAATACGCTGAACAAGGTGCCGCAAATCTAGCATGCGCTTTTTAACGTTAGATCAGGTGCTTGCCTGACACAAACCAAATCTCATGAACAAATCTGTCCAAGCACAAGCTAAACAACTTGTAGATATTTTGCAACACTAAAAAGCGCTGCCGCAATCAGAAATTAACCAGGCTAAATTGCCGGCCATCTCAGGCACCGCTGCTCAAAGCGTGCTGACCGTTCGCGACGTTTCACGTGTAGCCCTGGTCGTTCTCCACAAAGTCTGGTGTCCCTCGTTGTAGTCCTGGCAGAGCACGTGATCACTGGCCCGGCAGCCAGCCCAACATGCCTGGCCTGCCTTAGTGGCGCGCGCCAGCGCCTGGACTGCCCTGGTGACGACCGGTAGCCCAAATCCCCCCTTAGCCCACTGCCGCAAATGCGAACGCACTCGCACTTGGACGAATTCAGAAGATCCGCCGACGATTCAGTGGACGCGTGATTACAACTGAGATCCGCGGCGTCAGTACCGGGCCGCGGTATAGCAACCCGCACAAGGCTGCGGACGTCAGAATTACGCTAAAATCTGAATTGCGGACGTGATAGATCACGGACGCGACACATTTCTATTCGAGATTTCTATACGACATTTCTATTTCCTATCTGGCGACATTTAAATCTAGGGTGGCATCTTTTGACTCGATCTTATCTAGCGGTCTATTTTTCAACGCGCGGAACAGGCACAGGCAGTGGCATGTCGACGTACCCCTCTGGCTGGAACTGTGGCATATATGTATATATCTATTGAGAACGATAGTGGTTCATATATGAGTATACAGTTACTATTCTACTATTTCTTATTACTGTATATGTTATATGCGGTGGTATCTAAAAAGGCCTCGTGCTGGACCGCAGGATACCCTCGAGGGGATGCTTCGTCTGCTGCAAGACATCTCGATCAATGTCTTAGGGGCCACTCTTCCCGTGGCAAGAACTGCAAGCAGCAGAGAAGCAGAAGAAACCTCTCTGTTTATTTAAACCTTATGACATTCGTAGGGATGGCGATGAACCCCTGGCAGGCCTACACTGCCACGCAGGGTTAATAGTAAACAGAGAGGCTTTTTCAGTTTCTCTGCTGTTTGCGCTTCTTGCCACGGGAAGAGGCGCCCCCAAGACATTGATCGAGATGTCTTGCAGCGTACAAAGCATCCCCTTGGGGGTATCTTGCGGTCCAACACGAGGCTTGTTCTTGCACACCGACTCATAGTGGCCAGTGGCATCTTCGGAACGTGCACTTTCAGAGATGGCCGTCCTTAGTCATATGGTGAGTCCTGTCACACACACTAGAATAAGATGGGTGATCACAATGTTGAGCGGCTCCGTGATTTCTTGGGCCAGACCTTGCTCCTGAAGAATGGCCAACGTCCTCGGAACCTCTCCAGGGACCAGATGCTGACCCACTAACGTATATGCCCCTGGGAGCATGAATGTGAGTGCCCCTGGTTGTGGCACCCTGGTCCCAAATTTTTCTGAGCATGCCCAAGTGTGCACAACAGCTGTAAACAATGTAGTTGCTAATGCTCCTGTTTGTTCCCAAGTGCCCATTAGTGTTCTAAACAGTGCTGCTCCTAAATGCAGCAATCTAATTGTCTATAATGAAGGAATAAGTTACGAGAATTCGGATGATTGCACTAGCATGCGAGAATGTGAATGAACTTCTACCCATCTGTTGTGCCGACACACTGACGTAGATGTACTATCAGGCTCAGTATCATCTAGTATTGATGCCTATGGACATCAATGGTAGATATATCAATACCGATCTTCTATCAGGCTCAGATCGGTAGTGACAGAGAGCTACTATCAGGCCGCTCTCAGGCGTGATATATTACTATCTCCTTGGGTTGCGGATTATCTATCTTGATATCTAATACAATTATACTGTATTACCATTATTTTGTATACATCATGAGCACATATAGTAATCAACGCTCCATACCTCGACATACTTTGATATCTGTTCCAGCCCTCGGTGGTCCATCCAATAAAGCTGACCAAGTCTTCGTGCCTTGGCTAGGGTCCTCCACAACCCCCCTTTACGGTTTCCGCCTCATACTTCTATGGAACTCGCACAGCAGCCTTGTCACCACGCGCTCCCTTGTTAGCAGGATGAGCACATAACACAGGGATAGCACTCTATCTCCTCATAGCAACTCACAGGCGGGTGCTGTTGTTTTCCTTACTTGCTGGACGGTCAACCTTGTAGGCCGGCGTCATGTGGGTGGAGCTGCGCCGATCGGTCGACCCGACGTCAGGCGTTGCGGGCCCCTGGGAGAGGTCCCAGGATGGGGTCCTGCCCTACGACGGGGCGCACCGCTGGCTCCCCCACACCGCGTTGGACCGAGAAGGGAACGTGGCCCTCGGCTACTCCGTTGCGGATGCCAGCAGGAGCGTATGCCCCAGCCTGTACTATACCGGGAGGGGCGTGTTTGCGCCACCTGGCACCATGCCGAGCCCGGCGACGCTTCTAATCGCCGGCACGGCGGCGTCCGCCACCTCCTCGTTTGGTGGCCAGAGCAGCATGGTGGTGGACCCGATGGACGGCTGCAGCTTCTATTTTGTGGGTCCCTGGGAGACCAGGGCGTCGCGCTCGGCCACATACATCGGGGCGGTCCACTTTCCCAGCTGCAAGGGTAAGCGGGGTGGCGCGGGTGAATGGGGGTCTTGCGTCTGCCTACTTTTGCTTGAGCTATAGGATGATGTCAATGTCTTGAGGTAAGCGGGGTGGCAAAGGTGCCTAGCGTTGTGTGAACTGGTTATCATTGCCTTTGCCAAGAGTTGTGTATAAGGTACTCTGTTGATGAGTTCCTGAACTTTTTCTACTAGTTTCACGTACGTTCCGAGGTAGGCATTCTTGTTATAATAATGTGCTATATTATGATACGGGCTCAGGTAGTGAACTTACCCATTAGTTTGCTATCATGCACACATGGTCCAGTATGTAGCACCGATGGTCCAGTATTGACTGTTAGACGAATGTTTTTACCGGCTGTTGTAAAAAGAAAAGTGATAGCGACTTTGGATGCACAACAACTGGGCTATCTCATGCCACCTGCAAGAGTAGTATGTGAATGGAGCCAGCATTATGCACAGACCTGCCAATGATACTGACATCGCCAAAGCTTGCAGCTCTGTTGCATGCTGTTCAGCCATGCACCGCTCCTGCCATGCTCATTTATGAAGTAGCCTGAGCGGGATTGAAAAAAACTGGAGTTGTACCAACAGTCACCCCATGCTGGCTCTGCTGAGTCACGTATGGCTGCTGGTTGAACCCTCGCGTACTTACCTGCGGGGTACCGCTTCACACCACTGGAATCGGCCATCCGTGCAGGCGCCGCCCAGTGTCCTCTAACACTGACATCCGTGCTCCGCCACGTGCTCCTCTCATGCTGACATCTGTGCAGGCTCTGCCCAGTGTTCCTCTAACACTGACTGTAACGATGGCCAGTTCTGCTCCCTGGACAAGTGTCGTGACGGCGCGTGTGTTAGCGAGCCGGACCTTTTATTGTGCCGGTATGGGGAGGTTTGTGACGAACAAAGCGACAGCTGCGTACCAGGCGCTTAAGTCGATCTTGAGCAGCATGTCCAGCCCCACCAGTAAGGGAATGTTGTATTAACTAATAATTCATCTGCGTGTAGACTGCATCACGTGAGCATTGACTAGTTTTCGCACATCGTCCTCAGTGGGATGGAATCGTCATGAGACCGTTCTAGCGGAGAATGTATATATGTGGATGACATGCCGTATAAATGGCAGTACGGCACCTTGCAACGGTCATTAGTGATTTTCGACATGTCAGATGCGTCCGTGAGATATGTTTGTTGCTAAGGTGCTGTGGGGTTTTCTGCACGGGCCTGTCACCGCTGCTGTCTATTGAAAGCTAGCGCCATTCCTGTGCCCAATTTAGTAAACCAGGCTCCCGGTAACAATATGGGTTGTCCACGTGCGTGGACATGCCACTGTTCATAGATTTTCCCATCGAATTGTCAAAACAACTTCCTTGTTTATGGACTGGATTGGTGTTGATTCGTTGGTGTTGAAATCCTTGCCCCCATGGCCCTCACTGGTGAGCTCAAGCTGGAGGTTATCCGCCTTCCCCGCTCGCGGGGTAGTAAGGCTGGACCGCCCCCGCTGCTCCTCACCTTTGAGTACATGGCGGACAAGCTGCTGTTTCTCAAGTGTCGCAAGCGGCGCATGGGGACCCCCTTCACGCTGGACGACGACTTGACCCTGGCACAGCAACAACGGCGACGGGAGCCATGGCCGACCTACCTCCAGCTCCGGCAGACAGCAGGGAAGAAGCCGGTATACTGGAGGGGGGCGGTCATCTACGTTGAACACAAGCCCTGGCAGGCGACCCCTGCCCCAGCAACCCCAGCAACCCCAGCCAAGGGGGATGTAGCAGTAGTGTAGAATAGTAAGGCTTAGCCGACGTGGCCCACCCCCATGTGCATGTATGCCTATGATGGGACCCACACCAGCACTTTAAGGCATTAGCATTAAGTAGTTAGCCATGCTTTTCCCATGGAGAGAGTCACTATCTGCTGAGACGCCATGCCCTAGCCATTGCATAGCCATAATCATCTTATACACCATTCCTGGCGTCTTTAGGTATGATACATCATGGTACGTGGTGCAGGTGCACCTTGTGCACCCAGAGTAGGTGGCAGTTTACATCCTCCACCTACAGGTTGTAGCTCCGAATGCCCCTTCTCAGGGATATGTGTTATATATACTCCCAACGGAGATATGTTCTTAAGTAATTTATTGGTGCTGATTGTCATGGATGTCATTATTTATGAGGGCGTTCGCTCGCATGTGATCCCCGTGGTGCGCTCCGATCATCGCATCGTCACCGCCCGCATCCGCCTGCGATCCCCCTCGCCCTTTCGTAAGCACGTGGCACCACCTGATTTGCGCACACTCCAGTTGCTTGAGAAATCTGACGACGCTCTGGAGGACTTGCCTGAAAAACAAGCCCACAAGCAGAGGCGTTCGTCGACGCGCTGGACATCCCAGCCAGCCACGCCCAGCTGTTCGCTGCCGGCCCGGCATCGGCCCTTCGGCACCTCGCTGACAAGCTGCCCGCGGCCGGGGCCCTGCTGCCCCCCCGCCGCCCGCCCCGCTTCACCAGCCTGCACTGGCTCCCCGCCGTCATCCAGGCCCAGCAAGCCCTGCGCGACAACAGCGACCCCGCCCGCTACGCCCGCCTCACAGCCGATTACCACTCGGTGTTGCGTGCCCGATCCTTGGAACGGGCGCAACAATGGAATATATTATATATTTTGGCTTGTTGTCATAGTCCGTAGGACTTTGGGACTCATTTCGGGACTAATTTGGGAATTGTCCCTTGGTCAGGACTTTTGTATGGAACTATGATAGTTTGTGTGATTCGGACCAGTTATTTTGGGCCTAGGTTGATGTATGCGATCTTCTAGGGGCCGGTGCAGTCGCGCCGCGCTGCGTACTTTATAGCTGCTTGAGATATTGCACTCATGCGTGGATTCTGTAGCCTGGCGAGGGTCGATGTCGACCCGAGGATCTTGTGTGGACTGCATGTTTCGGAGTTCTCTGGAAGGTCGGCGCCATGTCGGCGCCTCTTGCCAGCTTGGTGGCAGACCTAGGTGAAATTGGTCCGAGGACGAGAGTCTCGTCCTCTTGGTTCGGAATAAAGTGTGTGTTATCACCTGTCTGAACCTGGGGCATAATTCCAACTGCATTTGGTAGCTCCATCCTAAATGTGGATTGTGTAAATTAATGCAATATTAATCACCGCGAGCCGTAACAGGCCTAAAGCCACGCCTGTTCCGTTAGTCCCACTCCCAAAGAGTGGTCGTGGTTAGCCAAGAAACCAGAGATAACCTACCTTAACAATAGGATCTTTCGCACGACCCGGATGGGTTCGTTACACTCGGCCATCCGGCAGGCGACCAAGGAGCACGAGGACCTTCATGTCCGCGAGTACTTCGCCCACCTCAAGGGCCAGCACGGCACGTACGCCTGCGGGACCCGCCTGCGTCACGCCCAACGGCCCGCCGGCGGCGCGCAGCCGGCGCCGCGGACGCTCTCTGGCTCACCGCAGCAGCAGCTCGACCAGTGGTATTCCTCCCAGTCCCGGCTGCTCGGCGCCCCCCCGCCGCCTCCGCCGCTTGGCCCTTTGGCGGCCGCACGCCTGGCAGTAGCGCCTGCGGACGTCCCTGCGCCGCCCACGCCGCCCGCCGCTGAGCAGGACTACACGTACCCAGCCCTGGCAGAACCCCTGGCCGACCCCAACCAGCTCCCGCCGTTCACCGAGCTCGAGCTGAGCACCGCCGCCAAGCAACTCCGCTTCTATGCCGCCGTTGGACCTGACCAGCTCCCAGCCCCGGTGATTAAGCTGACGGCGCTCACGGGGTTCCTGCTTGACGTCTGCAACCGGATCCTGCTTGCCGATGCGCCGCCGATTCCTGAGTGGCAGCACAGCTACCGTATTATGCTGACAGTACAAAAACAAAGGTTCCCCTGACGACCCCGCCAACTACCGAGGAGTCTGCATCCAGAGCGCCGCACTCAAGTTGTTCATGCGCATGATCCTCAACCGCCTTCGTTCTGCTCTCGACTGTAACCTTGGGGAAAGTCAAATGGGCTTCCGTCCTGGGCGCAACACCGTCATGGCCATCTTCGTCGCGCGTACGTCGCCTCTTCGAGGAAATCGCTCTCCTGCAACCTGGTGAGTTTCCCGCCATCCTGATCTTCGTCGACTTCATCAAGGCTTTTGATTCTGTCCTCTGGGACGCTCTATGGGCTGTACTCGCTCGCGCTCGCGTCCCCACTCCCCTGATTACCGTCATCCGCACGCTGTATGAGGGGTCGACCACTTCGGTGCGCACTCAACACGGCATGACCCCGCCATGCCCACTGCAGACCGGCGTCTGGCAGGGTTGCGTCCTTTCGCCGTACCTGTTTATTATTGTAGTGGATTATGTTATGCGCCAGGCACGTGCTCGCTTTGCTAGCATTGCAGGCCGTGCCCCTGGCCTAGCGATCACGAACGAGCTTGGGGAAGGGGGGCCGACTAACAGGCAGAATTTACTAGCTGACCTCATTTATGCCGACGACATCACGCTCATCGAGAAGCCGGAGTCTGCCCAACTTTGGCTGGACTGCCTGGCGCTCGAGGCTCGGGCGCCGGGTTGGTCTAGAAATCAGCCCTGGCAAAACGGAGGCCCTGGCCCTCGGCATGGCAGGGCCCCCACCCACACTCCGCCTCTTAGACGATGCCGAGGTCAACTACCCTCCTTCAGGCCGCTTCAAGCTGCTCGGCAGTTGGCTTCCCGACTGCGAGGACGACATGACGACACGGATCGGCATGGCGTGGGCGCACCTCCATGACCACCGCCGCTGGTGGAGCAACCCCGCCCTACCCCGGATCGTCAAGCGTGACCTCTTCAAGGTCGTCATTCTGACGATCCTGACCTACGGCGCCGAGACCTGGACACTGACGCAGGAGCTGGAGCAACGACTCGACAGCGCCGTCACCAAGATGCTGCGCAAGGCCCTTCACATCCCCTTTGGTTTGCACATTAGTAATGAGGATTTGTACGCTGATTTGCCCTATGTTTCCCACATTATTAGGCACAGTCGCCTGGGCCTAGCCGGGCACCTGGCCCGCACAGATCAGGTAGATACATCAGATAGACTAGCTGGCACCAAGCCCGCCCAGCCTGGGCGATATGTCCTAACCTGGCGTGCCCCCGGCCGCGCGCGGCAGGGCCGCCACCCGTGGACATTTCGTGATAGACTCGGCATGGACATGTGCTACACTAGACGTGACGGGCTCACCCCCGGGCAGCCTCCTGGTTTGTCTGTAATATGGAGGCAGATGGTGCGCAAGGATAGATGGCAAGTAGTAATGAAGGCCGGAGACCACCCCCAAGCCCAGTGTGGGGGCTCCGCGTGTGACCAAGTATGGCATTCATAGCGATTCGGGCCGCGGTGCCCACACCCCTGTAACTAGGACCTAGATAGCTTATACGATCCATTCCATCCCATGTTCCCCCCCCACTGAGGACTTATGCTCACGTGACGCAGTCACGTGTCTAATTAATTAATGAGGGCGTTGCGCAAAAAAGCTTTCCTTTTGTTCTTTCCCCGGCATGGGAGCACACTAATAATTAACATTGGCATAGTTCGTATGAAGCTTGCAGCTAGTCAGTGACAAAGTGGCTTTGTATTTCCAAATTCAAAGTTTTGTGCAAAGCTAGGCGAATTAAAGGAAGGTCGCGGGTCCGCTGAACAGCGGTCCGAAGGCGACCAATAAGGGTGCGGGATGCGACGCGGCGCTCTGTCCAGCTGGCGTTGACGGTTTCTATCCACTAGCTGGTTGTGCATTGGACAGCACTGCCGGTCAGTCAGAGAAGCGGTTTAGGCATCTCACGTCACATGGAAAAGGACGTGGTGAAAAAATGGCTCCGAGCAGGCGGGGAAGCCGCGGTGTACTGGAAGGGGGCGGCCATCTACGTCGGCGACAAGCACTGCGGGCAAGCGACCCCCGCTGCCCCAGCACCTCCAGACACCCCAGCTTAGGGGAATACAGCAGTAGTAGCGTAGAATAGTAAGGCCTAGCCACCGTGGCCTTGTACATGTACGCCTATTACGGGCCCCATGCCAGCTGACCAATGCCTTAGACGGCATTATTTAGCCATGTACATGTGTGCCTAAGATGTGCCACACACCATGCAGATGTGATGGCAGCCTAGCTTTATTTAGTTATGCTGTGCCCATGCAGAGAGCTCACTCTCTGCTGAGACGCCATGCCCTAGCCATTGTCTAGCCATGATGATCTTCCACCCCATGCCAGGCCTTTGAGCTCTGATACATCATGGTGGTGCAGGTGCTTTTTGTGCACCCAGAGCTTGTGTAGTTTACACCCTACCCAACTGTGCAGGAAGTAGCCAGAATGTATTACAAGCCATATGCCCCTTCGATCTCAGGGATATGTGCTACATATACTCCCAACGGAGTTATGTTCTTAACCCATTAATTAACTAATTAATTAATTAAGGAAGGCTGAATCGAGCAGGCATGTTGATCAGAAAAGGTATATGTTAGCATGAGATGGACAATCGATGTTCACCCGGAGCTGCCAGGTGCGACACTGCAGCTGGCGCCTACCGCCTGCCCCATCGACGGGACAAGGCTGGGCCCCCTCTGGAGTGGTCCTCACCTTCAGCGGCATCACAGCCCGATCGAGTTTGGTTCCTCTCTCGCCGCAAGAAGCTGGTGAACACCTCCTGGTCGCTTGACGACGACCTGAAGCCACCCGCAGCCAGCAGCAGCAACGCTGCGATCAGTGGCCCGACTACATCCGCCACAAGACCAACTTCGAGAAGCCCCGAGGGTACTGGCGGGGCGGGGACCTTTATGTCAACAAGAAACTGTAAAAGCCCCCGGGCCAGGCTCCCCCGAGATAGAGCACTCAAGCTAGTTGTCTAGATGGGGGCAATCGATTATGGGATAGCTTAGGCATTACAGCACTTGAAATGATATTAGCGCCCAGCGTTATAGTACCTTCAAGTAGCTCTGGCACCTTGTGGCCATCAGCTTGCGCTTTAGCCGACGTCTAGCTTGAGCCCACCTCACTATTGTAGCATAAGCTATGCGTCAGCCTACCTATGGTGTTGCACTGCATGGTTGTATTGCACCCACAGTGTTGCGCCCCGGCACCATGCTAGCTGTGGAGCTAGAGAGCGCTCTGTGGCCTGCCCACTTGCGGCAGTGAGAGAAGCTACATAGTAGGGCGCCCTCCCTCCTTCTCGCTGTGTATCTAGGGTTGAAGATTCCTTTACTCTGTATTTGCACCCACGTGACGCAGTCACGTGCTTATTAATTAATTAATTAATTAATTAATTAATTAATTAATTAATTAATTAATTAATTAATTAATTAATCGATGTTCACATGTAATGTATAAGAATACATGTAGCAGCCACGAGCCACGAGATAGCCATGGCTGACGGCGGTGCTCATAACTTTCACGTTTGAGCACCGAGTTTAGTCGTGAATATCACAATCGCTTCGTCTTTCTAAGACGCACATGCTGATATAATTTTCCGACGCTATCACGCAATATATGGCGAACAAACGCGCCTCGACGCAACGCAGCCTGGCGGCTGCGCTCGGCAATGAAAATACGTCTTCAGCTTCGGCTGCAGCTTCGCCCTCAGGTCCGGCTGCCGGCAGCGGTGACACTAGTTGCGCACTAGTGGTCGCCAAGCACCCTCCCGGGCTTCCTGCCTCGCCTTCAGCCTCGCCCGAGCCCAAACGCAGCCGCCCAACCGAACCTAGCTGGTCTGAGTACGACTTTGACGTTGACGAGTTATTTTCCACCTTCGACGTCAACAGACCCGGCTATTTCGACAGGGCACCCATCCGGATCCTGGAGCTTTTGTTTTATGGGTCGTATTCCTCCCTTTTCGACCTGTGCCAACGCCTCCAACGCCATAAATGCTTCCGCAGCCAGTCTGACGGCCAGTTCCAGCCCGGTGCACCTGACCTGTCTGGCTGGATGCGACCGCGCCTTCAGCTTGCCGCCCTCTTTTCCATCCTTCAGCGCAGTGCCATTGACGTCTGGCGCCCCATCCCCTTGACCGAATCCACCCTCCTCCTCCACCTCAACGAAGCCCTCTCACAGCACGTGACGCCCCTAGCTGCAGATGTCGGGCAGCTGTGAGTCGCATGCTGGCTGCTGAGCTCCCCACCATCCCCACCGCCACCGCCACCCTCCTCGCCTCCCCCCCCCCCCCCTCCGCCTCCACCGACTCCATCACCGCCCAGCTCCGCGACATCGACCAGCGTCTTAAGGACAATGCCATCGCTATCGAGGTCCTGCAGAACACCGCAGGCCTCACCGCCCATGCGGTGAGGGACATTGCCGCCAAGGCAGCCCCTGCTGGCCTGGCCGGCGATGCTCCTCCCATCACGACCTGGGCGGACATGCTTAAGCAACATACATACCACCTCCACCACCTCCGCCGTCGCAGCCCAGCTCCAACCGCAGACGCTTGGGCTCCGCGAGGAGGCCGAGCTCGCCAAGCGCAGCCTCAACGCCATACTCAAGAACTTGGACATGGAGGAAGGTGAGAATTCCGAGAAGCTTGCTGACGTGCGTTTGAGAGCAAAATCCTTGCACGCATGGGCCTTCGATCTTGGTGAGATTAAGCTGACCGCCCACCGCCTCCCCCGCGCGCGGGGTAAGGCATGGGGCGCCTCCGCTTCTTCTCATTTTTGAGAGCCCAGCGGACAAGATTTCGTTTCTCAGACGCCGCAAGCGGCTCGAGAACACTCCCTTCACCGTGGACGACGACTTGACCCTGGTGCAGCAACAACGGCGACGGGAGCTATGGCCGACCTACCTTGAGCTCCGGCAGAGCAAGGCGGGCCAGCCGGTGTATACTGGAAGGGGGCGGCCATCTACGTCGGCCACAAGCCCTGGCACGCGACCCCCTCGACCACGCGTACCGCGGCCCCAGCGACTCCAGCCGCCCAAGCCTAGGGGAATACAGCAGCAGTAGTGTAGAATAGTTAGACAGTGGCCTTGTACATGTGCCCGCCTACTACAGGCACTATACCAGCTGAGGCCTAGCCTTTTAGTCATGTACATGTGTGCCTATGATGAGCCACCCTCCAGACGATGCCTAGCTTTATTTAATTATGCAGTGCCCATGCAGGGAGTCACTCTCTGCTGAGAAGCCATGCCCTAGCTCTTGTATAGCTATGCTGATCTTCCCCACCTATGACGGGCTCCCCTTAGCTGGGTGTTGCCCGAGACTCTGGGTGGTGCAGGTGCCCTAGTGCACCTATAGCAAGTGTTGTTTACATTCCCACCCTTGCAGGAAGTAGCTTAGAATGTACTATATAGGCCATATGCCCCTTCTCTGGGCTATGTGCTACATATACTCCCAACGGAGTTATGTTCCTAATTAATTAATTATGTTCCTAATAAATAAATAAATTAATTAATGTAGCAGGCATGTAACAAGAATGCCAGCGAAATTGGTATACCATGGTCCGGATTCTCCAGATTTCCGGCTTGTCAACTATAAAGGGGCCCGCTGAGTGCTGCTAGTGCTGAAAATCGGCGCCACTTCTTCGTGAGATCGGAAAGTCTGACTCTCGACCGCGCGAGGGCGCACTTCCAATTTACTATACTCCTACATGCCTCCCATCTTTTACTGGGATTTTCGCGCCGATCCTGCGGCTGAGATTCCAGGATTGGGCGCGGCGTGACCAATTCCAGTTATGACGACTAACAGAGCCTAGTGTCATGTCCAAAGAATAAAGGTTGTGTTACCCCGTCAAGGTTACCCTGCAGTCACTATACTGGCCGTACGTAATTATACGTACCTATTCGAGTTCTCCACTTGTCTTCTCCGTCCCGAAACATACGCCAGAGTACGATTTTCCGTGCTGAACACCTGTCTTCTCCCGGTTAGTAGAGCTAAGACTGTTTTGCAAAAAACATAAGTCTCAAGTCCAAAGTACTTTTTCCTCAGGACTGTTGCGGTTTAGTTGACATGTTAGTAGGAGCAGGGTTGGGCGGAACCGGGTTCCGTTCCGAAATTTCGGAATTACGGGGGACCGTCGGAATTCCGTTCCGTTTAGGTTCCGGGGACTGCCAAAAAACGTGGTCGGAATCAGGTTCCGGTTCCGTGGACGGAACCGACATAATTACGGCGGAACGGAATGGTCCGCGTGTGTTTTTGCTACGCGGGAACCTGGAGCCTGGACTTTAAAATGCAGTGTCGGTTGCGGAAGGTTGCCGCTAGAGCAACCTCACCTATAGTAGTAACGCACTCAACCTCGGAAACAACGAGCACCTAACCTAAAGCACTCAACCTCGAAGTTCGAACGTGCTAGAATGCTCCCTCTCTCCCACCGATTGCAGACTTGTAAATTCCAGACCGCCAAATGTCGAATCGAACGGCCCGACTGACAGGTACACCCGAACAACCGCATAGACGGAACCGAAAAAACGCATAGATAGATGGACGCGAAAAATATAGAAACCCCCCGAAAAACCGCATAGATGGATCCGAAAAACCGCATAGATGTCCAGAACCGGAAAACCGCACAGAGTTACCTGAAAACAATCGCGGCCCGACATGGTGCATGCTGCACGCTGTAGAATCGCCCGGAGTACCGCACATGCTACATGGACCTTGCTGCCAGGAGGGTTTGGAGATGTCGGATGGGGAGGAGGTGCCCCAACGCAAGGGGCGACGAGAAAATGGGAATAAATCATAGGGCGCAAGCCGCAATTGGAGTACGTGATGATGATGTCGGGCGTAACATACAAAAACTACTGGTTCTTAAAATAAAACTTGCTTCCCGGCAGTTGCCGTCCGAACGGTAGTAGTCTTCAATGTACTTTTTGCTAGCATCCCCCACTTTGGTTACTGACGTCCCCAATCTATATGTTGATGCAAATCGATCGCCCGATAACGCAGTCCGAAACCAATGAATGATAGATACAAGATAGAGTAGAACAAGTGTTCAACGCAGTCCAAAACCAATGAATGATAGATACAAGATAGAGTAGAACAATATAGTGTTCTCGCTTTAAATTACTTAGCGCAGGCCAGAAATCTGGAGTATCTCGTTTTGAATAGCAATTTTCCGCTCTTCCGTTCCGTGCGCGGAACCAGTTCCGCCTCCGGAACCGGTTCCGGTTCCGTTCCGGAGTTCCGTCCACAATTCCCAGTTCCGTTACGGTTCCGTTCCGCCACCCCAAACCCCGGTTCCGTCCAACCCTGGTTAGGTTAGGAGGCACTTCGGTTGACAACTTGACATCTCGTTTGCCCAACCCTATCTGTCCGAGTTATATATAAAAAGGTTTTTTTTTTCCGGGTAAATGGGTATTTCTTATAAAAGTTACAAAGTTATAATGCTGTGCTACGCAGCCCCGGCCCCGGCAGTTGGCCGCATGAGGGGCGTGGGATCCAACTGACTGACTACCTCACCCCTTTCGGCCGTACACTGTCTGCAGGATTCGACTATAGTATTGGTTTCTGCTTTCTTGTTTTGGACGGACGAACCCGACTTTAGAACGTATCCGTCTGACATTGTTCG
Source organism: Mesostigma viride (assembly GCA_009746045.1). NCBI lineage: Eukaryota > Viridiplantae > Streptophyta > Mesostigmatophyceae > Mesostigmatales > Mesostigmataceae > Mesostigma > Mesostigma viride. The sequence goes on from RPFO01000288.1 coordinate 97,347, forward strand.
TTGGATCCAGGATCCAACGCTCCATACTCCACCCCTATAACGTCTCTATTTTTCGGATTCCCTCTTCTCATTTCTTGTTTCATTGCTCCGCGGGATAATTATGTAAACCCTCGAGCGCAGAAACCCCCACCAAGAAGTCACCAGGCCGGTCCGTGTAAATGTCCCAATGTCCAGAAAAATGCCTCAATTGAGGCCTTTTTTATATTGGGTGTTGCATGCAGCCAAACAACTTTTTTCCAAATATGAGCATAGGCCATGCATTATTATGATTGTTTTGGGGTTGCCAGCACTTAACATCAGTCATATACCGTAGTGGGCAGAATCTATTTACGAATAATTATATTTCCGAGGGGTTTTGGTCCCGGATTTCCTGTTTCCGAGGGTTTTCCATCCCGGTTCTGCACATTTCCGTGGCCTGGGCCCCGTTTGTGCCAAACGCTAGTACTAGGCCATTGGCTTTGCTACCCCGCCACGTACTTAGGTAATTGCCCTTGTTCATACCCTGCGCCATCCGAGGGCTCAGCCATGGCAAAAATGCGCGAGGCAAAACTGCTTTGGCCACTTAGGAGTCTGCCTTTTCAATCAGGCTATTCACAGTTGGCGCCGAATCCTCGAGACCGGATTGGTCCACCACGAAAAAGTAGGCTCGAGGCCATGTGATGCGCGGCAAAACGCTGCGCGGCGCGGCGCGACGCTGGAAACGCCAGCGCGGCGCCCAAAGCGTACCCCGGGTTTCATGATTTCCGGGCCAAAATGAACCCGGATTTCAAGCATTTTCGGGGGGGTATTCGTAAACATTATTCGTAAATAGATTCTAGCCACTACGGTAGCCCCAATACCTATTTAATTATGATTTAACAAAACAGGGTGTCGCTGCGGTGGCACCATAAACACAGCATGACCATAGATGCAAGCAGAAAAAAGGCGCTAGTACTCAGTTCCCTCTGCCTCTTAGGTGTCTTTTGGACCTTACGAGGTTTCCCCACAACACGGTAAGCATGGCATGACATGGCATGCACCCCAAGGGACGCCTCATACACAATTGCACGGCCGGGGCTGTCGCGCAGCACTGCAGGCAGCAACAGCCTGCCATGGGTATTGCACGTAACCATGAGGAATCCAAAGCCGCTATTACAAACACGCACAAGGATCATGCATTATAATGATAGGTGTGACCTTCCAAGCGCTTAGCTTCACTCACATAGCCCCAATATCTACGTTGTTACGGTATATTCTGTCAGGGGTTTGCTGCCGCGGCAGCAGATGAACAGCACGTGGCAAGATGTACAAGCATAACTGGACACCATTTGCACTGTCTTCTAGACCTCTAGCTTGATTTTAAGCTTTGCAAGGGTTGCCTGAGACATGGCCAGCATGGCAGGAACTGCCATGCTTCTTATGGAAAGCAAACACGTCTACACGGTGGGGGCCAGCCGCAGAGCACTGCACGAAGTAATATAGCCTGCCTTACGTCACCTCGGCACTAGGCGCCGATAGGCAGCTAAAAACTGGCGATATCACAAGCAAATCGATGCCATTCCCTTTCTGCCACCAGGACGCACTTACCTTTCACACCCCTCACACCCGGGATCACTAAGCACGCATATGCGCTGGCCATGAACGTGGCTGCATCAGAAAAGCTGTTCAAGCTCGGCGTTATCAAGTTGTCCGGAAGCGATGCAGCCCGCTAATCTGGCCGGACAGACGCTCCATGCGTCGTCCATTGACGTATGAAAGCGGCTGCAGCGGCCTCACCAGCGCTGTTCGCATAATTGCGCTCCCATATCTGGGGGCGCGCGCGCGTTTATTGTCCGCAATCCAGTTTTTCCTAGCTAAAAACACCCCTTCCTCTACCTATGGATTCACGACAAAAGGCTCGAAAATAGCCAGTGCCCCTTTAGTCATGGCTGCCCCAACATCCCCCCCCGCCGTTCCGCTAGTCTCCTTCCCAACATATCGAAGCATCGTCCTGCTGGCAGGCGCACTAGCAACGCCATCTACGCCCCATCTGAACTTCACTAACCTGGCATTCAGCACACAAATGACGACCCCACGAATTTATAAATCGACTTTTGACACATTTAGCGGTCGGGCTAGCTTCAAGGATAATTTATCTGCCCAACGCGCTCCATACTGCTCGAAATGATGCACGAACGTGGCCATACGGTCCATTTTACTCGAGGCCGCCATGGTCGTGCATTCGTGAAAATTCCTCGTCCCGTTGCACGAAAGTGGCCCAAATAGGTACTCTTCCACCTTTCCACAAAGTACGGTATTTTTCAGTAACCGTCGACCCCTGTCGACCCCAACGGGTCAGGACGCTCAGCACATGTACCAGATTCGCGCCACTGGGGCCGGACGACCCATAGTAGGACCGGTCCTTCCCGCCAAAATACCGTACTTTGTGAGATCTTGGTGAAAAAGGCCTTTTTTTTTTTTTTTTTTTTGCATGTCAATTGAGCCAAAAGGCCTCAATTGAGGCCTCAGGACACTGAGACATAAACAATCACATCGTGTTCGAAGTCGAGTTTACATATTTCCTCCTGTTCACGAAAAGTTTACTCCTTTTCGCACTGTATTGGCTCCGCGCGCCTAAACAACGACGGGTGCGATCTACCTTTACCACACCCACGATTGGATTAGATTGGGTAGAATATCTTTACCGTCGATGTACTGCTTCGGCCTGGAATGGCCCCATTCCCAAACAACATTAGCGGACTGGGCACGGCGTACGCCCTGCGCATGCCGGCTTTGATCTGGAAGCTGGGTGACGTTGCATCAGAGTGCTCCTCAATCCCACCGACGCGCAGCAGGCCGTCTGGCTCTTTATTTCGATGATAATGTCAACGTCGGCAACGTGCCAGCATATAGTTATTGTTATCAGCTTACTGCTGTGCACACATGGGGCATCGACGACGCACGCCCATGTTACTGCTGCGAACGTAACTTACATGGTGGGGGGGGTGCCGTATGAAGGATACACAGCCTATGATTCGAGTGGGGCTGCCGATGGCGGCAAGTTTCCCGTTATTCTAATCGTACACCAATGGGCTGGTTTGGGCCCTCTAGAAAAGCTTCGGGCGCAGGAGTTCGCTTCCAAGGGCTACTTCGTCTTCGCGGTCGACTTGTACGGAGCAGGCATCCGCCCAACTACGACCGCGGACAGGTATTCAAACTCCTCATTACTTACAGCCAATCCCGGCCTGGCGTTAGAGCGTGCTCAGGGAGCGTGGGCTTTCATGGCTACAGCATTTCGACGTGCGGACACGCGCAATGTGTCCGCGGTCGGCATCTGCCTGGGGGGCCGGCTTGTCTTGGAGATGGCAAGGGCGGGCATGCCCCTCAGGGTGGCAGTTGCGTGGCATCCGGGTGTGACCGTCTCCTCCTTGCCCGCGGAACTAAAGAAGAATTTAACAGCTTCCATCCTGATCGTTCAGGGCCTGAACGACAAGGCGCTCGCCAATGCCAACGCCTCGTGGGCGCTGTTTGACGAGCTGCGCGTGTCCGACGCCGACTGGCAGTGGCGCCTGCTCGCCAACACGGCGCACGCGTTCACCGACACGAGCGATTCCCGTTACCACGCTCTCTCCACCCTGCGGGCGCAGTGGCTCACCTACCAGCTCCTCGAGGAGAAGATGCCGACCGGGCGGCCCTCCCCCTGGGGCACCCCCCTGGCGGACGTGCTCGGCCCCTATCCCCAGCCCGCCGTCAGGAATATGACGGTCCTGTCCTCGGACGCTGAACCTGTCCCACTCAAGGGTTGGCTGGCCGAGCCAAGCCAGCTGGACTAGGCTCCGCGAGGGCGACCCCCCGTGCTGGTTGACAGTTGGCAGCAGTTGGCAGCAGTGGGCAGGGGTGGCGGTCGTCAGCAAAAAGTGTGGTGCATTAGTGAGGCAGCTATGCCGTTGAAACTGTCCAAGGACGACTCTATCGTTCGGTCCCGTAACTACTGCGGCATCGGCCGGGCGCCCCGCGGCAAGCAGTGGGGTAACGCCCGCACGTGCGCTCGTTTCGGTCAGGTGCGGCGTTTCGGGCTGTACCTGCTCCCGGCGTCTCTGCTCCAGAAGTACAGGGCGAGGGACGAGAAGATCCGCAAGGGGCTGTGCAGCCGGGCACGCCGGCAGCGCAAGAGTGAGGGCGCGGGGCGGGCTTGAGGGAGTGGATGCTGGCCGGGGGCCTTTTTGCCCGAGTGCCTATCCACCTTCCCTGGGCGACACGGGGTTCTCGCGGGCTGAAGGTCAAAAAAGGCCCTTTTTGCCTATCCACTGTCGCTGCCCGCCACACGCGTCTCGCAGGTCTGCGCTGGGGGCACCCGTCGAGACGGGGTTCTCGATGGCACTCGTTGGATAGTCACTTTTGGATAGAGGCTTTTTTTCGACCCCGTCTCCAAGTTTATTTCTGTGGAGGCATGCATGCGTGCATGTGTATGCTGTATACGCTAAGTCTTTTTTTTCCAATTTGCACTACCATAAAATAAATTTCTTTTTCGAGTAAAAAAAACACCACTATCCAAAAGTGACTATCCACCGCCGCGTGTCGGCAATCGCGTGTCGGGACGTGCCCCGAATGGCACCCCTCGAGCGTGCATTCTCGGTGCCACTCGCTGGATAGTCAAAAACGGTCCAAATCGGCCTTCACCGGGCGGCGCGGGCGGGTGGGCGGACGAAGGTGGATAGTGGGTGGGGTGCAAACGGGTGCGGTGCCTATCCAAGCCGCGAGCCGCGAGTGGGAGGGGATGAACGCAAGGATTCGTTTATTGATGAATAAATAGACATTCAGCACCTGGCGAAGTTGTAGGTGAGCATCCTGGCCAGCCGGCAGCCGGCGCTCTTGCCCTTCTGCGTGAGCCCGGCGACGGGCGTGTGCCTGGCTATGAAGGACGTGACGCGCTTGCCGGCCCCGGAGACGGCGTCTCCCACGGGGTTGCGCGCGAGCCCGAACGCGTTGAGCGCGCCCCCGGCGAGCGAGAGGGGGTTGACCGAGTCGATGACGGCGTGCTGCACGGCGCCGAGCGCCCCGTGGCCGTGCGAGGGGGGGCGGCGTGCTGCACGGGGGCCGACTCGACGGAGGGCGTTTCGTAGGCGGGCAGAGAGGTCGCGAGCGCGGATTCGCCTCGCAGGCGCAGCACGGCGAGGACGAGCAGCAGGAGCCAGGCGACGAAAAGCAGCCGCATGGCGGTTGTCACTATTATCGGCATGACAAATTAATTGTCGAGAGGCGCCGGCGGGGCGTGCTGTGGCAGCGCGGGCAGCCGTCGAAGCAGTAGGCCACGCCCTGCAGGCCCATGGCGGTCGACACGGCGACGGCGTGGTGCATGTTGCATGCGGCGAAATTCGACAGGTCGCGGCAGTCCAGCCGGTTGAGGATGTTCCCGAAGGCGCTCCACGGTATCAGGGCGAACAGCCCCATCTCGGGCGCGCCCACGAGGCCGTCGGGGCACTCGTCGTCGTCGGGACGCCACACCTCTTCTTCCTCCCGCGCGCTCGCTCTCCTGCGGACGGGCGAGGCCGGGGGCGAGGCCGGGGGCGAGGGCGAGGGCGAAAGCGAGAAAGCGAGCACGCGTCTGCCCCGCTTGCTCCTGCGGATGATCGACGGGAGCGCGAAAGTCAGCTTGCGCTTGGCCAGAGCCAGCGGAGAGGTCGGGCGAGCCATGGCAGCGGGTAGGAATTCGCGATCGTCACGTGCACGCCCGGGACAGTCGTGCCCCTCGCCTTTAGCACGATTCCCCGCCCGCGCCACGTGTCGGCAGAAGAGGGGGGCGGTCGGCGCGGAGCGCGCGGGAGTTCCGGGGGCGGTCCGGTGCAGTCGAAAAGGAGTACCGGGCGTGCGAGGCAGCAGAAAGAAAGGGACGGGCGTGCGAGGCAGCAAAAAAAGGGACGGGGCGAGCCATGACGCGCCAGAAGGAGTGCGAGTGGGGGTTCCACCCGGGCAACAACACGCTCATGTACCTGACGCGAAACACGCGCGACGGCATCGCGTTCGCCGAACGGGCGCGCAGGGAGGGCGTGCTCGCCGGGAAGCTGCCCTCGGCCGAGCCGCCCCGCCTCATCTGCGGCTTCTGCGACGAGCTGCGGGAGGAGATCGACTTCGCGGTGTGCCCCGCGGAGGGCACCCGCAGCAACATGTGCCGGCGGTGCCTGTGGCACGAGGCGTCGGGAGGCTCGTTCCCTCCCGCTGGCGTCCGGACGTGCGAGGGCTGCGGCTCTAGCCTGCTGTCCATCTACTTCCCCGTCGATCGCGACTGGCGTCGCTCTCAGTGCGCGTACTGCGTGGACGCGCGGTTCGATCGTCCGTCCGCCGTCGGTCCGTCGCGCTGCGCGGACCCGGCGCTTTCTGCGCGGCTGGCCTGGGAGGGGGGGAGGGGGCGGACTAGACGGTTTTGAACAAATTTGTAAAAAGACCTCAATAACGCCCTTGTAAAATTGCCTAATAAAATTGCTCCTAGCTTGACCGCTCCCACTCTCTTTCCATCGCCCTGGCGTAACGAAACACCTCTCTCTCCGCCTGCTCCACCTCGGCCTTGTCCGCTTCCAATTGTTTAGCTAGATCGGCCTTCTGTAGATTGAGTGTTCTTGCTTGACGACGCGCCTCGCCCCTTTCGGCATCCGTGGGTGGATTCGGACCAGCATAAAGCTGTCTCCATACCGCATTGGTCGCTTCCGCGATACCCGCGATCGCGGCCCTCCGTTCGCTCATGCGGTCATGCGCGGCGTCCACGTCGGCCCACGTGACGGTCCGCGGGGCCGTGAGCTCTAGCAACCTGCCGCGCGAACTGCGCAGGGCCTCTTTCGCACGCGGCAGGGGGGCATTTGCCATAGAAGCATCGTGGGCAAGTCGCATACGACGCGACTCGGCCAGATCACGCGCTGTAAACGCTGTGTGGAGCCTGTTTATCAAGACGTCGATCCGTCTTTGTTGTGCATCGGTCCACGGCGGTCCAGGCTGTCCCGCCCCTGGAAACGTCAGTGTCTCTTGTCTGATCCTCTCTTTCAGATCATCCAGCAGCTTCTCCGTGACGAGGGCCTTTTTCAGCTCGGCGTCCAACGTGGTCGCCTTTTTGTGCATCGCGTCAAACATTCTGCTCTTCACTTTCTCATCGTACCTCTTCCCCAAAGCCGTGCCAAGGTTGGCCTTGTCGCGGTCGCTGGGGATATGGGACAGAATCTGCTCTAGAATCCCGGGCACCGCAACGAGATCCTTAAACGTGTTGCGCGGCCGGCGTTCCATAATCACACGCATCGATAATATTTCACCTTGCGCGTTCCCACCGCCTCTCCAACTCCCTTGCAAACCTAAAGACCGCGCGTTCCGCCATTGCACACACGCAAGTGGACGATAATTTTGACAACCGTTAGTGTATGAAAGAACGGATGAGTGGACGCGTCGAGGAGTTTGAGGTCACAGAGCTCCAGGTGGGGCCGCTGGGGCAGTACCCCCTCAAAGTGATAGCCAAGAAGAGCTCGACGAGGATAAGCAAGAGCTGGCTCGAGATCTTCATCCCCGTCCGACAGGATACAAGTCCAGGCTCGTGAACAAGATGCGCGCCGAGTCGCCCCTGCTGGGAGGCATGAGCTTCGCGTACCTAAAATTTAGCCTGAAGAAGCCCACCCAGCTCTGGCTGGACTACTTCTACGTCCGCGCGAAGGAATTCGAAGGGCAGGCATCCGCGGTCGAGAAGGCCGTGTTCGAAAGCGTCGGGCGTCGGCTTCTGTGCTACGGCATTCGCTTACTTGCGCAAGAGATGAAAAACCCGGCCGCCTCCGAACTGGCTTTGGAAGCGAGCGGAGGCGTGTGCAAAAAGGGCGAGGCGAACGCCAAGTACAAGCATTGGACTTACGAAAAGATCGACGAATACTTGAAGGACTATCAGAGCACCCGCAGATTTTTGCGCGCCGAATTAAAGGAGCGAAACATGAAGGAACTGAGGAATGCCGTGTGCATCATAGAGAACAACCGCAGGCTGGTGAGGTATTACAACCGCTACGGGCTAGAGGCGTACGACTCGACGAGCGGAAACCACATCCTAATGAAAGCGCCTCTCTCCACAGTCGTAGAGGCGTGCCAGGCGCCCCAACCGGCACCGGTCGCCGCGGGTCAAGAGGCCGTTGTCGACGCCGTGTCCGCTGCGGCAACCGAGGCTGGGACGTCGATGGCGCGCAAGTCCAGGCTGGCGAGCGTCATCTCCGGACTCAGGGCACGCAAGCATCGGCCGTCTTCAAGGGCGCACCGCGTACGAGCCGGCGACGCCGGTTTGGATATCCCGCCCGAAGTGTACGGTATGATCACGGACTACATCACGCTTGACGACGCGCTGAGACTGGCCAAGGTCAGCAAGAACGCCCGCACGGGCGTGCTGGGGCGTATTATTGACGACGACCGCGTGGCCGCCGTCGCACAAAGGGCCTGGGTGGATCGCGAGCACGTCGAGCGAGAACACGATAAAGCCGCAGAAGACATCGAGACGGCAAACGCAGGGATGCGCCAAAGGCGGAACAGCGTTGAGCGCGAGTGGATGGATCGAAGAGCGTTGCGCGAGAGAACCCAGCCACCCAACGGTGCACCGGACATGCCGTGGCTGAGAGACGAGCAGTACCAGGCCTGGTCACGTCAGAAAGACGAGGCACAAGCCAGGAAGGACAGCATGCAGCCTGCACTTGATTACACGCGAGGCAGGGCTAATTGGTACGCTCAATATCCGTTTTTCCAGGTCGACGTGCAAAATGCACTCCGACGGGCGGCGCCTCACCACCAGCCGATGATCCCTCCCTCACCCGACGAAGAGTTTGCAAGGGACGCTTACAAGGTTGCGGATTTCGTGGCCTCGCGCGGCGGCGACTGGCGCAGGATGCAGCCGGTCTTGGAGAGGAGTTGCGAAAACACCATGCGCCGGACAGACAACCCCATGTCCTGGTGCCCGCGCCTGCCACCAGGCGATCCGCGATTTGAACTCAATTCTGCTAGCCGTAACGCGCCATCCGCGATCGCAAGACTTGGGACACACAGGCGCGTTCCCGTACTATGAACAAAAAATGTGTGTTCTGTGTGAAGGATCAACACAATGCCTAACAGGGTCGAGCGGTGCAAGGCGACTACCACAAAAGGAAAACAGTGTCGTAATAATACCGTTGGTTGGTTAAGATATGAAACTGACGTCAATAAAAAGCAAGATTTTAGGGTCAGGGGGCCTCAAGACGTGGCAAGAATAAGAGGATATTTCGTAGATTGCGACTACTGCACGACACACCTGGATCTCGACCCGCGTCTGCAAATTCAGAAGACTGTCATGAAACCTGGTGGTGGCAAAGAACTCTGGGATAAGATCGAAGAGCGAAGAGACGAGCTGGAATGGCGCATTAAACCGGAGTGGCGTCAGGATTTCAACGACGACTACACAGCCGCAATACAAAACATCGTGGACAACCAAAAACGCGACATGACAAAGTACAATAATGTTTACAAACAGAAAGCCAGGGGGTCGCATCTTTCTGAGATTGCTCCCATGAGAATGCCGCAGCTTCATACAAGGACGGCACGACTGCCGAGGACTTGGAACCATATGCGCGGTCGTTGTTTGGAAGGTAATCACACATGTACAAGTTTGCGCCCGTGCACCAAGGGGCCGTTCCTGTGCCTCGGCCGCGCCCACGCCTGCGCCTCAGACGCCACAATAAATATGAACATCAATCTTAGGATGTCGCATCCAGTCGTGTCCCTAGACCGCCTAATGCCGTCAGAGACCGAAACGGGGACGGCAGAGGGTTTTTGGCTAAACCTGACCGGATCTCTTTACCCCGATTTTGATGAAAAGGGGACGCAAGGGTTTGTAGACAAGTTGGGACGCTACTGCCTCGTTTTCAACGCGTATGACGAGCACTTGGAGGACTGTTGCATGAACCGCGTCATCGACGTACTCTTCCACAAGAAGGTGCCGTTCAGCGTCGAGTTCTACCGCGGACCCAGGTGCGCGAGTGGCGCGAGTGCCCTCACTTGGAGGCGATGGGAATCGTACATCGACATCCGCCGCCCCGAGGTGCGCGTAGTACGAGCTCACCTGGAAAGGCCGCACAAGGACCCCGAGTTCTACAAGTCCGTCCCGCCACCTGACCAGCTGCATATAGGGCAGTACTCATTTCCGCCCGCCTACCGTCGCCTCCTTTTCGACTATTGCAAGGACTTCACCGTGTACGAACTGATCGGGACCTACAACGGGGAAAACAAAAATCTGCCATCCTGCAAGTCATGGAGCGAGTCCGCGCGCCTCGGGTGTGACAGAAATGACGACCACCACTAACAGATGACGACTGCCCGTTTCACTCCGAGCCTGCTCCCACTGTGCGAGGCGTCCAGCGAGCACCCCGACAAGTGGGTGTGCGTGGGACGCAAATCTCGCCAGCCAAAGGTGACGAAGGTGTACAACGAGGAGATACTCTTGTACGATCACCGGCAGAGGAACGAGACGCTCGCCGTGAGAAACGCGTGCCCTCACCGCGGGGCGCGACTGTCTCACAACTGCAAGGTGGAAGACGGGTGCGTCCGTTGCCCGTACCACGGGATGTACTGGGGCAAGCATAACAACGGCGACAACCACCTCGATGCCAAAGAAGATACGGGCCTGGTCTGGGTGAACGCCGGCATCGGGGACGGGGGTCGTCTCCGCCGACTATGCCGGAGTTCGCTGACGACGGATACAGGACGTTTTCGTACTCGACGTGCGTGAGGGCGCACCCGATGATCGTCATGGAGAACCTCCTTGACCACGTGCATCTCCAGCACGTGCACAAGGTGAAGATCGTGGACGTCGAGAGCGCAGACGTGACGACCGAGACGGGCGGGGACGCGAGTCTCCTCACGGGAAAGAGCGTGTACAGCTATCCTGTGTCCGCCGACCTTGCGGGTCGCCTGCTGCTTCGACTCATGCCGGTCGAGGGCAAGGTCGCGAGGGTGCCTCCCCATGGCGCGCTGTCGATATCCGTCGACAACGAGTTTCACCTGCCGTACACGGCGAGTCTGCGTTTCAGGATATCCGGGCACGAAAAGCCCGTGTTCCTCCTTTGGTTCAGCGTGCAGCCCTACGAAGCGAACAAGTCGCTGGTCACCTGTCGCGTGTCGCGCAACATACTGACGGCACCCGCGTGGGACATGCTGTTCTGGCTGGTCAACGCCTTGCCGCTGAAGGAGGATGAGGACATTGTCGCGAACGTCGTGGCGGAGGAGTGGTGGCGCAATCGCCTGACTCCGGGTGACGCGTTCGTGAAGTTGTACAGGGACCGGATGAAGAAGGTCTACGGCATCATGTGCCCCGAGCCTTTCGCGTAGAAAATGTCAGCATTATGTGAGCACAAAAAATGAGGGCGCGCAAGAGATTCACAAAGGCCGAGGGAGAGGCCCTCAAAGAGTACCAGATGTTGACGCGGTGGATGGAGGAGACCACGCGCATGCTGAACGAGGCGCGGGCCACGTTCGGCCCAAACGTGTGCGTGAACGAGGCGATGATACAGCGCTACTGGGCCAACGAGGCCGCGATCATATGGAGGAGGGTCGGGGTGAGGAACTGGTCGCAACACGTCATGGACATCATGGCCGAGTTGTTGCGCCGGTCGGGCGCCCGCGTGCCCAAGACTTGAAATGCCAACAACAGTTGTGGCTACTCACTAGCCTCTTTCGTTCACGCGGTCTCAATAATCTACCAACTTCTTAAAGCACATATGAGCGATGAGGATGATCTAGGTCCGGTGGTGGTGGAAAGGGCACCTGGTATAACGGACTTTCTGTACCCATGGGGCGAGAAATGCACCACCATTTTTTCGGGGGACGCGTGTCCAATATTGGAGGAGGGTGACGATCAGATGGATTTCGTGATATCGTCCACACACCGTCTCTGTTGCAATAGAGTTTGCGACAAAATTACCAGAAAGGGCGGCATGAAAAAGTGCGCAACTTGCAAAAAGGCATATTACTGCTCAAAGAAATGCCAAACGGAGGCGTGGCCGCTTCACAAGATTGGATGTGCTCGTTTAAGAGACGGATGGTGTGAAACACAGTAGGCTGCTAACGAGAGTCGCAACACGTTGTCGCGCCGGTTGGGCGCCCCCGTCCCACGCGCGCCATAAATTGCTCAGCGAGACGGCCGTAGCCTCCCGAGCCTCGTGACGCGACTGCGCAAACATGTCCTCAAACATCCTTGAAGCGTCCACGGAAGCGGACGTCCTCAAAGCGTCCCCGCGCGTCCGCGTGACGCCTGACGGGAGGATCTCGGTGATCGATGTCATATCAATTGCTTGCTTCACAAAGAACGCTGGCATTTTTGTGGAAAAAGCAAGTGCCAGAGCTTCCGAATATTTTTCAAGGGTTGGAAAGGTCAACAAGGAGCTGGTGCAGTCTATCAGTTTATGGAAATTTCCTGGACAAAGGCAAAGGGATACCCCGGTCATGGACCTTGACGGCATAAGAAAATTTGTTTGCGCGCTGCCAGGCGTGACCCGCGAGTGCGCAAACAAGGCTGTACAGGCAGACACCTTGGACAAGCTAATAGACATTTTGTCTTCAGCAACGCACAGGAAGCGCAAAAGGATGGATGAAAGGGACGTACAGGCCGGGCTTGCGGAAAGGCTTGGAGGCAAGCGGGAGGTGAGGTGCCGGGCTGGGGTGATCGACATACTGTGCCCAGACACCAAGCGGTTGATCGAGGTGAAGGAGTTTAGCTCCGGCCTGCACGGCGTGGGACAGCTCATTGGGTACGGGCTTGACTACCCGGACTACACCAAGCGCCTTCACCTGTTTCGCACGCCGACGACGCCCAACGTGACGGCGGAGAGGCTGCTTGTACTCAAGGAGGTCTGCAACTTGCATAAGATAGAGCTGACACTGGATGAAAGCATAGAGTTGCAGGACCCCAACATCAACTTGTAAACAACTCTCCATTTTATGTAAAAAACTAAGTTCAAGGTTGTCCAGGTTGGTACAACAAACAAGGGTATATTTGCAATTAAACAGGTGGCGCGCTTATACCACTTGACAAAATATCTTCTGCCATCAGTGTATGTCATGGCATCACACGCCCTTGTGATGTATCTGCAGCCCTCGCGCGATGTGCCGGGCGAGGACCCCTTTGCAAACAAGATACGAGTTACGTCCGATGGCAAGATATCGGTAATCGATGTGATCAAGTGCGTGCTCTTTATGGACGACAATGGAACTTTTACGCGCAATGCCGCAATACACGCCAGCACGGCTTTCGCGAACCTCCGCAAGGAACACCCGGAGGTTTACCATTCTATAGTAAACCTGAAGTTCCCTGGTCCCGGGCAGCGAGATACCCCCGTCACTGACAGACGGGGTATCATAAGGATCGTGCAGCTGCTTCCCGGCAGGCGTGCCGCTTCCTTCCGCGACACGCTCGCGACGCTGTTTGAGCGGTACCTAGACGCGGACCGATCCCTGGCTGACGATATATACGCCCGCGCCGACACAAGGGACCAAGAGCTGCTGGATAACAAGCGCGTTAAGAGCTGCGAGTCTACAAAAAGCCACATGCAGGCCGTCAAGGAGAGCGGCGCTTCGTCGAGAGTATACGCGCACGTAAACGAGGTGCAAAACTACACGGCTACGGGCATGCACACACGTGAGATCCGCCAGTTGCATCAGATGAAGAAGAGCGACTGTACTCGCGACTACCTACCGGAGAGCGTGTGCGCAGGAATTGACCTGATGAACATCCTTAACAAGAACGCCATAGTCAGGGGCGAGAACCCCTCTGCCAGCATTGACATCATAGGCAGCAAGTTGTTTTCAGTCTTTAGGGATCTAAAGATGCATGAGGAGGCTGGCGTACCGCAGCCAAGGTCGTTTGCTCTGGCCAACAAAAGCAGGAGAGAAGAGTACAACGCCAGGCACAAGCTGACCGCTGAACAGCCGGCGAGTAAGCGTATCTGTTCATAATCATGTCATCAATTATTTTATAAAAGAGTATAACGTTGCAAATGGCATCTGAAGCACAATGAGGCATGTGTGACAGCTTATAAAGCCGCCTGGCTAAATCGATAGCGGACATGCCAGTGAACGACTTGACAATCTGGCGTATGTAAGATGGTTCATTCTATTTGCAAGAAATTCCCACAAGTTTAACTTGCGTTTCCCCGTTAACAAATGGCATTTGAGGCATGTGTGACAGCTTAAAAAGCCGCCTAGCTAAATCGATAGAATGCGCTTGTCAGTCGTAACGACACCTAGGAAGCCTGATCAGCGTCATCGTCGCTGTCCAAAACGATGACGTCGTTGTCGGTCTTCTGTCGCTTGCTGGCCTGCTCGTCCTCGCCGTTGCCGTCGCGCTTGCCGACCTCCGAGTGCTGGTTGTCGTCGATCTTGTCGTCCGCGGCGACGTGTTCATCCTCTTCGTACGTGGGCTCGGGCTCGGGCTCGTCGTCCACGCTGTCGGGCAGGGTGTCGGAGCCGGCCATGAACGCGAGCACAGTGAGCTGGGTGTCGAACTCGAAGTAGGGGAACGAGAGCTCGGGATGGCGCTCGTCGTTCTCCTCGTCGGTGTCCATGCCGAGCTCGGTGCAGATGGGGCAGAGGACGGGCCAGTCCGGGTCGGCGCTCTCCAGGAAGTCCCATACGCAGCTGATGCACACGCCGCCGATGTGGAAGTGCGGGTTAGGGGTCTTGCAGGAGTACACGTTGGTGAGCGTCTCGTTGCAGACCTGGCAGGTGCTGTAGGACTCGAGGACGCCCGCGCCGTTCTCCAGGAAGCCGCCGGTCTTGGTGCAGATGAACGCGGCCATCTCGAACTCCTCGTTGCCCCTGCCGACGCTGGGAGTGAATGAGCAGTCTGCCTTCTCGTCACCGTGAAGCTTGAGGGCCGCCACCCTCGCCCTCTCCTCGTGCACGGCAGCCGCGTCCTTGACAGCACTCGTCATCTCTTTCCTGCAAGGGGCGCAATTTCTTGCGATGCCCTCGAAAAAAACGCCGTTCAGACGGAAGGAGGACACGGGTACCAGACCTTTGCAGCGGTGGCACCTGGCCTTGGGTGAGGCTGGCGTTTTGTCAGGGTTGGCTGCCTTCCACTTTTCGATGCTCTCTTCGTTCTTGTAGGTTTTCTTCACCATCTCGCCGGTTTCCGGGTCGTACAGCCATCGGTTCTGGGTTCCGCACGTCCTCATCCTCGAAAAAAGTCGTGAGCAGGCAAAATTTCGGGTGATTCGGGCCTCGAGAGACGAACAGAAGCGAATTTCGGGTGCTCAGGGCCTCTGGAACGCAAACCGGACCGAATTTCGGTCGAGCCAGACGGAAGGAAAACAAATTTGGGCGGTCCGGAACTCCGGAAGACGACCAGCGGCGATTTTTGGGTGGTTCGGGCCTCGGGAATTCGAACAGCGAAATTCTTGGGTGCTTCGGACGCTTAGCAAACAACACCACAGGCGAATTCTTGGGTGGTTCGGGCCGTTTAGGAGTTTCTTGGGTGTGCAGACTGGATGGACAGTGAGATGGATGACTTTGGTGGGGGCTTCCTGTTAATAACCTTTTTTGTTCACTGCCATTTTGGCTTTTCGACCAGAAATCCGTTTTTTCTAGAGGACCGGCACCGCGTGGCGTTTTTTTGGGCGCTTGTACCGGTTCAGGCAGAAATCCGTACGGGCTGACGCATTTCCAGAGGACCAGAACCACGTGGCGTCTTTTTGGGCGCTTGGGTCGGTTCGGGCAGAAATCCGTACGGGCTGACGCATTTCCAGAGGACCGGATCCACGTGGCGTCTTTTTGGGCGCTTGGGCCGGTTCGGGCAGAAATCCGTGCGGACCGAAAGCTCAAGTGCATTGACAGGAATTGCATGCCAATAATTTTTGGTGGACCCGTCGACCTGAGCTCTGGACACCATATCAGCTGCATTCAGTGCCATTCTGTCCGAAATTGTGTTGCCATGGAGGAGGAGAATACATCCAGTTCTGAGTATTCTTCCACGGAAAGCAGCAGTGAATGCGATTCTGACAAGGAGAACGTACCTCCCAAAGGGCAAATTCGGGTGGAGCGGACGCCGGATCGGAGCTCGTCCACCGGAAATTTCACGAACAGCTGTTTGTCGTCTAAAGAGCTGGTTTCTAGGGATCAAGTGGCCTCTTTCGAGTTTTCAGAGCCTGTTTCCGAGAGCAGGAGGCTGCACGAGTCCGCCCAAGTTTTCGCTTCTCGTGTGGATGGGACGCCGGAGCAGAGCCCGTGCACCGGAAATCGCGTCATAAGGCTCAACGAGGGGCCTTTGCCTTCCAAAGTTTTGGTTCCCAGGGACTTTGCAACCAATGTCCTGGCCCAGTTCTCTGATATGAAGGACAAGATCGAGAATGTCGTCTCAAAGAACAAGAAACTGCGCGACGCCGCCCGAAAACGGCACGAGAGGGTCCGGAAGAAGCTGGTCGTGGAGGTGGAAACGGTCAGGCAGGAGCTGGAGGAGAAGGATGCCACCATTATTCAGATGAGGCGGACGGTGTCTGACCTTATGAGCAGCAACGACAGGCTGAGGTGCAGGCTTTCGGAGGTCGAGACGGCGCTTGCGAATCAGAAGGCGACTGTAAAATAAAATGACGGCCAGTTGTCATGGAGAAGCGGAAAGGCGTCGTCGGCGCTTTGCGGAGGCTGTTACGCTTTTTAACAAGGGGCAGAAGCAGGGCGGTTGTATCGGCGGAATGCCTGCTGCGTCGCCAGATGTCGGCCCCCAGAAATCAGGACGAGCGAACCAGACACAACAGCTTGGATTTAGAACATCCGTATCCGGTCCCTCGCCGCGAGAAATCCAGGTTGTGCAGGGAGACGCGATAGACCTTATAGCGCACAGTAGTTTCTAATCTTATAATGTATATATCATGCGCCCTTTGACATCTTCCAACGAGCATGCCCCCCCGGTTGTGGAGGGGCTCTCAGACCTGAAGCCGGTCGAGTCACTCGACCCTGTTTTGCCAGGCAGGCACATTGCGGCGATTCTGGGTTTGCTGTCAGTAGGACTGTCCGCCTGGCTCATCCTGTTTGCAATGCTATGGGTGCTATTGCAGTAGCTGTCGATTATTTTGTGTGTGCACTTTATGGGCGCGTGTTTTAGCAAGAGGACAGACACGCACTGCGGCAGATGCGTGGTTGTCGTGAATGGGCGCGTGATCGTAGAGCCGCTGCTGGAGTCGGTGCGCGACTCCGTGCCTCGCGCGGTGGGCGATGGGCGTGTGCAGCCACGATGGCATTTGTAAATATAACTTTCGTAAACTTTCGTTAATAAAAAGGATTTTGACGCAAACGCTCGCCTAACAGGGCGACGAAATTGTAGAAACACTCAGTAAATGACAAAGCAGTTCCGTGTGTCGCCGGACGCCCGCGACGTGCGCCTCAGCGTGCGTGCGGCGTCCGTGGTCCCGTTTAATTATTACGGCAAAGCGCGGCGAGAGACTCTACGCCGCATCGCGCTTATGCAGGGCTTGCGACCGTTCCGCAGCGCCACCCTGCGCGAGCTGGAGTGCAGCGTGTTCGCAAACCAGCGGGCCATCACCATACAGCGGTGGGTGAGGCGCAAGGTGCTGCCGTACGCACGCGCCAAGAGAACGATCGCTCGTCACCTGGCAGCGAGGGTGTCTAACAAGGAGGACCCGATAACGATGGACGCGCTGCCGTCGAAAGAGAGAGTCTTCAAGTTCGTGCGTCCCACGCGGCAAGTGGTGGGGTTTGACGCCGTGCGGCTGGCGGAGTACATCGCGACGTCAGGGAGGTTCGAGGACCCCGCCACGCGTTTTCCGTTCACGGCGGTAGACCTGTGGCGTCTGGATAAGCAGGTGAGGGAGCTGGGGTTCCAGAGGCACTCGACGCTGTTTATATACCAGCACCCGGAGATAGTGGACGCGATACGCGAGCACGAGTCGCTAGTTGCCGGCATAGACAGGGTCGCGACCGAGCTGGTGTCTAGCATGATCGATATCGTGGGCGGAGAGAACGTGGACGCACAATCGCTGATGGCGGTGGCGACAGACTATATTCCCCAATGGCGCGTCTACATGCGGCACTTGCGCGCGCTCGACGAGCACGCGAGCAAGGCGACGGCGCAGACGTGCGTGAACATGGTGAAGGCTGAGAGGGACGCGGCGGCCGCCTTGGGCGGCGAGGTGCCCGCGTACACGCTAGCGTGGCTGGCGGCTTCCATGGCATACCACACGCTGCACGACGCCGGGATCGGTTGCGATCAGCCGCTTGTGGACACGGGGGAGATGATCGTGTGCGCCATGTTGATACGCTCTTCCGCGTGAACACGCAGCAGGGCCAGGCAACAGGCATTGAGGAGGAACAAACGCGTTCGCGCTTCCGTGTGAGTCTAAATCGGCCCGGTTTATTAGATGCCATGTCTACCAAGCTCATACCCGTGGACCTGGAGGAGGAGGAAGCGGGCTCGGGGGCGGCGTTTCGGCACCGGCCGTTCGGGGCGGTGTGATGGACAACGTCGAGTTCGTGGAAGACGACGACGGCGATTGGCCCGCGCAGGCGCCGCACAGCGGACGCAAGCATAAGGGTGCGCCATACGCACTGGCTAAGAAGAAGGCGAGTGCGAAGGCGGACGAGGGCGAATTTTTTGAGTCCCTTGCCAACCCCAAAAAGTCCAAGTCATTCTTTGCGCCTCCATCTGCCCCGCCGGTAGCGGAGAACGACTTCACGTTTGACGGGTACGACGACGACGACGACGCGTACGAGGAGGACTTCGGCTTCGGGGCTGACGTGGTGGACGCCGAAGCCGTGATGCCCAAAAAGAGCCCCCAGCAGATACACGCGGAGAAGATGGAGATCCTGCACAAGCTGCACCGCTACAAGGAGAAAGGGTTTTCCGTGCCAGCGTTCGACATGCGGTCGGACATTGACGAAATGCGGTTCGAGTTCGACAAAGTATCGCGGTCGGTAGAGTCCAGGCACGCCGTCAACACGATGCGGCAGATGCTGGTGGCCACTACGTCCGCCATTCAGTTCTTTAACACACGGTACGACCCTGTGGGCCTGCGCCTGGACGGATGGTCCGAGAGCATTCTGGCAAACATATCCGACTACGACACTGTGTTCGAGAGACTGTACGACAAGCATCGCCACCGCGTGGCCATGCCCCCTGAGATCGAGCTGATGCTGATGATGGGGGGTTCGGCCATGATGTTTCATATGTCGGCGTCGTTTGCCAGCGCCGGACTGCCGTCCATGACGGAGATCGCAAAGACCGACCCCGAGCTGATGAAAAGCCTTGTCAAGATGATGGTGTCCAAACAGGAGGCCGCGAATGCAGCGGCGCCTCCCAGACCCCCGTCCCCGGCCGCAAACGATGAAGAAGCGGGCGCTGCTGGCGGGTACGTGATGCGCGGCCCGGGGTTCTTCAGACCCGACATCCCCATCCCCGTGAACATGGACAGGGTCGTCAGGGAGGTCGTTCCGCCTGCCCCTCCTCCACCTGCCGCCGTGCAAGTAATTGACGACGAGGCTGGCGACAGCGGGGTCGAGGACGGGTCGGTGCGCGGGTGGGACAGCGATGTGCGCAAGGTGCAGGTGGACGCGGTAAAGAAGAAGGCCAAGAGGAGGTCTGGCGGCAAGAAGTCTCAGACGGCCGCATCGGCGACCGACGACCCGTCACGGGTCACAATGGACCTATAAGCGTTTCTGGTCTCAAGGGTGATGCTGCCCGATGCTCGTCGATGGTGGCCATAGGTCCTGCGATCTTCTCATCCAACAGGACCTTATTGATACACGTGCCGTCCAACGTGTAAATTACCCCCAGCACTCGTCCAAAGTTGTCGAACCCTTGGCAGTGCAGTGTAAGGAACTTTTTGTTAGTGGTGTCGATCAGCGTCTGGATATCCTTGGAGGTCTTGACCATATCGTCGACGTCTAGTTTCACGTCTGTTGACAACTGTATCAGTCGGTTGCGCGCCTTGACTGCTGCCATGCGCGTGGTGTCGCGGTTGGGAGTATCGAGCCTGGGTGCGATTTCCGCGGCATCTATTCCCCAAAGTCGCACGGTAAGCGTCGCTGGCAAGCTGGTCCACGGGCTCAGGAACGCGACCTTGACGGTGTCCCCGTCGTATGCTTTGACAACTTTGACGGGCGAAAATGCGTGCCCTTTAAAAGAGAACGGCTCAAGTTCGTGCAGCACCGCGTTTCTGAGGACCTCTTCCGGCTGTTTGTCCGGCTTAGGACCGCAATTGCATTGTATCTTTCTAAGCAGCATCTTCCCTATTCCCATTTGAATGAAGCTCAGTTTATTTTTGTCAGCATATAATGACATTCGATGAGGTGCTCAATGTCAACGCTGGCTGGTAGAAGATGCAGGAACAGTTGCGCGCACCAAACAGCCGCGTGTTCGGTTCACGTCTTATCTCGTGCCCGCACGGCGCATACAACAAGAGGCAAGAACGTACTGGAGCATTACGGGTATCCTACATTGGAGAAGGCGATAGCCGAGAACCGCGAGCCCACGCCGAAGGAGTTGCGCGTGCACAACAAGAAATTGAAACGTTGGATAAGGGACCATCGGAAGGAGGCGAAAGAGGGGCCTCCTCCGTCCCCGGCTTGGATTTTGGAATTCGGCAATCGTCTTCTTCACTTAAAAACGTAATTAATTGGAATTTGCTGCAGATTTATCGAGCAGAGAGCATAACCATGCATAAGTTCCAGCAAGTCTACATCCTCATTAGCCACCACAACTGCCTCAGGGGTTGACATCGTATAGGGCGCGTATCCTGTGACCTGCGTCACACTTGATGTCGACCATATTGGACTCGAGGGTGCGGAGAAGGCCTCGCCCGTGGTGTTCATCCATCGCACAATGCCGATATCTATCAGGCCGTACGCCCAATTCGCGTCAAATGCGAACGGATGCGACACGGTGACGGTGGTGGTTGTACCGCTACTATATACGGACGTTTGGGGGGAAGTGGGGTACGAAGACCCTGCTCCAATCATAAAAAAGTCGAGCGCTCCGTTGTGTTTGATGCTGATAGATATGCTATTGGGTCCCCTCCCGAGTGTTGGGTTCCAGAACTTTATCCTGACTGCAAACTCGCCAGGAAGTATCGCGGGAGTGTTTGTCGCTGGCACGATTATGAGGCGTTCATCCTGCAACGGCATGCGGGCATATCGGTCCACGCGCAGGCGCCTGTCGTTGTACCCTGTCGAGTCAAAGGCCCAAGAAGGAAACACGGGGTTCTCGGAGTCGTAAGCCGCCAACCTCTGCGTGTCAGCTGCGGCGATAATGGCGTTCACATCAGCCACCGTCTTGGCGACCAGCGAGTTTCGCACACTCTCTGTCAGCGTGAACAGAGGGGGCGTACCTGCCTTCAGCAAACTCGCGCGACTGGGAGTGACGTTTGCCACCGTCCAGTCAACGTCGGGCGGGTCTCGCATGTCTCTCGCTATCTCAAGATATGTGAGTCGATAGTCGCCGTCTATGGGATCGAACGCGTCGTCGCCGCTAACTTCAAAAAACGTCTCATACACGCCTCTAGTCGGGTTGAACACGTCGAATGCTAGCACGTCCTTACCGTACGCGTTCAGGCCGGCCTGAAATCTGGCCAGGTTACCGAGTGCGAACGGGTTGAGACCGAACATCTTTGTGTGATCCGAGAACGTAATGGAGCCATTTACGTCAAGCCGGTCAACGTTCGAGACTGACATTTGCGGACACAGTAGTAAATGACATGTTTTGCGAGCAAATAACGAACCCCAATCTCATTAGTGAATCATTCAACTGTCAAACACAAAGATCGTCTTTTCAGGATCGGCAGATCCCAATACGCGTTTGTTTATCCTCAACTGTCCATTGATTATGGTGAACCTATACCTAGTGTCGCCAGACCCCATTTCAAACGAGTCGGCTTCTGCCACCATCTTGCTAGTGCCAGGCCGTACGATAATATCAACCGGCTGGGCAACCTGCGGAGTAGAGATTGTGATCGCCTCCGACCGGTTGTCATTCGCATGTGCGATTTCCAAAAAACCGTGCGGGTTGGTTGTCTCCTGTCCCGACTCGCCGCTGGGGAAAAACTTGACCGACGAGGTGGAACCGATCAACACGGCATCTCCCATCAACCGTAGCTGCCTGCCAGACTGGACGGACAGGTCGGCATTGGAGGTGCTGGACACAATTGCGCGTGTTGCGCTCGATCCCGTGCTGGCAAAGGAGGCATCGGCGCGCACCCCGATGTCGAGTGAGGCTGATTCGTACGTGTTGGTGGCTGCGTCGACCAGGTGCTTTCCCAGCGCGCGAATGGACGTACCGCCGCTAGCCGCCTTGCCGTCTCCGGGATACGTGTGCAGCTCGCCGACCGTCACAACGTGACCCGGCGTTCCGTCATTTACAAGCACGCTATTGCCTGATAACACAAGATCGCGTTTAGTCGATTGCACTAGTGTGTGATAAACCGCAGTGTCATTTGTTGTGGGGTATTGATCAGCGTGAAGTCCTTGAAGCATCACAGACGTCGACCCAATTGTCGACGTTTTGAGACCGATTAATGTATCGGCTTCTGAAGTTGTCGTTCCAATGGAACTCGCTGTGTACTTTTTTACTGCCACCCCCGTCTTGGTCTCAAAAGTGGTGTCATCCTCTCCAATGATGAGCTTTGCCCCCGTTGATCCTGATTGCAGCACGGGCCCTTCCGCCGTCTGGTCGAGCTTAAGAGCGCCGCGCTTTGTGCCGTCATCAGACACAGTGATGAGTTCCTTGGTCTGGATGGACCGGAAGTACAGCCGCCCCGTCGCGTTTTCGAGCGGAGGAGGCATTATGAGATCCGGCAAAGGTTTTCACACTAGCATCGATGAAAAAAACGGCCACCAAAGCACAGTCTTAGCGTTTGTTGTACACCTCCATGACAACGTCCACAGCGTCTGAGTCGATCGCGCCCAAAGAGTTGACAGTCAGACCGGCCGAGCCTGACGGGTCGTCGGAGGCTGGGAGTGGGTTGCCCAGGAGTGTGTCCGCCGCCATCGACCCCTGCGTCTTTACAATCTGGAGCGTCTCGTCGTCGGCGATTCGAAAACCGTAAGTGACTGTCAGCGGTTCCGAGTCGTATTCGTTGGCGTACCTGTACAACTGCGTGTCACGAATTTGCGCGACGGTCATTATCGGGTTAGTGGTGTCTACAACGCGCCAGTTCTTGTATGCGACCGATATGGCAGCGCCGGATGTGTAAGTACGCCTTGAACCTATGAATAGCCCGCGATCAGATGCCGTTTGACTTTGCAAGGAGGCAACAGACACGATCTGAGAGGGGGATACATCATTCGTGGCAATAGTCCTCCACGGAGCCAGTGTCTTCTTTACGCCGTTAATAAACAGTTCCGGCGACGTCGGCCCCATGAGGATGCCGAGCACGAACTCGCGGCTGCCGACAACAGGGTACGCCGTCTCTGTGTACTTCAGACCGGTGGTGAGAAGGATGCGACCCCCGCGCCAGACCCACACGCTCACGTACGCGTCAACACTGTCAGGGTAGCCTATTGTGACAAGTTCCACCATGTCTACCGCGGTGTTAACGGAGCCGCTGATGTCGCAAGCAAACGGTGCCGTCATCGCTTCACCTTCCGCCCCAGAGTAACCACCGATGGCCGCCGATAGTGACGTAATGGGCTTTACCACTCCAGTGTAAAGGATGTCGGAGCCAGCCCTGGCAACTGCGGCAGCGCTGTAAAAAGAAGTAAGGAAGCCGGTAAGACCGTACTTGGTTTCAAAGTATCCGCCTTCGTGATGCGGTGGGATCGTGCCCGAGTACTCGAGTGCTAGGCTAGAAACGCTGTCGGGAGAAACGTGCGCCGTGGGCTGATTGGAGGTATATGCCGCAAGTTTCCACATGTGGGGCTCTGTCAAAGGAGCGGAGAGGGACTTGACCGGGAGAGAGCTCAGTAAGACGCCAGATCCGGGCGCCTTTCTTACACCACTGTCAATGACGCGTGAAAACATGATCTGGCCTCCCTTGACATGCCAGTACGAACCGCGGTAGTCTCCTTGCTCCTGCGTCACGTTCTTATTCCACGTGATGGATCTGTCGCACCACCTCTTGTTGACGAGTCCGTCGCCCATGACCGCCAACCCCGCACCGTCGGCATTAGAATTTGTCGGAGTGTGCACGACCTCGATGCGCACGTTGTCGTACTGAGCTAAGGCAAAACAGTATTCGGTTCCGCCAAATGTAAGTGACACCGGTTGCGCGATCTGGACATTTGGAATGGCAGAGTCTGCGCCTCTGATCACCAGTCGACGCACACCGTCGATGTACACCTCCACTGTGCTCAGGTCCGGGTCGGCATACACGGTCCTCTTAATCATAAACCGATGCTCGAACCACTGGTCAGAGTTTGTCTCATCAGCTTCGGGCACGATGTTCGGGATGAGCGTGGACGCAATGGCGCCAGGCGTTCCGTAGTCCACGACGACCCCGATAGATCCGCCATCGAACACTTGCAACGAAAATCGCCCGTATGAAACCATCTGCCTAGACAGCCCGACAGCGTTAGACATGAACTTCGCGTCAAAGCTGATCTGAAAAGAATTTGTAGGGAAGAAACTCGCAGTGGCCGATGCTCCTGATGGGGTGCCTATGGTTGGCTGGTTGACCAGTATCACATGCTTTCCGTCAATATTGTGAATCAAGGTCCCTCCAAATGGGACCATCTCCACTGGGTCGTATCCCTCGTCTGAAGTGCTCATTGGGCTGTTGTTGTTGTTGAAGGTCCAGTTGGCGACGAGAGAAGTGGGCATGTTTGCCAGGTGCAGCTTCTTGTCCTCTATCAACACGTCAGTCGTCGTGGTGTTGACCGTCGTCAGGGTGCCGTCTACGCGCATGTCTCCTTGCACGTTGACGATGCCGCTCGCGGGGGCCAGGACCATGTCGCCAAGCAGAGTAGACACCTTCCCGCCAGACCCGTCTGTGCTCTTCAACACGAGATCCTTAGCCACGTACACGTCCGTCTGTGCAGACAGAGACAGTGTGGGGTTGGTGGTGGAGATCATGGAGTCCTCGAACCGCACGTGCTCAACGGCCACGCTGCTGCCATTCACGCTGGTGTCTCCCGTGATCCAGACGTTGCCTCCGACCGACGAGGTGGCGCCTCTTTTCCCCATGACCGTGACCGCGTCAACAGAGTACAAGTGGGGCTTGCGAGTCTGCGATTGGTTGGAAATGGCCAAGTTCTCGACGGGCTCTGACTGCAGTACCGCCCTTGTGTCAGGGTCGCTACCGGGCGTTGCGATCTTAGGGGCCAAGACGATCGCAGAACCAGCGCCGATGCGCACCTCCCCCCGGCCGCTCTGTCCGCGCTGATACGCACTTGGGTGTCAGACCTGACCTCCATGTCGATGCCGGCCGAGTCGACGACGCCCCTCCACGCGGTCTTGCTGTTTGCATTTGCGTCAGTGAACCCGGACCCGGTGTCGCCGTACACTAGACCAAGCTTAAACTCCTTGTTCTCGCCCACGCCAGACGAGATGGTCCTCTCAGAACGCACGGCCACACAATCCGGGGATGGGACACTCCCAAGGGTGTTTGTCACGACTACGGGGCGATGCGCGACGAACCTCGAGTCCTGCACAAGCACTTCGTCGCCGGCAGTGTGTCCCTCGAGCACCAGACGGTTGGTGGCCGCCTTCAAAAGGCTGTTTTGGGGCTCCGACGTGCTCGCGTCACGGGTGTAGTCGACGGACGCTAGATCGGCGTGCTCGGTCGAAAACGTCCCTTTGACGTACAGGTTGCCGTGGACGACCACGTTGTTATCCTCTAGCCCCGTCACCGGCAGCGAAGCGGCATCAGCGGCGTTGCCGTTGATGACATTCGGCACAAGGTCGATGGTAGTGGATGAGGCCAGCACAAGGGAGCTGTTGCTCAGGCTGTCAGAGCATACCTGCTCTGTGTACAGCTGCCTCAGTCTGCCGGTGCCCAGGGTGGACAACAACGTCGTCATAATATCTATGACTGTCAGATAGAAAAAATAAAGGCTGGAATAAACGTGCACATATTAATTTTTAACGTATGTCGCCCAGGTCTTCCCATTGCGCGGTCAGATTAGGTGGCGACCGTGATAGTGGCCTGGGATACGTCGTGTCGCCGAGGTCCTCCCATGGCGCTGTTAGGCTAGGTGTTGAATCATCGCGTGGACGCTTGCGATTGACAGGCGAGTCGGGGGGGAAGGACCCATGAGTCCGGGCGTCATATTAAAATACTTGTCAATCACGTCTTGTGCGGTTAAGGGGTTCAGCCTCCTTGCCACACTGTCGACATTTATAGACTCGTCAAAATCAAGCTCTAAGCCGCGCGCTGGCCTGTACCGCTTTCTTACACGAGGTTCGTCGTAGTCGTTCCGACGCGGCCTGTCGTACCTCATAGAGACATCACTGGGGTAAACGCCAAAGCACGTCGGCTCGTTACACTCGACAGGGCTCCCGTTTTTGTTTGTGCCTAAACCCTCCGTGTCCACAACTACAAACCGGCTGGTCGGCGAGCCCTCGCGGTCCACCCCGTTCATTCGCATCCCGTGCCAAGCACGTGACCGCCTGCGCGCTTCACCGGCTTGCCTAGTCCTTGCGCGGGAATGTACCGCGCAATACAAAGATCGTGGTCTACATGTGTTTTTACAGTTCTCCATTCTAGCGGTCAGTGCGCCGCACCGTGACATGTAAGGCTTATACAACACATTGGGAATAAAAAAAAATTTATTTTTCGTCTTGAATAATCGCAATTAAAGTAAGTCATACTCAAGTTGGCACCGGCGCATGCACGACCGGCTTCTTGTACAGGTACGTGTAAGCAAGTATTCCGGCAATAAGAGCACCGGCAGCTAAAAAAAGCATGCCGCTGTTTCTCGTTTCTTCTCTTGCAATGTCACGCATTCTAGTCTCGAAGGCAACCTGCTGCCTTGCCAGCCTCTGTGCCTGTTCTGGCTGCGCCGGGCGTCGAGCAATCGCACTTGGCGGTGGCAGGAACGATTGTGAGTGTACGTTGATGGGCTCGCGTTCGCTGTCCGACGGCAGCGCCCGCTCCATGGACGGACCTGGCTGCGGTTGTGACGCCCCTTGTGTCTCGTCGTCCGCAGCAGGCGAGAACGAGAAAGCTTTTCCAAGAGGAGCCCCGCCGCTCATCGATATCCCTCACACGTAGCGAGAGACATTCGCCGCCGTGAAGGCGCGTTCTCAAAGAGAGTCAACGTACTCCTCGATCGTCTCTGCCGCCGCCGTGAGCCTTTTAGATATGGCAGAGCGCTTCTTGACCTCGAAGACGGGCTTGATCATGTTTGAAAATACGCGCTCAAGGTACCTCTCGATGTAGTGGCTGTCTTTGTTTACCGGCATGTCGTCCGCGTTGGCCCACGTCGCAAGCACGCGCAGGAACTTAGCCATTGCCTTGATCTCATCGTCTTCTAAACACGGATACAAGGTGGTGGAGAAGAACTTGTCGAACTCGGCCCTGTTTTCGCAGCTCATCAGGACAGGCATCGCGCGCTCCACCAGCCTTAGCCCCTTGCGCCCGTGCTCGTTAATACTTTCTTCCGCCTTCTTCCAACCGTCCAGGATTGTCGAGATGCCGTTTTTTAACACCTCCGGAAGGTCCTTTTGGGACCTGATGTGCATCAGACATACCACTTCCACGTCGCTGATCGTCCCCTCCATGGTGCCTGACTCAAGAATCCTCGCGAGTCTCATGATGACAGTTTTTAGCACGGTCCTGCACTCGTTGTCGGGCTCGTCAAGCATGGCCTGTACAGTGTTCACCATGGACAAAGGGAACGACCATTTGTGCATGGCCCCGTTAATGCGGACCTTGACGTCCATGGTGTCAAATGTAATGTCGAATATTTGCGCCTGGTGAGCGCGACGGGCTTAGACAGAAAATACGTACGGACGGATCAGCCAGAACGCGACGATGCCCACAGCGACCGACACAAACTGCGACACCATCCTCTCGTCCGACAACGGGTTGCGCTGTCCGTTAGATGCGGCGACGTATGAAACGACGGAGATGATGAAGAACTTGACGAGGTCCTCAAGCATGCCACCGGGAAGCATCGAAGTTTATATACAGATCTGCTAGATATTTTTTCGCTTACGCGTCGCCGATACTGTAGTGTATATGAGAGCAAGAGATGTCCGCCGTGCAGGCTTTCAACAGCATGATGCATTCATTCCTTTGCGAGCTGGAGCTCGCGTATCCGGGTGAGAAAGTGATACCTGGACTCATCACTGCCTTTCAGCTTGCAAGCAAATCGAATGCGAAGGTGCCACTGCAGAAGTACATGGAGGCGATCGCTCCACACATGCAGGGCATCATGAACAAGGACGAGAGCGTGTTCGCAGCGTTCGGCGACGTGCCGTATCTGAAGGAGATCGATTTTCACAGCAAGTGGAAGAAATCGCCGCGCGCTACCAAAGACGCCATCTGGCAGTACCTCCAGACCCTTGCGATGCTCGGGATCGGTGTTCAGGAGATCCCGCCGGAGATTATGAAGCAAGCGGAAGATATGGCGGCATCGTTTGCCAACCGCATCATACAGAACAAAGAGGATCCGAATGAGGCATGCGCTACGCTTATAAAGACTATCATGCAAGGTGGGGCGTTGGACGTGTGTAAACTGGAAAATTAATGTGAACTTACTAATACAAACGCGGATGGGATTTCTGAGCGCGTATTTTGAAGGGTTGTCCGATGATTACATGTCTTTCTGGCCATTTGCGGAAGGGATTTCTTCGCGCGAACGTCTAATTTCCGCAAGGAGGTTTGGAATATACTGTGCAATACTTGGAGGTACGCTCACAAACTCGTTTGCGGGCGCGTTCACTGGTATGATGATATCCGTAGCAGCGACGGTCGCGTACGTGATAGACCGCCGCATGCTCGCTCGTCGAGCAATGCGCGACATGTGCAAAAGGGAGGCGATAGCGAATTACATGCCGGGCGTCGCACCCGGTTCGCTGCCCACGCCTCCGCCTGCCATTCCGTCACGCGATACATATCGCAGCGTGGTGGAGCCATGGGAGGTGGCCGACTCTACCAGGATCACAAACATGCCCGCGAACGACGACATGCAGAGAAGGAGTATGTGAGACGGCCTTTTTTTCTGTTGCATCTAATAGCACGGCGCTATCAAATGGATCAGCCGATAGGCGCCGGCAAGGCGCACGGGCTCCACTTTCGCGAGCGGGTCGCCATAGACGTGGAGGAGTGCAAGGTAAACGGCCAGTGCGTGCAGAATGTCGCAACCAAGTACGGAATCGACAAAAAGACCGCAAGGCGTTACCACAAGCTGTGGAAACACGACACGGCTTTAGGACTCGACTACACCAAGGAGGATGACCTGAAAAGGTCTGCGCTCCGTCCGCTTGTACGTAAAGTGTGGGACAAGACGACCGATTCGGGCAGGGTCGTCAACGTTCCGCGTGTCGTAGAGGTCATTCCGACACAGGAGGCGCGGTACGGAAAAGATCGATGGGGGCGCCTGTCTCAAGCAATATCCGAGTTGCAGACGAAGCACGTGCAATATATGTCTGCCGACGAGCTCGCGTACTTTGTCAATATCGCTACCGGGAGCTCGGTGGCGGCGCTGGCCCGCGTTCCCGAGAAGAGTCGCCCGCTGTTTGTGCAGGCGCACGCGCTGCTAAATCAGCGCAAGCTGACCGCAGGCGATGTGCAGAGAGCCAGAAAGGAAAACGGACTTTCGTACAAAAAGATCGCTTACAACTACATCGAGAAAGACATACAATACGTGAAGGATAAGACAGAAGACTTGATGTCTCTCCAGCGCCAACTGTTCGCTGAGGATTGCGTGTTCATCGACGAGTTCAGCGTTGTGATGAACATGGCGCCTGCGCGCGCGTGGGCCAAGAAGGGCGAAATGCCTCAACTGCGCCGGCGCGAGCAGGGCGACTCGCGGACCATAGTGTGGGCGGCAATGAAGTGGCCAAAAGACGACGGGTCTCCCGCCTTCTTCTTGCGCATATTTCCCCCGTTGCCGTCGAGGATTGCAAACCACGACCCCGGCGTGCAGCCGCGACAACAGGGCGCCGCCGAGTCTCTGCGTCAAACCACGTGGTGGGAAGGCCTGGTTCACATTGTCGGTGATCTGGTGAGACAAGAGGAGGGTGGGGGCGACACGGCGCGGCTCTTTAAGATGCGCCCACTCATCAGACGCATGTCAAAAGAAGGCAGTTTTTTTTACAGATGGTTTGTGGACAGTT
>RPFO01000288.1:196257-231257 GCA_009746045.1 Mesostigma viride
CCGAGATCATGAATGAAGTCTACGGAAGCGTCCTTCAAAACGTTTTCAAACAAGTTCGCTTTCTTCGCGTGTCATATTCGAGGAAGTTCGAGTCGCGCAGGAGAGGACAGGCCGCCACTTGGCCATTTTATTGGCGTTTGATTCGTTCAGCCAAATGGAGAGAATTATGTACGCCCAGCTAGCTGATATGAACTTCTGTATTCAAGAGGGTTTTTTCAGACCACAGATGGATCTAAGAGTGCCAATAGACCCAAGGACGGAGTTCCGCCTTTTGGTGTCGTTCATTACAAAGGGGCCAAAGATAGAGTTGGGGGAAGAGGAAGGGGCTCAGCTTGGGTGCACCTCCGGGCGCGCATTTTACCCGAATGTTACGCATTCTCTGCGCGTGAGGGCTGATGCATGTGTAGGGGCAGTATCCCTCAACATGAACTTTTTCTTGCTCTCTGACCCGATCGTGAGGGATGGGGATCGCATGCGTGGTATGCGAAAGTGCTCCAAGGAGGGGTGTGGGTGCGAAACAGGACCTCAGAAGTGGTGTAGAGGATGTAGGGATGCCAGATATTGCAGTGAGGAGTGCCAGCGTGCGGACTGGAGTAGGCATAAGGATAGATGCGAACGTCTGAGGCAAGCGAGGGAGGTGCTGGCAGGGGTGAAGTGGGGGGTTAATAACATGACGACGATACTGGATGGAACTATGGGGTCTGATGTCGACTTCTCCTTCAACTTCTACGACGGCTCTACCTCTTAGAAAAACTGGAAATGTAGAGTAATAACTTGTTTATATGATGTTATTTTAAATAAATTAATGTTTATTTATAACGTATCATTTTCCTCCTACGCGCAGGAAATGGTGGAGGTTGAGTGTTTGGCCAAAAGGCAAAGGACCGACGCACTTCGACAAAATGGAAGGAGTCTTCCATTGTACATCAAAAAAATAGTTGAGGATTACTGGCTCGCTTCCGATTCGACTCCTCGTCCGAGTCCGGTCATACCGGACAGTGTCAAAGTCTGGAAGGTTTCAGCACATCAATCGCACATTGAATAGATAATGTTTTATCGCCATATTGCTGTTCGACAAGTTGCGCCTTGGGGCGTTTCTTTGTGCCAAATTTAAACCTTCGTATTAATAAACAAGTACAATAAAAAAATTTCAAAACGTTTTTTGAATTTTATTTTCCGGGGCCGGTATGTTATCGTAAACTGTCGCAGATGTCCGGTTCGACGGAAGATTCGTCTGATTCGTCTAGTCACCTCCTGATGGAGGATTGGCAACGACTTCAACAACACCAAGCGGTTGCCACTGTCATTCAGAGTGTTGCTCGCTCAATAGGGGCGCCGCGCAAGTGTGATGTGTCCACTTGCAAGAAAACCGCTCTCGGATTTGACTTGTATTGCCGAAAGCACGAAGAACATTCTCGTCACATCGAAAATGCCCTCAGTCGCGGACTTGGAATGGCGGGCGCCCTCGGACCTGGATTGGCGGGGGGGGCCCTGCGACTTCGCCTGGACATGACTGCCGGAGAGGTCGTGGGTGTAAATTTTGATTTCACCGGGGGAGACGAGTACTTGCTTGAAGATTGGATAGTCAAAGACTCCGCGACAGGTGCGGACTTGGCAAAGGGAGGCTACGTTGCCGGCGCCCAAGAAAATGGTTGGAGTAGCTTGAGATGCTTTTTGATGACGACACCTTTTGCCGACTCGCGTGACACGGATGTAAGCGAACTTTATCGGCGTATGTGTTTTGCGCTCGCCGACATTCCGCTGATAACTCAACGAGAGTTCGATTTTCGCGTGGAAACAAAAGCCAAAGCGATTGTATCCGGCGTGAAGGCGATTGTGGAGGAGGAGCAGGATTCTCTGTGTGCAGAGTATTTGGAGAGAGTGGCCCCGATGAAGACGAGGAGGTCCGAAATCTATCCTGACACCGCCAACAAGGAGGCAAAGTTGGTGGCCGCCAAAGAAGAGATGTTCGCTCGTGTCGATGAAATGGCGGCGAAAGAGGTTCCGAGAGTTCGCTCGATCGGTTGTTGCAAAACCTGCAGAGAGTGGAACGAGTCGCGGGACAGTCTATATTGATATGAGTTGCGCCCGCCGGCGTTTCTCTCGTGTTGAATGCCCCCCTCTACATACACATTATATTGTCTGGACATTCGTATGTAGTGACAATCGTAGTCAATGTGATTGCCATTCGTTTGTACGTAAAAAGTGGTTATTGAGGAAGTTGCGCCCCAGGGCGTTTCTTTGTTGCATTTTCTTCAAATTTTAGCTCGCGTAAATAGATGAAGATGACTTAATAAATGCCAATTTTTTTTTATAATATAAACTACTCGCGGCCGGTATGTTCTGGTTTTGCAGATGTCCAGTCTGACGGTCGACATAAGGGGACGTCCATATCAGGACGCTGTTTTCCGGATTTTTGAGAAGGATCCCGATAAGAAGTGCCGGGATAGGAAATGTAAAAAGCTGTCAATTACCAACTTCGGTCTGTGTGGGGAACACATCGTAGATTTCGGAAAGGACATGATTTCCCGTCATCTGCAACAATACGTTGACAACAATTGTGTGGGAGGGGCGCAGATGGACGTCCTTCTTGAGGATGGAGTGGAGGGAGCCAAAAGGGCTGTAATTCGGCTGTCGGAAATGGATGATGACAAAGAGGACGTGAACATTCGCCTTAGGAGGCACGACGACAACACGGCCGATTGTGTGTTTGGGTCTGGAGGAATGGAGGATGAGAGCCAGGTCTTCCATGATGCCGCGGAGAAGGTGGTTGAATGGATGATGGGTTGGTCAAATCTTGACGTTCGCATATTCAACCGTCTGACGTCTGATTTCCTTCTTAGGGGAAGTTTCAAGATGGTTGACCGTGCAAGGCAGTCCAGGAACCAGCTATCCCTTTCCATGGCCAGTCCGATCGCACGCATGATTAAGGAGGGCCCTCTTCCGCGCAACCTTGCCTCGAGATTTCGAAAATACCATGAAGGGCCCGACCGAAAATCAGCAGCGATTTCCCATTCGCGAACCACTTATGGGTCGACGGAGTTGGTAACCGAATTTTTTTGCATTTCCTTGCCAAATGATTCTTTATGAGGGACATAGAGTTGTTTGTATAGAGAGTGAATTGACGAAAGTTGCGACGGCGGTCGCATCTTTTAGTGCGTCGTTCTCTTGTTATGAATCTCTGTTCTTTCTGAATTATAACGTTGTTTGTACCTTGACATAATGATGCATTTTTTGTATTGAGTTGCGACGTGGGGCGCATCTTCCTGCTGACTCGTATGATTTTTCCAATTTTTTTGTTTTGTTGTTGCAGATGGAAAAGGGCGGCCCTACATCGCAGGTGGTCGGCGACTCTCCCCCTAGGGAGGAAGTGTCTGAAGGGCAACCAGTTCAGGCCCAAGGCGGGGTGGTTTTACCGGATTAGGATACATTTGCACGGCTTCAAATGTATCCTAAATGCACCATTGGCAAACATGGTTTCTGGACATGGTCGATATCATTCATATGTTTGGCAAGCATGATATGATCATGCTTGCCAAAGATGTTGTCTCTTTTCATATTTCACACATATATTATCGGCCTCGGCGTGCCATGCTTCCACGTTTGTTGTCTCTTTTCATATATTGTAAATATGATCAATAAAATTCCAAACATGACCATGTTGGAGACTTCAAGTGGAGCATCATGATTACTGTTTTCACTATTACGTAACCCATGGTTCATGTTAACATGGCATAATGAGCAATCCTATTGACCCCATGACTAATGGTGAAGTTAATAAAGTTACATCGTGGCACGTCACTATAGCATCAAGTTGCATCATTGTGCATAAAGTAGTTTAGCACTGAGTTGGCATGCCAACACCAGGTACACTAAATAAATTAAAACCAGAATTGATAAACAACCCAGTATCCAAATACAGTATCCATATATATGCAGGTCGTACTACAGGTACAGCCACGGCTGCCACGCGGCTTCTGCAGCGATCACGCTCTTTCTCCTAGACAATTGCTCTACTGGTCCCTACAGGTCGGTCGACTTGGACCATGATGCGTCAAGAACCGTCAATTGACCGACTTAAACAAGATGTTTGTCTACATGCAGCTGTCTGCACCTAACTAACGTGAAACCGCGTGCTACCAAATATAGCGGGAAATGCATGAGTAACACATGTCAACGCACAACCGGTGGAAATCACGCGATACCAACCGCGGCAACAGTGGTGTGAACATAGCGGGCACTGCCATGCAAAAAAGCACCAGCAGCGGCATCAGTAGCAAATTGTAGTAGCGGAACAATAGCCACTACATCAATGCAACAACACATCAGCCCAGCAACACAGCAGCAGCATGACCGTAGCACAGCAGCAGCACAACTGTAGCTCAGCAGCACGGCCGCAATGCAGCAGTGCATCAACACAGCAGCACGACAGCAATACATCAGCGGCACGGCAGCAATGCAGCAACACATCAGCACAACAGCACAACAGCAGCACGGCAGCAATGCAGCAACAGTAGCATGGCAGCACAGCAGCAGCAGCAGCACATGAGCAGCTCAATGACAACAACCGCTGCTCGCGCTTCAGCAGTCGTCGTCGTCGTCGTCATCGTCATCGGCAAGGATGAGCGCTCGCTTCCGACGCCGGGAGGCGCCTGCGTTGTTGTTCTCCGCCACATCGTCGCTGGGTGGAACCATCTCGCGCAATCGAGCCTCGGCCAGGGTGATATCCGGCGCTTGCAACGCAGGGACGACCACACCGGGGCACCCGCAGATCTGTGCCTCCAGCTCGTGGAGAGGCACGCAAGAAACCGCGTCCTCCTCCCAACGGGCACCCCAGTACATGGCTACCATGTCGTTTTGCGTGTCGACAACAGCGACACGACCATGGTACCTGCCGTCCCGGCTTTCGGTGCGACCGTCCGCGGATGTCACACGCTCCGACGCCCAATGACACACGACTTGCCCTACGAGGTTGCGGCTGCCACTCTTGACCTGCAGCGTTATGCCTTCCCAGCATGCCTTCGCCATGCCGACGATGCCCTTCGAGCATTCAGCATCTTGCCACTTCACGACCGGGTGTTCCGCGTCACAGGGCACCTCCTTCAGCGCCTTTAGGCACTCCTTGGTGAGCTTTTTGTTCGCACCCAAGGAGACTGCATGGGGCGGCTGACCTCGCTTGCCCACCACTTGTGTCAAGACGAGGTCTGACGCGGTGATGATCACCGTGTGCGCCGCAGTGGTTGGCGGATGGGGCCATTGCGCAATGTCTGGGTTCCACGGGTGCCACGTGTCACGCAAATGCTTAGCGCGGTATACAAAGAGCTCAATAGAAGGTTGGCCGCCATCCTCCTTCGCAACCACCTCCTTGATGATGCCAAAGAGGACTGGAGTCCACGTGAGCTTCGAGTTGCAGAGAATACCAGCTGAAGGGTGCCAGTATAGAACAGCGGAGCCTTTCTCAACGCCTTGCATGCGCTTCAAGTAAGCGACCTTGGCTGTCATGGCCCTGTCTTCTGCCGCCCATTCCTGCTGTGTGTGGCCATCATGAAGAACTCGGTCTACCAGCGGGGTGACGCGCACCGCCTCTGCGTCGACCAACGCCATGAAGTGCTCTTCTTGCGTCGGTGGTGGTTCAGGCGCTGCATCGTGCTCACGCAGGGCGGAGATGTCCGCGCGAGATGGCCACGGCAAAGGGCGCCACTCCTCAGGCACCTCCTCAGGGGCATGTGGGACTTTTGCGAAAAAGGCCTCGTTTGGCTTGATGGTGTCGGGCGGAAAGTACCACTGCCAGATGCCATGGGGCAACTTCTGGACCCTTGTTTTGATCGACTCCAGCTCCTTCCCCAGAAACTCCATGTTCAATGGTGCGAAGGCTGGGGTGTCCTGCAACATCGGAATGCGGTCTGGATCCACAAGTCGGACGCCAAACAGCGGCCGCCCCTCCGCATCAAACTTGTAAGGCTGTGTCATCGCCTTCCCGCACCGTGGCGCGCCTTCCTGTCGAGTCCCCGCGGGCTGCCACGGCGTCTTTTGGGACTCCGTGGTCCGGTAGGACAACCAGGTCTCTGCGTTGCCCTGTACCTGGAAGAAGACCGCGTGGTGCACCTTCATTGAGCGACCGCGTTTTTCAGGCACCGGCTGTGCCGCTCCGCCGCCCGCCGGCTGCGCCGCCGGCCCGCCGCGCGCCGGCTGCCCCGCCCCGCCGCCCGTCGACAGCCCCGCCCCGCCGCCCACGCGCGCCGGCAGCGCCGCTGGCCCCCCGCACGCCGACCGCCCTGCCCCGCCGCCCGTCGACTGCCCCGCCCCGCCGCCCGTCGACAGCCCCGCCCCGCCGCATGCCAGCTGCGCCGGCCCGCCGCCCACGCGCGCCGGCAGCGCCGCTGGCCCCCCGCACGCCGACCGCCCTGCCCCGCCGCCCGTCGACTGCCCCGCCCCGCCGCCCGTCGACAGCCCCGCCCCGCCGCATGCCAGCTGCGCCGGCCCGCCGCCCACGCGCGCCGGCAGCGCCGCTGGCCCCCCGCACGCCGACGGCCCTGCCCCGCCGCCCGTCGACTGCCCCGCCCCGCCGCCCGTCGACAGCCCCGCCCCGCCGCCCGTCGACTGCCCCGCCCCGCCGCCCACGCGCGCCGGCAGCGCCGCTGGCCCCCCGCGCGCCGACTGCCCCGCCCCGCCGCCCGTCGACAGCCCCGCCACGCCGCCCACGCGCGCCGGCAGCGCCGCTGGCCCCCCGCACGCCGACCGCCCTGCCCCGCCGCCCGTCGACTGCCCCGCCCCGCCGCCCGTCGACAGCCCCGCCCCGCCGCCCGCGCGCGCCGGCAGCGCCGCTGGCCCCCCGCGCGCCGGCTGCCCCGCCCCGCCGCCCGTCGACAGCCCCGCCCCGCCGCCCGCGCGCACCGGCAGCGCCGCTGGCCCCCCGCGCGCCGACTGCCCCGCCCCGCCGCCCGTCGACTGCCCCGCCCCGCCGCCCACGCGCGCCGGCAGCACCGCTGGCCCCCCGCACGCCGACGGCCCTGTCCCGCCGCCCGTCGACTGCCCCGCCCCGCCGCCCGTCGACAGCCCCGCCCCGCCGCCCGCGCGCGCCGGCAGCACCGCTGGCCCGCCGCCCGTCGACGGCCCTGCCCCGCCGCCCGTCGACTGCCCCGCCCCGCCGCCCGTCGACAGCCCCGCCCCGCCGCCCGCGCGCACCGGCAGCGCCGCTGGCCCCCGCGCGCCGACTGCCCCGCCCCGCCGCCCGTCGACTGCCCCGCCCCGCCGCCCACGCGCGCCGGCAGCACCGCTGGCCCCCCGCACGCCGACGGCCCTGTCCCGCCGCCCGTCGACTGCCCCGCCCCGCCGCCCGTCGACAGCCCCGCCCCGCCGCCCGCGCGCGCCGGCAGCACCGCTGGCCCGCCGCCCGTCGACGGCCCTGCCCCGCCGCCCGTCGACTGCCCCGCCCCGCCGCGCACCGGCAGCGCCGCCCCGCTGCCCGCTGACTGCCCCGCCCCGCCGCCCGTCGACAGCCCCGCCCCGCCGCCCGCGCGCGCCGGCAGCGCCGCTGGCCCCCCGCGCGCCGACTGCCCCGCCCCGCCGCCCGTCGACAGCCCCGCCCCGCCGCCCGCGCGCGCCGGCAGCGCCGCTGGCCCCCCGCGCGCCGACTGCCCCGCCCCGCCGCCCGTCGACTGCCCCGCCCCGCCGCCCACGCGCGCCGGCAGCACCGCTGGCCCCCCGCACGCCGACGGCCCTGCCCCGCCGCCCGTCGACTGCCCCGCCCCGCCGCCCGTCGACAGCCCCGCCCCGCCGCCCGCGCGCGCCGGCAGCACCGCTGGCCCGCCGCCCGTCGACGGCCCTGCCCCGCCGCCCGTCGACTGCCCCGCCCCGCCGCGCACCGGCAGCGCCGCCCCGCTGCCCGCTGACTGCCCCGCCCCGCCGCGTGCCGGCTGCGCCGCCGCTGCCGCCCCGCCGCGCACCGATGGCGCCGCCCCTCCGTGCGCCGGCTGCGCCTCGCTGCACGCAGGCTGCACGACATCACCACGCACCCTGGTGACCTTGATAACCTGATCCTCCCTACCGGTCATCCAATCTACCGTGCTGCACCAACCGGCAAACGACTCGCGCTGCAACGGAGTGAGAAAGTTCCTGACATCGTAAGCGCACCCCAATACCTTGACCTCCGTGCCAGCGGGGACGGTCGAGTTGCAGTTCGCAGCTGCACCACTAGGCTGACTGAATGCCTCTTCTATGGCCGCCACCCAGCTCTCCAAAGTTGGGTACTTGTGCACGAAGCTAGGCCCCCCCGCCACAGCGTGTCTCATGTAGGCCACAAGCACGCCGAATTTCTGATCTGGGTCGGCGTGCGTGTGGCCCACGAGCATGCGGTGCATTTCGACGACGTCGAAGAAGCCAACGTGTACGAGCCACCATGCAAACAGTAAGACGGTGTGATTCCGGTTTTCACTCCCACCGTCCAGTTGCAGGCACAAACACCTGGGCATGTGCGGCAGCCCCGCCCTCCTCCATGGCTGGTCCCTCATCAACTGCGCCAGGATGTGCATCAGCATCGTGACGGTGACACTGCCGGAGAGGTTGTCGGTCATGAGGACCCATGCGAGAACGATGAACCACATCGCCTTGTACCCATGGACGGCCGCACAGAAGAGCGAGAACGGCATCATGCCACCTGCATAGCTGCCCCATGAGTCGGGCCCCCCCACCAGCTTCGGCCAGTATGTCTTGGCGTGATCCAGCTTGTCGAGGTTGATCGACAAAATGGCCGTCAACATAGCGGCCACCATCGCGCAGGCAAGCTCGCGCCTCAACCAATAGTTCTGGCGGGTAAACCAGGCCAGAGCGACATGTTGCTTGATTTGGTTGTCGACGTACTGCCGTTGTGCCTCAGTTGAAGCACCGCGGCGCCGCATGCGCAGTTCCACGCAGTCCGCGCAGTGACCGGTGCTCTTGTTGTGCGGGCATACCACCACCTTCGGGCTCCTCTGCCCTGGGAAGTAGTCGCCTTTGCAGTAGGTGCGCCAGATGCGGTAGAATGCGTTGTAGCCTAGCACCTTGGCCCCTTCCCCCGCTTCTGCCACCACGTCTTCAACGTACATGGCGTGCATCTCCTTGATGGACATGACGTCCATGAAGACAACGCCAGCATGAGTCGGGTCATGGTCTGCGATCTGCTGCACCAACTCGTGCATCCACATTGCTGCGTGTTCGCCAACCTCCGAACGCCCCCGAGCATCACGCTCAGGTGGTGCGTGCTCCAGACCAACACCGAAAGTCGCTAGGTCGTTGGGATGCACAGTCAGGAAATACTCTTTCGCCGACACGACCGACGCCACCAGATTGTTCCAAGTCGCCCGGGTAACGCCGGCCATCTTCCGGATGGCAGATGCACAACCGGTGACGGTGTACATGCACCCCGCAATCACCACGTCCACGTGTAAAGGGCCGGTAATGATGTACTTCTTGTAACGGCCACCGTCGGCAGGGGATTCTACCTCGATGTTGCCCACGCCGGCCGACCGGATCACGTCGCAAAGGGAGGCCATGCGCTGCTGGTCCGTTTGGTTGTACAGGTACTCTCGAAAGGCAGTCCACGACCTGGTATCGGTAAGTAAG
Source organism: Mesostigma viride (assembly GCA_009746045.1). NCBI lineage: Eukaryota > Viridiplantae > Streptophyta > Mesostigmatophyceae > Mesostigmatales > Mesostigmataceae > Mesostigma > Mesostigma viride. The sequence continues at coordinate 205,858 of RPFO01000288.1, forward strand.
GTGCCCACCTTCTCGAGGCAATGCTCCCCACAAGTCGGACCGCACTTCCTGGCCTTGGCGATGTCCTTGTCAACGGACTTCAATTTGGAGGCGAGAAGCCGGGCGCCATCTTTCTTCCCACTGCGGTTCGCTCGAGAGGAAGACGTGCCGGGCCCCATTTCCGTGTGAAGCAGGTCGTCGTCAGAGCCGTCAGAATCCCCGCCCCAACTAGCTTCAGAACTCGCATCCGAATCCACCAGGTCTGGCACATCCCATTCTTCATCCATGTTAATAGGAAATCTACTGTATTACACCCGGTGGTGCTTGGACAGAAGCAAGAAACCCCGCCCACCGCTCAAATGTGGCGCCCAACAAAACCCTAAACTGATTTCTTCAATAAGTCTACTGTTCTACATCCGGTGGTGGATGGACACAAGCAATAAAGGCCCTGCCCACACCTCAGATTTCTTTAGAAAATCTACTGATCTACATTCGATGGCGCCTTCACAGAAGCAGGAAACTCCGCCCACCGGTCAAATGTGACGCCCAACAAAGCCCCAACTGATTTCTTCAAGAAGTATACTGTTTTACAGCCGGTAGTGCTTGGGCAGAAGCACTATCAAAGAGACAACCAGCGCAGGCCAGAAATCGCAGGCCAGAAATCGCAACTATGTAAAGCCCGCCCACACATCGGATTTCTTTACGAAAAGCCTGTTTTACATTCGATAGGAATTATAAGATTCAAGCAGCAATACTCGTTTCTACCTGCGTGCGACTGCTGCGGCTGAGTGCTGCATTGAACTTGTCTTCACGTCTTCACGTCTTCCCGTCTTCACGTCTTCACCGCGTCTTCACCTGTCTTCACCACGTCTTCACGTCTTCACGACTTCACCTGAACACCTGAACTTCACCTGAACTTGCCGTATCGTGTCTGAACGTCTTCACGTCTTCACGTCTTCACGTCTTCACGTCTTCACCGCGTCTTCACCTGTCTTCACCACGTCTTCACGGCTTCACGGCTTCACGTCTTCACGGCTTCACCTGAACACCTGAACTTCACCTGAACTTGCCGTATCGTGTCTGAACGTCTTCACGTCTTCACGTCTTCACGTCTTCACCGCGTCTTCACCTGTCTTCACCACGTCTTCACGGCTTCACGGCTTCACGTCTTCACGGCTTCACCTGAACACCTGAACTTCACCTGAACTTGCCGTATCGTGTCTGAACGTCTTCACGTCTTCACGTCTTCACGTCTTCACGTCTTCACCGCGTCTTCACCTGTCTTCACCACGTCTTCACGGCTTCACGGCTTCACGTCTTCACGGCTTCACCTGAACACCTGAACTTCACCTGAACTTGCCGTATCGTGTCTGAACGTCTTCACGTCTTCACGTCTTCACGTCTTCACCGCGTCTTCACCTGTCTTCACCACGTCTTCACGGCTTCACGGCTTCACGTCTTCACGGCTTCACCTGAACACCTGAACTTCACCTGAACTTGCCGTATCGTGTCTGAACGTCTTCACGTCTTCACGTCTTCACGTCTTCACGTCTTCACCGCGTCTTCACCTGTCTTCACCACGTCTTCACGGCTTCACGGCTTCACGTCTTCACGGCTTCACCTGAACACCTGAACTTCACCTGAACTTGCCGTATCGTGTCTGAACGTCTTCACGTCTTCACGTCTTCACGTCTTCACCGCGTCTTCACCTGTCTTCACCACGTCTTCACGGCTTCACGGCTTCACGTCTTCACGGCTTCACCTGAACACCTGAACTTCACCTGAACTTGCCGTATCGTGTCTGAACGTCTTCACGTCTTCACGTCTTCACGTCTTCACGTCTTCACGTCTTCACCGCGTCTTCACCTGTCTTCAAGCAGTGTCACCCAGTTCCCGCTTGATTCAAATGCACTTCGCGCTTGAATTCGTGACTTCGCCCCGCTCAAGGTGGAAGGTGATGGGCACTAGCCACGGGAACTATGCCCGATGCTGATAGCCGAAGCGATGACATGGACGAATTGAGTGATTTGTGTTATGCCGGGGACGATTGTAGAAAATGGGTGCTAGGAAAGAAACCTGGTGCCATGAAAGTAGATTTTTTGGCCGGTGCAAACCACCAATGCGCCGGCCGATGTGGCAAGGTCCTGCACGGCATCTGTACGCATATTTTCAGGCACGCAGACGACGGTGACGGCACGGAATGGCAATGCTCTGACTGCGGCGGCCCTCCACGATGCCAGCCGTGCGCCACGCTCGAGCAGCCAGGGCACACTAGCAACATTAAGCCCACGGAGCCTTCCACTATCAGCCCAGAGTGCCCGGATAATTCGTTTCGCCCGCCCGTCACCGAGGATGACCTGAATTTCGATGATGATGTCGGTTGTGATGATGAAGCTGCAATGGCAGAGGATGACTTCCATCATGATGGGGCTGCAAATGCGACAAACGAGAAAGATTCCCCGATGTCTCCTCAGCGTCCTGCCGACGAGCATGGTCATTCAAACCCGGGTTCGGGGCTGGACGCCACTAAGGAGGCTCTGTTCTCTTCCCCTCTACCTGAGGCCGGCGTTCCTGAAAAGCGGGACGATGGCACGCCGGTCCCTACTGCAAGGTCTTTTAGCCGCAGTGGACCGATGGCACTGTCTGTCGTGGAAATTTCTGGCTGGGATACCCTCGGGGTGGTGGTGGGGGGCCTCACCATCGACAAACAGCTGCAAGCGGTGCTGGTCGCCCAAACGACCTACACAACAAAGAAAACATTAAAATCGGCATACACAAATGCGGCACGGGGGAGATCCTCTACCATCAAGATGACAGATGTGGTGTGCATGGTCGTCGATCGTGACCCTGCCACTGGGCACATCCCCGGATTCAAGGTAGTTGACACATTTCCGGAGAGTGCGCGAAACGAGCGTATTGAGCGCACTCTCGCCTGGGCCCAGTCGCACCAAGGTGAGCTGGTGTCCCAGATGACATGGGACTTCCTCGCTGAGGTCCCATGCATCTTGACAACAGGATTTCCTAGGGACCCCGCCCTTGCCTTGTATTCAGGTCCTGCTGCAGCGGCGTGGCCTCCGGCGCCTAGCCGGGGGATGCGAGTGCGTGCCCTCCCGCCCATAGTGAAGCCCCCAGAGGCAGCCACGCCTTTGGTGGACGTCACCAACGCACAACAGCGACCCAAGCGGAACAGCAAAGCCAAGTCCTCCCAGCCGGCAGAGAAACGCCGGCAGCCAGAGCGCACCCAGCCAGAGCGTACCCAGCCGCTGCCGCCGCCGACCCCCGTACTGGTGGGCGTGGAACAGACGATGAGAGAGATGCAACGAGCTATGGAGAACCAAAGCAAGAAGGTTGAACAGCTTGGTTTGCAGCTGTACAAAGAGGTGCAGAAACAAGTGGTCCAGCTGGAGCAGCAACTGCAGCAGCAGCAGCAGCAACTGCAGCAGCAACTGCAGCAGCAGCAGCAGCAGCAGCAGCAGCAGCAGCAGCAGCAGCAGCAGCAGCAGCAACAACAACAACAACAACAACAACAACAACAACAGCAACAGCAACAGCTACAGCAACAGCTACAGCAACAGCAGCAGCAGTTCCCGCAGCCGCCGCCGCAGCAGCAGCAGCAGCACCAGCAGTTCCCGCAGCAGCAGCAGCAGTTCCCGCAGCAGCAGCAGCAGTTCCCGCAGCAGCAGCAGCAGTTCCCGCAGCAGCAGCAGCAGTTCCCGCAGCAGCAGCAGCAGTTCCCGCAGCAGCAGCAGCAGTTCCCGCAGCAGCAGCAGCAGTTCCCGCAGCAGCAGCAGCAGTTCCCGCAGCAGCAGCAGCAGTTCCCGCAGCAGCAGCAGCAGTTCCCGCAGCAGCAGCAGCAGTTCCCGCAGCAGCAGCAGCAGTTCCCGCAGCAGCAGCAGCAGTTCCCGCAGCAGCAGCAGCAGTTCCCGCAGCAGCAGCAGCAGTTCCCGCAGCAGCAGCAGCAGCAGTTCCCGCAGGCATCGTCGGCAGTGCTTCATCTACAGCTGGCGTCACCGGCAACACAGCAGTTCCCGCAGGCATCGTCGGGAGCACTTCAGTTACAGCTGGCGTCACCAGCAGCGCTTCAGTTCCCGCAGGCAGCGTCGGCAATGTGGCAGATTCCACAGGCATGGTCGGCACTGCAGCAGTTTTCGCAGGGACCGTCGGCAGCAGAGCAGTTCCCGCAGGGATCATCGGTGGTGCAGCAGTTCTTTGTGAGTCATTCGTGTAGTGTTGAGTGGGGGGGGGGGGGTGGGTGGGTGGGTGGGTGGGTGGGTGGGGTGGGGTGGGTGGGTGGGGGTGGGGGGGGGGGGGGGGATGGGGGGGTTGACTGTGTGACTGCGTGGCTGCTTGGCTGGAAAGGAGGGTGCGTGGCTGTGTGGCTGCGTGGCTGCGTGGCTGCGCTGCTGCGTGGCTGCGTGGCTGGCTGGCTGGCTGGCTGGGGGGGGTGCCGGGTGCGTGGATGCGTGGATGTGTGGCTGGGTGGGTGCGTCACTGCGTGGCTGGCTGGCTTTGTGGCTGCGTGGGCGGCTGGATGGCCGGGTCAGCGTGGCTGCGTGTTCAATGGGATGCTAATATGTTGTTGCCTTTGGATGCCACAATTCATGGATTCTTTTGTTCACATGCAGGTGCTGCCGTCTTCCCCATCGACGTCGTCAAGACCGATGTCGCCAAGAAGGATGATGCAATCACTCTCGGCCATGTTTAACTCATGTGGGCCTTCATGGCCACGGGGGAAATATGATTGAATCAGTTCTTTGACACTGAGTTGGCACTAGACGCAACACCTTTGATGCACATGAGTGCAGGGCGCATGTGTTGAAACCATGCAACCATGGCGATCCCTCAAAAAGTTTGGTTATGTAATAAGTGAGACAATTATTCCGGACGTATGATGGCCCAACGTCCTGTAAGGTTGAGTTGTCTTATTCAATTGGCATAAGTTGTCTTATTGATGTTGTCTCATTGCCTTAATGGGTCAATTGTCTTAGTTTATATCATGTATATCTTGGGAAACTCATTGCTTCAATAAAATGCATGTTAGGCGCAATCAACCCCCTCAAACACATCTGAAAACTGCACAGTGCATCAAATGTATCCTAAACAAAAAAATGTATCCTAATCCGGTAAAACCACCCCGCCGCCTCCTCACAACAGCCTCCTCACAAGCGTGCAAGGCAGGGCACGCCGCCCCCAAGGGTGGAATCTGGTGTCAGCTTTGCCGCGGTCACTGGGAAGGATGAGTACCACGGTGGTCGTGAGATGGTGGACGATCCGGTTAAGCGGTCTCAGATTGAGCGGTTTCAGCGACTCGCGAATGGCACTCGTGAACAGCAATTCGCGCTGTACCAAGACATCCTTAATGACAAACCTGAAGTCGCCAAGGTGCCTTATCTCTCCAAAAACACATTCGCGCCTCGTTTCGAAACCCTGCTCCAGCAGGAGCTAAGGTTGGCTCGGTTGGCTCAGAATGCGCCACAGACAGTAGCCGCCGCGCCCTCCCATGCCGCGCCTGCCGCAGTAGCCCAAAAGAGGGGGGAGAGTGTGCACGAGTCGGCCGCAGTGCCCTCAACCGCAAGGGATCCCCGCGCGACTTCCAAGCCGGTCGCGACGGGCGATATGCCCCCGCCGCGGCCAAGGGGAAGGGGGAAGGGGGTCGATGCAGGGGAAGAAGAAGTTTTCGAAATGACGCCGAGCAATTTGGAAGGTGGCGGGTCGATCTTCGTAAGTCTCTGCCCATTTAATTGATGTCGTGAAATACATAAGCATTTTTTTGCAATATTCGCCAGAAATGTCATTTCCGACAACTAAGCGGATTTTTACTTTCCGTTGAAATGTTCGCAGGGCCGGCAAGAGGATGTGGGTGCAAGAGAAGCCCGCTCAATGGCGGGAAGCACCCAGGTACATGAGTGCGTCAGATTCCTCTCCGGTTTACTTGTAATGAAATGGTTTGCGTGCGTATATCCTTGTTTATTTTTGTAGTAATTTTTTTCTTGTTAATCGACAATCGCGTTTGCTTTTTTTACAGGGAAGTCCGTTCGAGCAGCAAGAGGGCGGTGAGAGGAGGGGAAGTGGATCTTACGGTGGTTCCACTGCAGAGGGGGGAAGGGTAAGTTACCGTTGACTTAGTAATCGAAAGTTCAGGTTCGTCCTCAATTGACAGAGTTACGACGGCCGGCGTTTCTCTACACTTTTCTTACATTAAAAATCTTCCGTTGATAATGTTCTTGCAGGAAGCCGGTCGTCAGGGTGGGGCAAATCTCCAGGGAGAGGGGGCTATCGCTGTCGGTGAGCCTGTGTCAGAGGGCGCGGGTGGAAGCGACGGCGATACTGCGAAAATGACACGCTTTAAGGAGCAAGCGGATGCTTATAAACTGAGGACGTTAGCAAAGCGGGTTGTGGCCGAGGTGAGAACGGAAACAGCCCCACCTGAGGTACGGAACCAGATGATGACTCTCCATCAAGTCGCTGAGTTGATCGTGAAGAATGCGTGCGCGCCCGATGGAGCCACACAGCCTGAGGAGATCCCGAGCGCCAAGGCCTTGATAAAGTGGATGCAGGAGAACCTGTTCGAGGGCAAATCGAAGGAGAGGAAGTGTAAACTGAAGACGGTGACGATGGCGGACGCCAAGACTCTGATCAAGATGTTGAAGGATCACGATGCCCGCCGGGACCCGTCTCCGAAGATCGCGAAGGGGTCGAAGAAAGCGGCTGAAGCAGCAGCGGTTGAGGGGAATGAGGTAAGTCTACCTCTGTTGTGAGGGGGGCTTTGTTCCTGAGGTCCACGTTTCATGTAGGTTGCGACGGCCGGCGTTTCTTAAGTGTGACACTTACTTCCTTTTGACTAACACTTACTTCCTTTCCTGATTTCGCATCGTTGAGGGAAATGAGCCAAGTGTACCTCTGTTGTGAGGGGGGCTTTGATCTTGAGGTTTAGGTTTCATCTAGGTTGCGACGGCCGGCGTTTCTCAAGTGTGACATTTACTTTATTCCTTTTGGTTATGCTTTCCTGATTTTTTCCTATCATTGTTATGGGGAATGAGGTAAGTGTACCTCTGTTGTGAGGGGGCTTCTTGAGATCCAGGTTTCATGTAGGTTGCGACGGCCGGCGTTTCTTAAGTGTGACACTTACTTCCTTTTGACTATGTTTTCCTGATTTTTTCGCATCACGGTTGAGGGAAATGAGCCGAGTGTACCTCTGTTGTGAGGGGGGCTTTGATGTTGAGGTTCAGGTTTCATGTAGGTTGCGACGGCCGGCGTTTCTCAATCGACATTTACTTTATTCCTTTTGGTTATGCTTTCCTGATTTTTTCGCATCACTGCAGTACGTGCAGGCCGAGAGGGCGACCCACGCGGCCATCCTGTACTCAATCAGCCTCGACCAGCACCCGCGCCGCGAGAACATGAAAATAGATAGTACGTGGACTGCTGCCGTCGACGAACACCAGAAGGGACTCTCCGAAGCACTTGCGACCTACAAGGGGAAGGCGCTGAAGGGAAAGGGGAAAGGAAAGGAGGTGGAGGTTGCGGATGCTCCCGTGTCTCTGCTTGAGAAATGGGAGAAGTCCCCGGTGTCGCAGGATGATGATGACATCCTGGATGTGAACGATGAGATCGCGAAGGGCAAACGGTTGCGGCAGGAGCTTGCCGTTCAGCCTCGGGACCTCGATGAGATGTCCAAAGCCTTGGTGCATCGAAATCGGGTGTGGACAAGGAACCTGTTTGTTGGGCCTCAGAAGCTCCTCGCACGAGACTTGCATCTGTCGAGAGGCGAGCAGAACGCCACCATTTTTGCAAACTCGGAGTCCGACTACGGCCACGACAAGCTGGTGATTCCTGTGTGGCGGTACTCGTTCCAGTTTTTGGCTGACCGGTGCCCCAACACTTTTCATGACTGGATGAAAAAGGAAGGCACCCAGCGTCAGGTCGCGCAACTCTTCGGGGAGATGGGGGGGCACGGACAATGAAGGCTGGCTACGCTCGCGCAATGACTGACAAAGAGATTGATATCTACCTGCGAACGAGCTCGGCCAAGGGAATGGCCGAAGCTGCTTCCACCAAGGTTCTGACAGGACGGCCGATATGCTGGACGATCTTAAGCCCGTGGACGTGAGAAAGGCCGCGCTTTTGGACAGTTTGTGCAAGTCCGCCTGGGAGATGGTTCCAATCCAGCCGAAGCCACAGTCGCCGCCAGCCATTTGCGGCTTTCTCGTGCTGGACGGGAACCACTTTACCACACTCATCAAATCGGTGAATTTCGAACTGGTCGCCCCAAATATGACGGTGGACCAAAGATCTGTGTGGTACCAGGCAATGCTGAACGGTTTCATGAAGGCGGAAAAGCTAAGGGTCGTTGCGCGGGGAGGGAAGGAGCAGGAAGTCACGAAGACCGTGGCCGCGGAGAAGCTGGAGGAGTGGGCAATGGATTGGAAGAAATTCGGGGGGTGGACGTGCAGATGCTCAAGGGTGACACCATCCTGCCGACCTGGTGGCAGATCCGTGAAGAGAAGGTAAGCCAAGTTGCGACCGCCGGCGTTTCTATAAGTGGTTTTCTCGTGTTATTTTCAGTATGCCATTAGTTTGGTAAAGATGCGACCACCGGCGTTTCTATAAGGGGTTTTCATGTTCCACCTTAGTATGCCATATTTTTGTCAAGATGCGACCGCCGGCGTTTCTGTCAGTCGTATTCTTGTTCTCAGTTGAGTTGTGCTTATTTGGGAGGACTATCGATGTGTCTCTGCGCGTTGTTGCCCTACGGCGATGCAGGTTTCCGAACAAGTCGGCAAGATGATCGAAGTTGTCAGGCAGCTCGGGAACGCCATGAACGCCGAGGACACAGCCCAAGCCAAGGCAACGTGGGGCTCAGCGCTGGGGGATGTGCACCGGGCCTACCAGGCATATGGACCCCTCAAGAGAGGGAAGGGCGTGTCTATCCCAACTCCTCTGTACGGCAAGATCTGGGCGATTGTGAAGCCCTTTTGGCAGAAAGGAGAGCAAGCCAAGGCCGAAGGGGACGGCGCAGGCGACAAGGCAGGGGGGCTGAAGAGACGGACAAGTGGGGGCCGGACCAGAAGAACTTCATGCAGCGCTGGCTGTTCTGGTGTGAGGACCCTTTGAAGCCCGCTGTCGACGGCAAGCCGGCGATCGCACAGGATATCGCGGCTCGGCAAGACTTCCTTGACACGCGCCCTAAAGACAAGGCGCACGAACTGTCCATTTTCACCGCGCATCGGGAACTTGCGAGTTTCCAGTACTTCGACAGCCTGATCCAAGCGCCGATCATGTCCTGTGAGGCCCCTCCCAGCAACCTGATAAAAATAATGGAAGTCGCCAAGAATTTGATAGAGGGGCGAAGCAATTCGCCCACATCAAGTTCCTGGAGAACCCCGACCTGATTGGCTCCGTCAGACAACTAGACGGGACTTTCGACCCCGTAATGGTGAGGGAGCACGTGTTTGGCGTGAAGCTGAAGGGCACCTTCGCCACGGACCTCGACAAGTTCATCGCCGACTGCCGCCTGACCAGAGACTTTTGGCGGGTGGTCGTCACGGCCACGAGGGCGATCATTCTCACGCTGAGGGACCTTCCGCCGGCTAAAAGGAAAGTGGTCGACCAGAAGGACTGGAAGTTCCCGAGAGGGCTGCTCGCTTCCCACCCCCGTCATTTGTATGACGATTTGGGTGTGAAGACCAAACATCTGCTGGGTGTGCCAGTGGAGGCGGCGGCGGAGGAGGAGGTTGAGGAGGAGGAGGAGGGCAAGGGGACTACCAAGGCCAAGAAGGGGTGGCGGGACAGGTTGGAAGCCTACAGCGATTGGAAGGGGGTGAGGATGGGATCCGACTGGATCGCATACAGGACAATGACATGGATGGAAAACGAAAAAAGAAAGGATCTGGTGGTGACGAAGGTGGTGGACGAGTTGTGCACGGGGTCTGACAAAATTCCTCGGTCGCTGAGGACCAGGCGTTTGCTGTGCTGGACCTGGCAGCTGACAGCAACGAGAAGTGGAGGAACCTGCGCAAGTGGGACCAGACTGCATTCCGGAGGAGCGCCACATTCCCAAACCCTCCTCGCATTTGAGCCCGGTCGTGTGGGATGTGGTTGACAAGATGACCAACGCCCTTTTTAGGGACCCTGCAGAGTTCTGCTGGTGTTCGGGGAGCCCGCCCATATCCGCCGGTGGAAGCGCCTGGTCCGCCTTATCAAATATTGGCTTGATTTAGATGGGTGGGAAGGCCTCGCCTACTTTTCCGACGACGATTCTTCGTCTGATGAGGATGATGATTCGGAGAAGGAGGAAGAGGGGGAGGCGGATGAGGATGAGGATGAGAAGGAGGAGGATGAGGAGGAGAAGGAGGAAGAGGGGGAGGAGGAGGACGGGGAGGAGGATATTGCTGAGGGGCACCCGCCCGGGATGGGTGGGGGCAGGCGGAGGGGGAGAAAGGGGATGGGGAGGAGGGAGGAGGGGGAGGGGGAGAGGGACGGGGGAGGAGATGGAAGGGGAGGGAAAAAGCGCCGTCGGGGTGATGGAGGCTCGCGTGAGGAGACAATGGGGGGGATGAAGACAACAGGGGGGGAGGTAAGCGCCAGCGTGCTGGTGAAGGAGACTCGAGGCCTGTCGTTGGAAACGCCGGCGGGCGTATCTGTGACGAGGAGGGGGATCGCCAGCGGGAGGGAGGCTCGCGGCCTGTTACTGGAAACGCCGGCGGGCGTATCTGTGATGAGGAGGGGGATCGCCAGCAGGAAGGAGGCTCGCGGCCTGTTACTGGAAACGCCGGCGGGCGTATCTGTGATGAGGAGGGGGATCGCCAGCAGGAAGGAGGCTCGCAGCCTGTTACTGGTAACGCCGGCGGGCGTATCTGTGATGAGGATGGGGATCGCCAGCAGGAAGCAGGCTCGCGGCCTGTTACTGGTAGCGCCGGCGGGCGTTCCCGATTTACGGGAGGCGGTCGTGTCCGACAGATGGGAATGAGGCCTCGTCAGGATTCATGGGGACCCCCGGTTGAGGGGACCCCCGCCCTCGCCTCGGTTTCTTTGGGTCTGGGTGACGATCCCGTACCGTCGTCAGGAAGGACGGTTGTGATGACTTTGCCCCCCGCTCGACGGGGATGGAGCAATGCCCGAACACGATACTGCTGAATGAGGATGACGATCCGGAGCCGTCGGCTGACACGGATTTTGTTGCGAGCACCCCACTGCAGAAGAGGGTATTGGAGGCTCGTAACGTGGAGGGTCCGCCGAAAGTCTCAGGTGGAGGGCCGGCGTTTGCCGGATTGATGCGCCCGACTGAGGTGGTCGATGTTGAGGCGCCGCCAGGGACATCGACCGCACCGTTGACCGCATTGACGGATATCTTCGATCGACCAAGGATGCCCTTCCACGCTCCAACGGTACATTCGGCCGGTAAATTTCATTTTCAATAAACGAGTTTTATAAGTACCTTAATATATTTCTACATAAGTTTTTTTGCATCAGTCCATGGCTTCATTGATTTCTCACACGACCCTTCCGTATTCATGTTAATTGGCATGTGCTTACGTGCAGGGAAAGGCGAAGAAGAAACTCCAGTTCGGTTTCCCCGTGGATCCGCGTCTGGGACTGTGTCCAGAGAGGCCGGCCGTGTTGTTGGCCAGGCCGCGGTCGGCGAACCAGTTGCACAACCGGGGGGGGAGGGGACGAGCTCCCACCCAACGCACCAACTCACGCACCAGCCTTACCGTGCGGTCAGCCAGAAAAAACGTACGAAGAGTTGATGGCAGAGGCGGCGGCTGCGCAGGGGCAGAAGGCAAAACGTCGGGGAGGGGGCAGGCGAGGGGCGGGGCAGGAGACGGAGGGTGCCGACGAACCTGCACAGCCGCAGAAGGGTGGTGGTCAGGGCAGAGATGCGACGGCCGAAAACCGAATCAGGGACGTTCGGCCGGACGTCCGGATGCGCTTTATGGATGGCGCGAAACTGAGTCGCGGAGGTTGGAGTTCGAAATGGGTAGACGAGGTGTGCATAAACTGGGAGCACAAGTACCCCAAGAAGGAAGATTTTCCGCTCTTTGGCACCCTCCTGGGCAAAGAGAGGGAGAAGGTGGTGTTCAGATGGTTTGATGAAGGGCACGACCTCGGTTGGAGTAATGAGTGCGAGCAAAAGTTTCGTTTCCCTCTGAAGTTCGCTAGAGAACATGTTACTCTCCTGAAGGAAGGCGCCAGCTGGGACAACATTCCTTCATATCGACCTGGCAAGCGATGATGGGCGAGGACTTTGCACGAAATCGCGTTTTGCACGTAATTGCCCACCGCAACGTGGAGAAATGCAGATGTACATAGTAGTTGGATCAGTTACCGTGACTTTGGGCAGTTTAGTACTTAGTTGGGGTGACGTGTCCAATGTATATATTAAAAATATAATTACTTACAGCAGAGTGAAATCACTCAAACCAAAGCAAACGCCCAGCTATGAACCTATATACAGAGCCATGTCAAAGCTCTATACTACGATAAGACCAATGGAAACGCCTAACGGGAGGAACCTAATAGCCCTGCTGCACCGCAAAATCAGCCCGCGTACGGCGGAGCATGATGTCAGCCATGGCCCGAGTCAGCGCCACCGACAAGCGCTGACGCCAATATGACGTCCAGGTCCGCGCCGACCATGGGGCCCGCTGGCCCTCCAGGTCCAGCCGGTCCTCCCGGAGCCGGCAACACTCCTTGAAGAAGGCGGAGGTCAGGGGCCCCATGGCCCCAAACTCCTCCAGGACAAAGGGCACCACACGATGGTGCCCGACGTCGCCGTAGGCCAGGAGCTTGGCCCGCTCCGCCCGGTCCGCCGTGTAACCTGCCGTGAGGGAGGCCCCAGCCACGTGGCTAAGAGCCAAGGGCCGCGCCACCGAAACGTCAATAAGCAGATGCCGGCCACCCCCCTCAAAGTCCAGCACCACGATGTCAGGCCGGTGGTTGGGGGAATAGAAGGCAGCGCCATCCGCATCCTCGGACCGGATGTTCGCGTGGGGGAAAACCGACCGGATCATGGCGAGCACCACCGTCAGGAGGACAGTGTGCAAATACAAATACCAATTCTGATTCTGTTGGCCCCCCATGCAGGCAAGGTAGTGAGTCCCCGTGGGATCCAGCGGCTGCCCACAGCTACCACAAGGCCGCCCGGCCGGAACAAGAGGCTGCGGGGCAAATAGCTGGTGCCGGAGCGCCACCGAGTAGTGGCTGGGAGCCAAGGCGAATGGGGGGGCCATGGGAAGAGCACGAAGGTACGCCGAGCCCACACTCCGCAAGGAAAGCGAGAACAGCCACGCACGTCCCTGGGCGTTGAGGTCCGCGAAAAGAGCAATCCAATCAGCCGTGTGCAGAATACCCGCGTAGGTTTTCTGGTGTTTATCGATGACGCGAGCAGGGAATGCGGCGGGAGATTGAACGGAGGCGACCGAGGGAGTGCCGCGAGGGAGGTGGCGCTGTACCGCCTGAGCGGCACGGACGGGAGAACAGGCCTGCTGGATCTCAGCATAGGCCTCCTGGATGGCGGTGACGAAGGGCAAAGGGCTGCTGGGGTCCAGGAGGTCAGGCGCTGCTGTTGCCAAAAGGGGCAGGAGCCGGCAGCTTTCCGCCCACGACTGAGCGACGGAGCCCAAAAATGCTGCTGGGGCCAGCCGGGCGGCACGAGTCAGACCGCAGCCACCCATCCGTGCAGGCAGGGAGGCAATGCGAATAGCATGTGGCGGGAGGTCGGGGCCCGGGACCAGCTGCGCCAAGGCCGACTGGATGCGTTCGTCGTGGCCCTCGGCGGCCAGCCGGACCTGAGCCGGAAGAGCGCCCCGGAGCCAGTGAACGACGCGAGGGTGAGCGCAAAACCACAGAAGCAGACCCTTGGTCTGCGAATCATGAAGGCGCGCAATCAAGGGCAGTACCTCAGTGCGTGCCTCGAGGGCGGCCCGCAGAGCATCGATGACAAACGCGGGGTCGCCAACCGGAATGCCGAGGACATCCAACCCATGGAGGCGCTCGTCCCGGCCCAAGAGCTGGGGCGGAAAGCCGGAGCAATCACCTTGGGGCGAGTACACCGCGCACTTGGCCAGGGTCAACTGGAGGTTGATGTCGGCCACCGCGGTCTGCAGTGCCAGCAGAGCCGCGGTGGTGTCCGGCACAGGGCCCAGAAGGTAGATATCATCCAAGTAGGCCTGAATAGCGACCGCCGGGTGGGCAGCATGGACCGCTTGGAGGCAACCCTGGAGGGGGGCGGCAAAGTACAGGGGTCCCAGGGGGTCCCCTTGCTGGGTGCCCGACCGCGACAGCAGGCCGCCGCGAGTGCCGTCCTCCATGATGTGAACCAGTTGGCCGGGCTGGCCGTAGCACACGGCTGTCCAAGCGTACAAGTCCTCGAAGGACTCCATGACGGCCGCAAACGTGCTGGCGCGGGACAGACTGTTGAACGCGTTGTGGCAGTCGACCTTGACGACAGCGTGGGTGGGGTGGGCCTCGAGGTAGGCCTGCACCGAATGGATGAGGATATCCGCCCCGCCTGGAGTCGTCACCCCCAGCTGGGCCGCCACCGAGGTCTCACCCGCTGCGAGGGGCGGGCAGAAAAAGGCACGGAGCTCGGGCGCCTTTTGGCGGCAGATCACTTTGCCCACGAGCTTGCGGAGCACCTCACCGCAGGCGATCGGGCGCACCTTGCCCTCGGGGGGGGGCAAGACACCCTTGAGCAGAGCGAGGAGGCGAGCGCCCGCTAACCACTCGCGCGCAGCGGGAGGAACGCGACCAGCCGCCAGGTCAATGAGGGTGTCAAAGAGAATGTCCTCGCCCCCATGCCCCACCAGGACCTCCAAGTGCTCGTAGCGCCAGCCCGACGGCCCGGTAGAGGAAGCCCGCGGGACCGCACGCATCACCTCCAGGAAGCAGTCGCGGTCCAGCCGGAGGGGGGCCGGCAGGGGGTCCGGCACGGGCAGCTGGAATCCGGGCTCCGCAGGGTGAAGAGCCTCCAACACATGCAATCGTCCAATGTATATATGGTGGGGCGCGTCCAAGGGGGTCCACGCTGATTGAGCACTTGCATGTGTTCTTTCAACATATTCGGACATGTATGAAATGAATAAATTGTTTGGACGATTGCAAATTGATTGATTGAAGAATGAGATACCATTATTAATTGAAAAATGTAAAACCTCATTGTGAATTTGTACTTCAAACTTTCACATGCATGCCCCAAATTGTGCATTTGTGCAGGTTTTAATTATGAGAAGTAGCATTTCTCTACAAATATTGAGAAATTTAGGGGCACTTGGGGTTGTTGGCCATGTTCATTCATGATAAAATGGACTTTTTATGCTGTAACATCATCTTCCACTAGTCCAAAACGCTGCTTTCATGACGTCAAAAGTACCAGCAATGGCCCTAGGTTGGAGCAGTAGATGTTGGGGACGCCCCTTTCCGTGCAGTCAGCACCAGCCGTATGTTGCCGTTCCGTGCTGCGCATTGCCAAATTCCTGGCAGCTTTCAGTGATTTTATTTACGTTGCATGGCTGGGACGTGTCAAGGCGTGAGCCATGGCATGTCGGCAAGTCATGAGGGATTTGTAGTGTGGTTTCTTGGAAGGAGTTTGCTAACAGCACTCAGCTTTACGTGAATATTGACGCAGCCTTTCGTAGCAGTGTGCTTATAGAGGCTCACAATTAGCTTGATCGAGCTTGTTTCTTAGCAAACAATTGTGCTGGATAGAAAGGCGATAGTGGGTGTTCTGAGGGGCATTACTGCATGGGTGGAACTGCATGTAGGTAGGGATTATTATTGTTTTCTTGGCCTCTCTCACACTGCATTATGGGAGAGCCCTATCCGTATGCTGGCAACGCAAAGTAACCAAGGTAAGAAGCCATGGCACGCAGCATGTATGGTAAGTATGCTTTCTTTGTGGACTGTCTGTTGTTCCCCTTGGTTGGGCAATCAGTGGACATGCCGGCGTACTAGAGTGTATTTGCACTGGACAGCGTGCTTTTGGTATGATGCTCACACCATATACCTGGGATATTCTGATTTTCTGATTTGGCACGCCGCAAAGGTGAAAACCATTTGCGTTCAGTGCCGGTCCGCGGAAAACGCGATCTGCATATGAATCCAGGCCGGAATCGAACTGGGGACCTCTCGCACCAACTTTTGCTGACTATAGGACGGACGTCTCCTGATCCTAAGGCATCGCCAAATGACACCTACAGTCATCCGCAAAAGTTCTCCTTTCCAAGGAGTGATGCAAGCCTTTCGGATTTGGTACTAGATAAATCATTCGAGATCTGAGTGTGTAGGAGGCCGGATATGCTTTTGAAGTGTTGGCTAGCCATGTGGAGCTACCTGCCTCATTGCTGTGCATACACACGTAAGGTTGCCCATGCCGAGGGAAGGCAAGGGCACATGAGGTGCCCAGCCACCTCCTTGTAGTACGTTGTGGTCGAATCGGGCATGGTGTTGAGCCTCTTGGATGGCATAGGAAGTGTTAGTGTGCCTTAATACTCACTCTTGCCTGCCTTGCATGTGCTAACTGTTGATAGGCGGGAAATGCCCCTACATTTGAACGCGGATAGATGTTTCACGTTATTCCTTACATGATTTCTAAGCGACGAATGCCAGGAATGGCTCGCAGCTACGTTCATCAGGTGGGCATGCTGGCTCCGTCAAGCAAGGTTTAAATATGCGGTTTTGATCTGGTACGTGCTATCCTGTTCACGTTCATTGTACTGTATCAAGTTGTTGGGTGGATTGTAAAATAATCGTAAACCTGTAATGGAGGTTTTCTGCTTGTCTTTTGGTTGCTTTACTGCCTCTACGCATTATGGGCTTGTGATGGTTGGGGAATACCACTACGACATGCAGATTTTGGACCAGATTTGTCTGCTACTATTAGCTTATTATGCTTCATCGAAAGCAGTGACGTAGTGCTTGGCATTGTTTATAAATATGATAATTAAGCTTGATAACGCGATGTTTTTTCTTGCTAAAAACATCTCGAAACAAGTGGTTTTCTGGCCAGATCTAGCCACAATTTCTTGTTTTGCTCGCCAAAGTCAGCCTTCTTCTTGTGTGCTCCTCATTAATAAATTAATTAATGGACACGTGACTGCGTCACGTGAGCATAAGTCCTCAGTGGGAGGGGAACATGGGATGTGCTCCTCATGCATACAAGAAACATGGAGATGCCCAGGACCTGCTTGCATGGAAGCACAGCCATCTTACTTCTTTTGCTTTTTCATCTTTCCATTTCATTTGGCGTTGTTTTTTAGGGTATAATGCATAGGTAATCTAGCTCCTTGTGAACCCCTGTTTACACGTCCAGTGTTCCCAATTAAGCACTGCTGAGCAGTGGCAACCCATGTATCATGTACATAATTTAGTGTCAGAAACATGTGGACTGCTTGAAATGATATCAAAATGCATGAAACAACCCCAAAAACGACGAAATCCAGTGGTCGCATATAATCGCGTATTATACCGTATTATACCGTATTATACGGTATTATACATAAATAAATAAATAAATTTATACGGACCCCGCGCGTATAACCGCGTATTACGTATAATGGAACTCTGCCCGCCGTCATTTAGGCCTGGCAAGCCCTGCGCGACAACCGCGACCCCGCCCACTACGCCCACCTCAAAGCCGATTACCACTCGGCCATCCGGCAGGCGACCAAGGAGCACGAAGACCTTCATGTCCGCGAGTACTTCGCCCACCTCAAGGACCAGCACGGCAAGTACGCCTGCGGGACACGCCTGCGTCACGCCCAACGGCCCGCCGGCGGCGCGCATCCGGCGCCGCGGACGCTCTGTGGCTCACCGCAGCAGCAGCTCGACCATGCAGTGGTATTCCTCCCAGTCCCGGCTACTCGGCGCCCCCCCGCCGCCTCTGCCGCTTGGCCCTCTGGCGGCCGCACGCCTGGCAGTCTAAGCGCCTGCGGACGTCCCGGCGCTGCGCCGCCCACGCCGCCCGCCGCTGAGCAGGACTACTCGTACCCAGCCCTGACGGCACCCCTGGCCGACCCCAACCGGAGCTCCCGCCCGGTTCACCGAGCTCGAGCTGAGCACTGCCGCCAAGCAACTCCGCTTCTACGCCGCCGTTAATTGGACCTGACCAGCTCCCAGCCCCGGTGATTAAGCTGACGGCGCTCACGGGGTTCCTGCTTGACGTCTGCATCCGGATCCTGCTTGCCGACGCGCCGCCGATTCCTGAGTGGCAGAACAGCTACCGAATTATGCTGACAGTACACTGAAAACAAAGGTTCCCCTGACGACCCCGCCAACTACCGAGGAGTCTGCATCCGGAGCGCCGCACTCAAGTTGTTCATGCGCATGATCCTCAACCGCCTTCGTTCTGCTCTCGACCGTCACCTAGGGGAGAGTCAAATGGGCTTCCGTCCTGGGCGCAACACCGTCATGGCCATCTTCGTCGCGCGTCGCCTCTTCGAGGAAATCGCTCTCCTGCAACCTGGTGAGTTTCCCGCCATCCTGATCTTCGTCGACTTCATCAAGGCTTTTGATTCTGTCCTCTGGGACGCTCTATGGGCTGTACTTGCTCGCGCTCGCGTCCCCACTCCCCTGATTACTGTCATCAGCACGCTGTATGAGGGGTCGACCACTTCGGTGCGCACTCAACACGGCATTACCCCGCCATGCCCACTGGCAGACCGGCGTCTGGCAGGGTTGCGTCCTGTCGCCGTACCTGTTCATTATTGTAGTGGATTATGTTATGCGCCAGGCACGTGCTCGCTTTGATAGCATTGCAGGCCGTGCCCCTGGCCTAGCGATCACGAACGAGCTTGGAGAAGGGGGGCCGACTAACAAGCAGAATTTACTAGCTGACCTCATTTATGCCGACGACATCACGCTCACTCATCGAGAAGCCGGAGTCTGCCCAACTTTGGCTGGACTGCCTGCATGGCGCTCGAGGCTCGGGCGGTTGGTCTCGAAATCAGCCCCAAAACGGAGGCCCTGGCCCTCGGCATGCCGGCAGGGCCCCCACCCACACTCCGCCCTCTTAGACGACACCGAGGTCAACTACCCTCCTTCAGGCCGCTTCCAGTTGCTCGGCAGTTGGCTTCCCTACTGCGAGGACGACCTGATGACACGGATCGGCATGGCGTGGGTGCAACTCCATGACCACCGCCGCTGGTGGAGCAGCCCCGCCCTACCCCGGATCGTCAAGCGTGACCTCTTCAAGGTCGTCAGTTCTGACGATCCTGACCTGCTACGGCGCCGAGACCTGGACACTGGCGCAGGAGCTGGAGCAACGACTCGACGGTGCCCAACGTCACCAAGATGCTGCGCAAGGCCCTTAACATCCCCTTTGGTATGCACATTAGTAATGAGGATTTGTACGCTGATTTGCCCTATGTTTCCCACATTATTAGGCACAGGCGCCTGAGCCTAGCCGGGTTGACCTGGCCCGCACAGATCAGGTAGACACATCAGATAGACTAGCTGGCACCAAGCCCGCCCAGCCTGGGCGATATGTCCTCACCTGGCGTGCCCCAGGCCGCGCGCGGCAGGGCCGCCACCCGTGGACATTTCGTGATAGACTCGGCATGGACATGTGCTACACTAGACGTGACGGGCTCACACCCGGGCAGCCTCCTGGTTTGTCTATAATATGGAGGCAGATGGTGCGCAAGGATAGAGGGCAAGTAGTGATGAAGGAGACCACCCCCAAGACTGTGGGGGCTCCGCATGTGACCGCGTATGGCATTCATAGATAGCGATTCGGGCCGCGGTGCCCACACCCCTGTAACTAGGACCTAGATAGCTTACACCATCCATTCCATCCCATGTTCCCCTCCCACTGAGGACTTATGCTCACGTGACGCAGTCACGTGTCTATTAATTATCATATAATCACAAGCACGCAGTCACATGTTTATTAATTAATTTGTTGATTAATCACAAGCACGACACAGTGAGCAGTAATCAATTAAGGGGACTCGCACGTCCAAAAGCCTGAAAAACAGACTTTAGTGAGTATCAGTTCCAATGCACATGGGAACCATCTAGTGATGATTGGGTACCATAAATATGATGTTTGGACATTCATACCACCACTTGTTGGGGGTACTACCCCCAACCACGCACCGGTGGCGAGCTAAAAATAGAAAAAGACGCTATTTATGAGATATTTTGCCCAAGACAAACCACTTATCCAAATGACCTGCCCATACATTTCTGCAAAGTTCCCCCACTTTTTTAAAAGGTGGGCTATTTACATGGCCAAAATGGTCACATTTGTTTGAGTTATTAATTTTCCCGCAAAATGGGTACTTTTTTTAGCCAAAAAAAATAAATCAAATCATTAACACATCAGATTGGGTCATCCATACATAAATTCCACTGAGTGGGGGGAAACACACTGCCAAAATTTGAGCTCAATCTGACACCCCTAGCTCAAGTTATTGACTTTCCCGTGATGCCACCTAAGGCGTTCACTATAACACAATTATTCACTATCCGACTCAGTGATGACGTTCTGCCCCGTGCACAAGGGGCAAAACCAGTCCCCATCGGGCACGCGACGCAGGGGAGGGTTGCAGCACTTGAGGTGAAGCCCTCCCTCGCAGCCCACCGTGCTGCACAGCAGAAAATTATTGCCAGGGAGCGGGGTGGGAATAGCACAGCGAAGGCAGGGAACATCATCCATATATTCCTCCTCACCCTCACTGTCACTGTCGCCCACATCCACACCCCCTGTGGCAGGGCCCACCCCCCATACGCTGTGCCCTTAGCATAGGTGGACTTGTCCTTCTTGTTTTCATCCCAATAAACCCCAGCCCGGATGGCTTTGCCCTGCGCCCTTTGCTGCTTGAACTCTAGTGTCTTCTTCCTCTTCTGCTGGCGCAACCTTGCCTCAGTCAGCTCTTGCAACTGAGCTAGTGCCTCAGGGCACATGGAAATGCCCAGCTTCCCCGCTATTGGAATAAACCATGTCTCGCCCTTTTGGGCACGCAGGGCACCTACCGCGCAAAAGGCAGCGTACAGCCCCCCAGCAAAGCCCCCCTTCCCCCCAGGTGTGGCAAGCACTTGCTGTGAATGAGTGAACTCGTTGTGGTTGGAGGAGCTATTGTGGCAGCACCCTTCCAGCACCTCCATCGAGCTGAATCTGCCCCAGACCTCGCGGACAAGCTCGTCCACCTGCACCACCACCCCACCCTTCTCCGACACACGAGGCAGCCAGGCCCGCCCCCCCAAGGCGGCAGGTTCTTCTTCTTGGTATGCACACCACACCATTGGCGCTGCACCACCTCCCCACTTTTCTGCTTCATGTGGTTGGGCCATGCATTGCAATGCGTGTGGTTGCCATGATAATGTTCCAGCGCGTTGGCCAATGCGCCGTGCAGCCACGTGGCACCCATGTGATAGTTGCAGCGTATGCAGGCACGGTAACCCCGCAGCATGTGCCAGATGTGGGTCTTCTCTCCTAGCACATTCTTGTGCTTAGACAGCCACGTCTTCTTCGTGGCCACTAGTGCACTGTGCAGGTTGATGGACAGGTGGTTCAGGTCATTGTCTTTGTCAGGGATGTGATTTGCCTCCTTCAACACCTGATTCTCCCTCACTTGTGCATACCAACTCGTGTCCCCATCACTCACTACCTTGGTCACCCAAAGCCGCTGGCTCTCAGGCTTGCTGCCCTTCTGTCCCTGCTCACTCCCTGCCCTCTCCATCACTTGACCTGTGAACACCCCCGATTCTAGCGACATCACATCTAGCAACATCACCACTGCACCCGCGCCTTCCATGCTCTTGCTTGTGGTCGCATGGTTCTTGAAACACATATGGGGGGCTGGCACTCTAGGCTTACCATCTGCATCCTTCTTGCCCGCCACACGCATGCAAAAGGCACACCACTTGCTGGACACATGGTGGGCTATGATAAGCTTCAACACGTCGTGGATTAACAGTTGCTGCCCCAGCAGTGACCTGTACCCACGATTAGCCCAGCTGCCATCAAAGGTAGCGCGCGTGGCCTGCCGAAGGAACCCATCCAGGTCAGGGAACCTGCCATTATCCCGCTCCCACTGCCTCACTACCTCACGGTTTTCCTCTATCACAGTGTGCAGGTACTCAATCACAATGCGCGCGACCATAAGCACATCTTTCCGCCACACGCTACCATGCTTGGGGAATTCCATGTCCATCGTGCTCCACACACGCAGCAGGTCACTCCGTGTGACACCATGGATGACAGTGTTCAGGGCCAGGAGAGCATTCTTGGAAGCACGTGACATTCCCACCCTTGCCAGGCCTCCCCCCACCTCCGCTGGTTCTGCATGGTGCCAAGGCTTCTTATTCTCCGCCCGACAGTGGGGATTTGTGCAAAATGTCACCAGCAGCAAAGATGCACAGGGCCCAGGCTGCGTCTTATGCCCCAGCTTCAGGGACTTCTCATGGCATTCAGGGCAGGCTAAATGGCCAACAATTCCTTCAAGGCACACTGTATCAACAACAATGCGCTGCCATGAAATGGGATCGCAGGGGGGAGGGGGCGGCTGATCGGCTGCCTGCCTCAAATGATGCCCACGGCTGTCAAGCTTCTTCGGAGACGGGGTGTAAGGGCTCACGAGCGCTCGCTTACGCCCAGTGGCTGGCATACCTTCATCGCCGAGAATTTCCGCACCGAGCTCCATCTCGCCGCTGCTCGGTGCATTCCCAGCATTCTGGCCGACCCCCGCCGCTGAAACATCCGCCATGCCCACAGAAACTGGCGTGGATGATCGCCATTTCTTTTTCTTAGACCCTTTAGGCCTGCCGACACCAACCCTTGTCTTCGAACCCTTCGGTCTGCCACGGCCCCTTTTCAGAGGCGCAGGCACCGAAGGCTGCTCTCCGGCAGCCTGTCGCTCAAAGCGAAGCCGCTGGGATATCGCTCTGGCGTTTTTACGGCCCATCATGCACGAAAAGTGGGCGCGGCCATCGCAGCGCAAAAATGTCAGCGATCGGCAGTTTCGATAAATCCGGTGTAATTAGCCCGGGAATCTGGAAATCGATCGCGAACGATGTCGCTGAATGCTTTAGGAAGCTTTTTAGCAGTTCCATCAGCGTTGATCCACCCCATCCGGGCCGAAAAATGGCGGTATGCTGCATGACGAAAAATATTGTTGGCTGCGTTGCAGTCGGTTGGAGGTTCGTGGTTTTTCCCAGTCGAGCCGGCCGCTACGAGACCGTCGCGCGAGAGTAGATCATCTAATTTTATGTCGGAACACTTGGACTCAACCTGCCATGCTTGCAGGGCCAAAATACTCTCGCGTTCCAGCTTTTTATCCGACCGCGTGACCGCCATCGCACCCACTCCGCACGTGCATTCGTCCACCCTCCACTTTTCACTCAGTGCGTCCGGCGGGAATTTTTTTGGCGCGGAAAAAATTCGCCGCGCCGAGTCCCCTTAAGCAGTACACCACCTCCACCACCTCCACCATCTCGGCACAACTCAAGCAACAAGCCCTCGACCTTCGCGAGGAAGCCGACATCGCCCGGCGCAGCCACAATGTCATCGTCAAGCACTTCGACCAGCTGGCAGGTGAGACCTCCGGCGAGCCTTCTTGAGGCATTTAAGCGCGCCATTTTGGCCCCCATGTTACTCACTGGTGAGCTGGACATGTCGGCTGTCCGCCTCCCCCGCGCGCGGGGGAAGGCTGGCCCGGCACCCGTGCTCCTCACATTGAAGTACATGGCGGACAAGCTGTCGTTCCTTAAATGCCGCAAGAAGCTCTCGAGGACTCGCTTCACGCTGGACGACGACTTGACCCTGGCCCAGCAACAGCGGCGACGCGAGCTATGGCCGACCTACCTTCAGCTCCGGCAATTAAGCGCAGGGGCGAAGCCGGTATACTGGAGGGGGGCGGTCATCCACGTTGACCACAAGCCCTGGCAGGCCCCTCCTGCCACCTCAGACTAGGGAATTCATAGGTACCAGTAGTGTAGATTAGTCAGGCTTAGCCTAGCATGTGGCCCACGCGCATGTGCGCCCATAATGGCCCCCATGGATGTTGCCTACAGAATTTAGCCAAGCCGTGCCTATAATGGGACCCCCATGGATGTTGCATTAAGAATTCCGCCATGCTATGCCATGCAGAGAGATGCTCTCTGTAGAGAAGCCATGCCCTAGCTCTTGTATAGCCATGATGATCTTCCCCCACATAACATACTCCCCCTTAGCTGGGCATAGTGTGAAGATTATGAGGGTGCAGGTGCCTTGGTGCACCTAGAGCAAGGGTCGCTTACATTCCCACCCTTGCAGGAAGTAGCCTAGAATGTATTAAAAGCCATATGCCCCTTCTCAGGGATATGTGCTACATTGACTCCCAACGGAGTGATGTTCCTAATTAATTAATTAATTAATTAATGCCCCTAGAACCCCTCAGGCCCCCAGAGAGGCCTTATACTATCCCAAACCGGCGCCTCTGAATGAGTTCCAAGCCTATAGCTATCTGTGGCCACTGGGCCGCGGGGCAGCCCTACGGCACCCGCTATGCTTTTGCTGTGTTGAAGCTTTGTTGCACCTACATGGGATGCCGGAACGTTTCGACGGGTCCGATTGTGCACCCTGTACATGGCATGAGGGAAGGGGCCGGGGGGTCTCTGCCCCCTGCCCGCTGTGCACGATCAGGGTTTTAAAGCACTCTGGTGCTCCGTGACTCCCCAATGGGAGCCCGTGTTTAATGCATTAATTAATAGGCTTTCCGGAGAGCATTTAATATGTCCATGAACAAAAATCACTACTCCATACGCGTTCTACAAAAAGCTTACAACACGATATTATTGCGTTTTAATTAATTTATTTTTTTTAAAAAGGGTTCATGCACAAGTTGCCAGACACGGTACAGTTGACAGTAAAAGAGTGGCATCCCCGCACGGGAAGGTTGAAATTGAAGTAAACTAGCTTAGCTCTTCATAAATAACAAAGTTACAAACTCAAAATTGCTGGTACCACGGAGTAATGCTACCAGGGGGGGAGTCCATCACTATGCCCAGCTGGAACTGGAGCAAGATGCTGGTATTGCTAGGCAGCATTGGAGAACAATCTCAACCGTTGGGATTGCCTGGGCGTAGATGCGCTGTGCGAGGCAAACGGCTGTGACCGTGAATATGAGCGAGTGCAAGATCCAAGGACGGAGGACAGTCAACTTAGGTGGGAGGATGTGCGCGGGTGACGTCTACCCGCAGGTTGTCCACTTGTGGAGTCCAGGGCTCAGCCAAGCGTAAGCGGAACATGCCTACTTGCATCCTGTCCATGGCCCTGTGGATGCAGCCCCGCAGGTGTACTGAGGACGTTGCCTCCGATGTGTCTGCAACACAGGCCCTGCAACAACAGGTGGGGTAGTCCCACCTCGCATTCCCAGTCCCATCTTCGGACCTCGCGTGTGCCTGGCCCAAAGAAGCTCTCGTTGCAGACGTTTGCCGAT
>RPFO01000288.1:233757-383757 GCA_009746045.1 Mesostigma viride
AAGGGGAAGGGAAGGGGAAGGGAAGGGGAAGGGGAAGGGAAGGGGAAGGGGAAGGGAAGGGGAAGGGGAAGGGAAGGGAAGGGGAAGGGGAAGGGGAAGGGGAAGGGGAAGGGGAAGGGGAAGGGGAAGGGGAGGGGGAGGGGGGCAGGAGACCAAAGAAAGCGACATTGGTTAGCTGATAGAGTTAGCTGGTAGTGCAAAACCATGGAGGGCTGATTTAGGCAAAAATTGTGCAACAGCGCATGACCCAAGAGAGCCGGATTGAACGAATCCGGGTGAAGGAGCAGCATTGGTTAAGATCAACCTCCGCCCCACACACACACGTTTAAGATTCTCAGGTTTAAGATCATGAGACTCTGGATGAGACCTCTACTAGTAGTATAATTGTAGTAGAGTGTAGTAGAATCACAGTAGTAAGATTTTTTAAGATCGTGAGCCCTGGATTGGTCGGACCCCAATCTTAAACGCCGGGGGGGGGGGGGGGGGTGTACTTAAATGCCGTGTATTTAAAGCTAATTATGTGTGGTTCGTCAGCGGCTGTGTCCAGAGGGACGGTACAGCAAATCCTTTAATCGAAACACACACACACACACACACACACACCTATTTGCTTCTTTTCTTCTAACCTGGCTCGCATGAAGTCCTCTAACTCCTCCACCGACAATGAATTTCTTCTCAACAAGCCTTCCCTATCTCTCAGAGCGCTCTGGAAACTACTTTCTTGGCCACCTTCTTCTTCCTCCTCACCAGCCTCACACAAAGTCCTCCTCCTCCAACTCCGCCACCAGCAAGAAACATTTCTCACCAGCTTTACTTCCTACAGTAGTTTGCACCAAGTTAGTCTCCTTTTTTGCTGTTGTCTCTGGCACCTGACTAAATAAACTCTATTTCCTCACCTGCCTCAATGAAATCCTCCTCCAGCTCTACCAGGCACAACAAATCTTTCTCAACATGCCTTTCCTTTCCATCAGAGCATAAGTAGCTGCTAGCAAACTTCCTTCTTTCCCCTCCCGGTGGCTCTCATGTAGTCATCCTCCACCGCACACAGGAAACTAGGCCTCTAAATGTCTCCATTACGTCCTTATAGTGACCGTAGTTATAGTGGACAACCAGCTGGTGCCACGGATGAAACACTTCGCGCACACGGAGCTCTCCTCCACCTCCTCCACACAACCATGAAACGTTAACTAGTGAATAGCATCCCCCGCTCCACTCAGCTACTTCACACGCATGCTTGCCTCGAATAAGTTTCTCCTCACCTCTGGTACTTTACAGGCCTTCTTTACCTTGGCAAACGACGATGAGTCTAATGTCAACAAGCCCTCTCCCTCCTCACCTTCCTCACATGAAGTCCTCCTCCAGCTCCGCCACCGATCTGCCGCTCTCGGCCAGGTCCCGGTTCGTCTTCATGTCGGCTGCCTCAAAGATGGTCTTGTAGCTGCGCAGCTCCGCCTCCTTCTGGCGCTCCTGCTGCTGCTGCAGCTCCTCTTTCTTCTGCTCGCACACGCGACACAGGCAACTTGTCATACACAAACACATCAGACAGAATCACAAAAAAAGGTCTTGCTCACTCGCACTCGCACTCGCACACGCACACGCACACGCACACGCACACGCACACGCACACGCACACGCACACGCACACGCACACGCACACGCACACGCACACGCACACGCACACGCACACGCACACGCACACGCACACGCACACGCCCACGCCCACGCCCACGCCCACGCCCACGCCCACGCCCACGCCCACGCGCACGCGCACGCGCACGCGCACGCGCACGCACACGCACACGCACACGCACACGCACACGCACACGCACACGCACACGCACACGCACACGCACACGCACACGCACACGCACACGCACACGCACACGCACACGCACACGCACACGCACACGCACACGCACTCGCACATGCACTCGCACACGCACACGCAACAAAAACAAAAACAATGCATGCAAACGCATCAGACAGAGAGCGGTGTTCAACACACAGAGCCTTCTCATTGCAACCTTGTAACAAACAGGGATGGAAAGCACTATAATTTTGTGTCATTGTGCTCCGCGACTCCCCAACAAGAGCGCGTGACTACTTAACCACTTAACTCACTGAGAGGCACACCGAGCGGCATTCAAGACACACAGGACTTGTTGCTGCGCTAGGCGGCAGCCCCTTTTCCTTATCCTGCGGTCCACATCACACCCCTGCTTCTCACCTGCTGCCGGAAGGCGTCCCGCCGCTCCCGCTTGAGCATGTCGTTGAACGCCTCCCGCTCGGCTGGCAGTGGACAATGTGTAAACCCCCACCCACCATCGGGCACATCCGCGGAAGATGCACAGGACAACTTAAAGGACGATGCACAGGACAACTCCAAGGTCAATGCACAGGACAACTCAAAGGACGATGCACAGGACAACTCAAAGGACGATGCAAAGGAGAATTCAAAGGACCATGCACAGGACAACTCAAAGGACGATGCAAAGGAGACTTCAAAGGACGATGCACAGGACAACTCAAAGGACGATGCAAAGGAGACTTCAAAGGTCCATGCACAGGACAACTTAAAGGACGATGCAAAGGAGAATTCAAAGGACGATGCACAGGACAACTTAAAGGACGATGCAAAGGAGAATTCAAAGGACGATGCACAGGACAACTTAAAGGACGATGCAAAGGAGAATTCAAAGGTCCATGCAAAGGAGAATTCAAAGGAGGATGCACAGGACAACTTAAAGGACGATGCAAAGGACAACTTAAAGGACGATGCAAAGGAGAGCTCAAACTCTCAAAGGAAACATCAAAGGACAGCTCACAGGACAAAACAAAGGACAGCTCACAGGACAACTCGAGGAATGATGCAAAGGAAAACTCCAACGAGGAATCAAAGGACAAAGCGGCAGCCATTCCAAAAGTCCAAGGGAGTAGGTAACATTGGCGGCCATTGCAGGGCGCAGAGCGGTGATTCCATCCTCATGGGCAAAGAAAAATCCAGGGAAGGATGGGTGTGTCAGGATGGAAGGTTGGTGTTGTAGCCACCCGTGCCATTCTACATTACTTTAAATGATCGGCGCTGCGTGGGGGGGAGGGGGGGGGGTTCGATTGGGGTGGGTGGGTTGTCCAAATACATAGGGATAAACTACGAGCAGTATGCATGCAGATACTACTACGTATTGGGAGGGGTGGGTTGTCCAAATACATAGGGATAAACTACGAGCAGTATGTTTGCAGATACTACTACGTATTGGGAGGGGTGGGCATCGGTTGGGGTTGTCCCTGCTTGTGGTTGCATTCCAGGGGCGGGGTGGGGACGTCCAAATACATAGGGATAGATGTATTAGGATATGTACTAGGGATACTAGTATGTCTTTTATAACGTTGGGGTGTACTATCATTCCCTATATTGTCGTCAGAAAGCAACAAACGTGAAACGCTAGCTGCCCAAATCTGAGATTCCGCAGAACACAGAAAATAAGAAAGCCCAGAGACTACCAGCAAGGAATCGAACATAGGACCTTTGGCATGATTTCGCCCCCCGATCCGAAGGCATCTCACTTAACGTTTGGAAACAGCCCAACTGCAAAAAAAACTCTTTACCGGAGAGGGGTGCCAATATGTCCGATACTGCTGAATCTATAGAAGATGACTCACCGCTAGAGCTATGTGCGCAGGAGATCATTCCCTGTATGAACAGAAGGTAAATAGTATGTATTTTATTCCGTTGGGGTGTACTATCATTCCCTATATGAACAGAAGGTAATAGAGATCTGGAGTCTAGCCGTGGTGGCTGACTGGTGAATGCAGTACAGGGATTATAAAACAGCACTCGTTATCATCCCAAATAACAACACAGCAGATGCTACCAGTTTTCTCACCTTTCAGGTCCGGCATTGGCGTGCACTCCTCCTTGGTCGTGTTACAGCCTAGACAAACTTACATATCCGTAATCAAAATCACGGCAAAGGGCACGGTTCTCTACTCACCCTTGAGGTCGGGCATGCGCTCCTCCTTGGTCTTGTTGAGGCGGTTGACGATCTCGTTGATGCGCTTCTCCACACGCACGGTCTTGACCTGGGGTTGAGCAAGGGGCAGAATAGGGGCAGAATAGGGGCAGAATAGGGGCAGAATAGGGGCAGAATAGGGGCCAAAAAGGTTTGGTGGTATCGCAAGCAAGCTTAAAAGGCTTTGGCAAGGCTGATGATCTAATTGATCTGCTTCGAGATGGGCCCTGTCTTGACCTTGGAGTTCTGAAAGGGGCAGGACTAAAGAGGTAAAGGGCACATAGGTTTAGCCAAATTATTCACATAAACTATTGCTATAAAGGGGCAGGACAAAAGAGGTAAAGGGCACAGACGTTTTGCAAAATTATTCAGATAAAATAATAAATACAATAGGGCAGGACCAAAGAGGTAAAGGGCACAGATGTTTCACAAAATTACTCATATAAAAACATTGATATACAGGGGCAGGACCAAAGAGGTAAAGGGCACAGATGTTTAGCAAAATTATTCATTAGAATTCTTCGTAGGGCAGGACGAAAGAGGTCAGGGCATATATATTTAGCATAATTATTCATATAAAATTTTTACTACTAAAAAGGGAGCAGGACCAACGAGGCAAAGGGCACAGATTTTTAGCAAAATTACGCATTTACTACTACGATTATTATTTTAAATTACTACAATGAACAAGCATAAAAAGACTGTGCTCAAGCAGCACATGCTTCTCCACACGCACGGCCTGGACCTGAGACAAGATCACAAGAAAAGGGGGGGGGCAGCCAGGTTTGAAAGCAGTTGACAGCAGTCGTAAAGTATGTGACGGCTCAGTGACACGCTAGGTGCTTCCCCACGCGGACCGTCTTCACCTGGGGGTGGGGGGGGGGGGTATTAAGCAGGTTTACAAAGGATCGGGTGCTTGCTGCTGCCGCTGTGTGAGGACTTGAGTAGAAGAGTACGCGCATCTTGACGCCCGACGCACATGGCCATGACCTGGGGGGCATATTTCTACTCATATCAGAACGCTAATGAGAATGGTGGGCTATTTCACGACTTCACGGCACGCTCATACGGAGCGCCCAGCACTATGCACTGAGTCATCGTACACATAGACACACCGCATACATGATACCAGCCAGCACGCTTGTTTTGGCAGCCTCTGCTTGACCACGCCACGGCACGGGCCTACCCACCAGCTTGTTGTTGTGGAAGCCGACCTTCCCCCCCTCCATCGAGGGGGTCTCCTTCACCACAACACGCATGCCTTCACACCATCACACATGCCCTCACACCATCACACATGCCCTCACACCATCACCAACCGGCAACATCCTGACTCACCAGCTTGTTGTTGTGGAAGCCGACCTGCCCCACCTCCATCGAGGGGGTTTTCTTCAAGTTGGCCCAGGGAGTGTACACGACGTTTACGCGGTCCACCTTGTTGCCTGCACAAGGGGAACCGCAAAGGGTTTACGTGCCGGGTGGTCATGGCAGTTACGTGCAAAGTGCCATCAAACAGCACATGGACTCAGCGACCGGCAAGAATACAGGTCGGTGGGGAATCAGAAGGAGTAATGCTTATGATGGGTGGCAGATTTACCCCAATAATAATAAACATTACGCTGGTGCACAACTGATCAATGCCATCTCTACCTCGCCCCCCATCCCTATATCCTCCTCCCTCGATGATTGGTTTCATTTATTTATTTCCTAATGCCACACCACAACCACCACTGCCCTCACCCCCCCTGTGAACCCTGCCACACCACCCCACACCCCACACCCCACACCCCACACCCCACACCCCACACCCCACACCCCACACCCCACACCCCACACCCCACACCCCACACCCCACACCCCACACCCCACACCCCACACCCCACACCCCACACCCCACACCCCACACCCCACACCCCACACCCCACACCCCACACCCCACACCCCACACTCCCACACACCCCACACACACCCCACCCCACCCTGGATGGAATTGGCCTTGGTCAGCTGCTCGCTATCCTCGATCCCCTCCAACCAATTGGTTGACTTGTTAGCTAAGTAATTAGACACGTAATGTTCACCACCAGCACCCACCCTGGATGGAGTCGACACCCACCCTGGATGGAGTTGGCCTTGACCAGCTGCGCACAGTCCTCGATCACCTCCGCGGGAATGCTGTCGATCTCCTCCCCCACATTCATGCGCACGTAGACGTGGGCCGACGACATGTCGTCCACGTGGAACCTGGCGCGCGCCACCCACGAGCAGGCACCAGTATTACACAGACAGACGAGGCAGGACAAAGTTGAATATAGGCTATGATCTCGAAGGACGGGTCGTCCACGTGGAACCTGGCGTGATGCAGCGCAACGGTAGGTGTGCAGTATATACCTGTACACTGGCAATAACACAAAAGACATAACGTCGGATTGCTTGTCAAGCGGTGTTAAAGCTGGTGTGCGTTCCCAGACTACTTGTCACAAGGTATACAAAATGGCTGCCGCCGCCCAAGCTACCTAGGGAGGCCATGTCAATAATCGTACCATGCGCCTACAACATCTCCCACTATTTTACGGCTTAATGGACACAAGCTACCGCGATTTTCGTTTCGTTCAATTCTAGCCTCACGGGACTGCGAGAAGTAGCATTCACGAGGCACGAATGCAGACGGCGGTGGCACCGCTCACTCACCAAACGTCATGTGGCAGCCCATACTTGATCAAATCCTCATTTTCGAACTTGTCAAGCCCCATATAAATAATATAACCTTTTTCTGCCAGCCTAGGCTTGAAGTAGAAAACCATTTTTACTCCCAGTGTAAAATGTTACTCGTGCCAACGGGTGAGCACGTCCTGGCGGCGATTCCTGCTTCTGTGAGTTTTGTCTCCGTCTGCTGGGAGCGAAGCTTAGGAGGACATGTAGATATAGCAGTGACAGGGCATTACAGCAGCCTTCATGTGAAGATAAAGATTTACGAAGGCTGTCAACGGACACGCAATGCCTTGTCAAGCAGGGAAGCCCTAGCCATCGCCACGTAAAATAACAAAACAATTACCTGCTAGGCTTGTGCTAGGTACAGTCATTACTGCCTGCCTGCCTGCCCCGTTAAGTTGCGTTTTTTAAGGTTGCGTTACCGCTTTAAGTTGCGACGCCGAAGTTTGGGCGGCGACCGCAACTTAAGCATCGGTGCCATCGGTAATTTTTTTTCGGGGAAATGGGTATATTTTATTAGCCAAATAAGCCGATTATGGACCAAAGAGGTGAGAGGGGAAATGAGTATCAGCGAATCCTTAATGAAGGTGGTCACACACAGGTGCCATCGGTAATGACTCAATTCTAGATAGATTCTCTGTTGCCCTTGGGCGGCGTGGGACACAACAACAACAACAACAATGACTGAAATACTGTTGTTGTAGTAGTTGTTGTTGTTGTTGTGTCCCACGCCGCACATGGGCAGCAGAGAATCTATAGTGGCCGAGGGCCGGATATATCTAAACATATGAAAGACCATCTGGCGTTTGCTACACAGGGCAATCGGGGTAAACGCGACCCTCAGCAGTCGGTTTCACCACGATGCGACATGCCTGTGCACCTTCCCCTCGGAAACAATTGAGCACCGCTTTCTCTACTGCCAAGTGAGCGGGGTGTGGCAATGGTTGTTTAACGTATGGTCCGCATGGACCGCGCTACCACATTCCACATTAACGCTATCCGTGCGTTGTATCATATTCGGTATGGCGGGGACCCCGGGGGATGAGTTAACTACCAAAGTCCATACAAACTAGAACAACAGGCCGAACGGCCTTAGTAATTTATTCCACTGTTGTGTTACGTCCCTGCCCTTTTGGCCGGACGTAACAATGGAATAAATTACTAAGGCCGTTTGGTCTATTGGACTTGGGTTTTATGGACCTTGGCTATTGTGTGAATTGGACTAGTTATTTTGGTCCTAGGTTGTCCTTTTAGGGGCCGGCGCTGTGGCGCCGCGCCAGTACTGAGTCCGTCAGTAGTTCTAGGCGTGGATCCTATAGTTGAGGGTCGATGTCGGCCCGGATCCTATGTGGATTG
Source organism: Mesostigma viride (assembly GCA_009746045.1). NCBI lineage: Eukaryota > Viridiplantae > Streptophyta > Mesostigmatophyceae > Mesostigmatales > Mesostigmataceae > Mesostigma > Mesostigma viride. The sequence continues at coordinate 241,833 of RPFO01000288.1, forward strand.
AGTGACTCGGATTATTCTAGGGAAATTGGCGTGTATCTGCGCCGCAACCAACCTAGGTTAAATCGGTCCGAGGACGAGAGTCTCGTCCTCTTGGTTTAATGAATGATAAGTGCGAATACGCCTACACATTGAGCCCGGGGCATTATCCATTTGTAATTGGTATTGCTAGCCAATATAAGTGTGAATTAATTAGCTTGGCATTAAGCCGTGATGCCAGATATCTCACGACTCACGTCGTGAAGCGCAACCTACTTTAGGCTATCTTGAATTATTCCTAATTCCGGCAAGAAGGGTCTTTCGCTACGTAGCTCAGGCTAGGTGTGTCTGGGCAGGGACGTAACACTGGTTATCGGAGGAAATGTGCTGGAAAGGTTAGCTAACTCTCGCGGAGAGGGTTAGTGAGCCAATTAGGATACCAAGACGAAGCTTGGCGTAGGTAGAGGTTCCGGAATTCAACGATTGCTGTCAGGCCGGCGGCCAGCCCGTAAAGGGATTCAACGACGACCTAGGCAGCAAGCGGCCAGTCTGGGATACTCGGCGGGGCTAGCAATAGTCCTGTGGTGAGGTGCTGTCAACGATAGCGTTCAGCTCTCCTGTTTTCAACGACACCTAGTGGCGGCCAGGGCTTGCCTTCAACGACACCGGGTGGCGGCCAGCTCAGGAGGGTTTAACGTCATCGAAGATGGTACGTCCCCTAGTTAGAATTCTTTCTTTACAAAGCTATGCCTGCTGAAGGCTAGCTGGCGAGCTTGCTCTCTTTCCGGGAACGCGCGCGTAGGGGGTTTATGTTATATGTTGTGCCCTCTATAGGTTGTAAATGTTGTTGGTGCCCATGGACGTCGCGGAGACGGCCATTCGTTGTTTGACCTGCAAGGGGTCGTGGGGGTGGATACCGTCTGGCTGTTGCCGACTGTGTTGACGGTGTTTACCTCCGTGTGTGCGTATAGCCCGTTCCTGCGGAAGGCTCGGGCGTGTGCTGTGCTATACTCCGTGCTCTCTCCTCGTTTGTTTAAGGTCACTGCATTAGAGGTAGCCTGGGTTTCCCCTTTCTCTCCTGCTTGCAAGCCGCTGCCAGACTATGATGTAACATGCCACGACGTAAAATAAACAAGGGTGGACAGTCTGGATTTCCTTACTACGCAGTAGCTCACGACGGGGATAAGGGTAGACCTGCTATATTCTACAGCTGGAAGACTTGTGAGGAGCATATTAAAGATAAGATATTGTCCCAAGGCTCTAGTGCTAAGTGGAAAGGGTTTGATAACATTACAGATGCAGATAGGTTTGTTAGGGAACACATGCCATTGCCTGAGGGGATGCACATCACACGTGAATGCTCCAAGCCACCCACACTCAGCAGTCAGGGGGAGGGGACAGCAGTTACAGTGACTTTCTCTCAGTTGACCATTGGCCCTAGCAAGCAGTAGAGGAGACCATTACTAGGGAGTAGTATTAGGCTCTATAGTTATAGCTCTATAGCACGTGGTTGCTCTCTCTCCCTTGCTCTCTCTTCCTTCCTGGGGAGGTGTTGCCTGCAGTGTAAGGTACCGGTACGAGCACCATGCCCACACGGTCCCAAACAAGGAACGCCAGAGATACAGAGGAACACTAGGAGTTAATTTTACGGGGCGTAAACGCCCCGGTTGAGGTTACCGGGGCGGTTACTGGCCAGTAACCATGTACGTTTCAGGTTACCGGCCAGGTTACCGGCCGGTAACCTTAAACGCGACAGACTAAATACCGGCCGGTAATGGTTACCGGGCGGTAATAGTTACCGGAACGTTTACTGGGCGGTAACTTTTACCGGAGCCGTAACCATGCCCGTAACCTATCTGGGTTACGGTCATGGTTACGGCCCAAGTAGAAGTTACCGGGCGGTAAACTGGCATGGTTACGGGACCAGTTCTGAGAACCGGGATGGGTTACCGGCATGGTTACGGGACCAGTTCTGATAACCGGGCCTGGCTACTGGCCTGGTTACGGGTCCGTCAACCGTCCCGTAACCTGCAGTAGTTACGGCCCAGTAGTTGACCCTGGCTACTGCGGTGGTTACGGGGCCGGTTATGCCCCAGTAATATTAGTAACCCATGCCTACAACGCAGCCTGTCCGGGTTATGGCCCCGAATTCTAAAATGCATTGACCCCGGCTATGGTGAGTGGCTTGCATGATATGTGCTTTTCAAGATGCATTTTTGAATTAGGCATTTCATTAAAATGTTTAAGAAGTCATTAATAATCAATTGCACGAATCACTTCCATCCGATGTTGTCAACGTGGGCTTCATGATGAAATCGTGGAGATGACGCACATGAAGTTCACGGAACATCTTAGGTAATAAATAAGCCGTTACGGCAGTAGAACCTTGGCCGATGAGGGTGGCGTCTTGAAGCTGTTGTCACCCTCAAGTCCGCTCGGCCAGGGGTAATCGCCCATGTTGATTTGAAAGGTACCGCCGTCCATATGGCGGCTCCGCTTTTGGTGCGAGTTGACCAACTTCCCGTCTTAATCATTCCGGATTGCCTGCAGTTCATTCCGCCTTTGTCCAAGTAAGACAGCAACTGTCACGCACTCATAGAAAACGCAAAATGCCCCGAATGCAGTTACGGCCATACGGTAGCGAGGAATAGCAGTTGAAATTTCTAGTACACAGGCAACTAGTAAGAAAAGGGACGATGCGTGCACCACCACCAATACGTACGTGCATCCCTCTCTTGAAAATGACAGCATCTTCCATGCCGTCCAAGAAAAACGCAACGTATTTAACATGAACCCGAATGCAGTTACGGTCGTAGACTAGTGAGGACTGGCAGCTGAAAGTTCTAGTTGATGGGCTGAGAATAAGGAAAAAAATGATGCGTGCACCACCTAACCTATTACGTCCCTCCCATGGCAAGGAACCAGCAAAACCACCCACATACCCTGTTGTGTCCCTCCCTTGACAAGGAACAAGCACGTGCACATGCCCCACCCCACATGCATGCCTCCCTTGACAAGAATCGAACGGGCACGTGCACCCACCTACCCTATGTGCAGCCCTCCTTTGACAAGGAACAAGCACGTGCACATGCCTACCCCACATGCATGCCTCCCTTGACAAGAATCGAACGAGCACGTGCACCCACCCACCCTGTGTGCACCCCTCCTTTGACAAGGAACAAGCACATGAACTCACCTACACTACGCGCGTCCCTCCCTTGACAAGGAATAGGCACGTGCACATGCCTACCCCACATCCATGCCTCCCCTGACCAGTAACAAGCACGTGCACCCACCTACCCTACGTGCATCCCTCCTGTGACATGGAACAAGCACGTGCACCCACCAACCCTATGTACGTGCCTCTTGACAAGCAACAAGCACGTGCACCCACCTACCCTAAGTGCCCCCCTCCTTCGACAAGGAACACGCATGTGCACTCACCTACCGTACGTGAATCCCTCCCTTGGCAAGGACCAAGCACGTGCACCCACCTACCCGATGTCCGCCCCTCCCTTGATAAGGTACAAGCATGCCCACCCACCTACCCTACCTGCATCCCTCCCTTGACATGGAACAACCATGTGCACATTCCTACTCCACATGCCCCCCTCCTTTGACAAGGAACAAGCATGTGCACTCATCTACCGTACGTGCATCCCTCCCTTGACAAGGAACAAGCAAGCCCACCCACCTACCCTACCTGCATCCCTCCCTTGACATGAAACAAGCACGTGCACATGCCTACCCCACATGCATGCCTCCCTTGACAAGGAACGAGCACGTGCACCCACCCACCCTGTGTGCACCCCTCCTTTGACAAGGAACAAGCACATGAACTCACCTACACTACGTGCGTCCCTCCCTTGACAAGGAATAAGCACGTGCACATGCCTACCCCACATCCATGCCTCCCCTGACCAGTAACAAGCACGTGCACTCACCTACCCTACGTATGTGCCTCTTGACAAGGACCAAGCTCGTGCACCCACCTACCATACGTGAATCCCTCCCTTGACAAGGTACACGCATGCCCACCACCTACCCTACGTGGGCCCCTCCCTTGATAAGGTACAAGCATGACCAGCCACCTACCCCGCGAGCCTCCCTACTTTGACAAGGAACAAGCACGTGGGCCCGCTAGCATGGCAGCAAGGAAGACATTACCCTAACATGGCATGGCCAAAGCAAAAGAGACAGAGAAGTCAATGGAGAGAGAGCTCCTAAGAACTCCTAGTAAAATTGGAAACCATGGAGGGCAAAAAACGTTCAACAACTTACGATGGGCATCGGCACATACAGAGAAGCCCAGGTGTGCCAGGTGTAAAATAAGCGAGATTGAAGTGTCGCCTACCTCGTGGGAGACTTTTGGTATCTGGTAAACAATGAAAGCGAGTGGAAAGATGGACAACGTGAAAATAACATACAATCCACTGCAATGCATGCAAAGAGGACAGAATCAGTAATAAAGCGCGCTGCATTCAGGCAGCGCTGAGCAATTGAACGGTGAACAATTTAATCCGGAACGCATTGTCTACGCGACTCGATGCGACTAAACGTGGCATGCATACGCGGTCGCTGACTGAAGACATTGTGTACCTGGCTCAGCAAGGTGCGCTTGCAGCCGCTTTCTTAAATATGCCGCAGGCGCACGATGTAACGAATTGAAGTTTGCATGTAGTAACAAAGGCAAGAAAAGCGGTGTAGCTGGCTACCGACTACGCCATAGTAAGCTGTATCGGAGTTGGCGTTGCCGATGGCTGGAAACGGATGACCGAATCATGCTAAACTGGGGCTCCAAAAGGGCTTGTCATGCATCCTAGTGCGCCTTTTGCTTTTTTTTCTTCAAGCATCGTGAGCATGCGGGTTTAGGGGGGCGCTTATTCTTGCACCACTATCAGTCGGCTGGACTGCAATCGGCATAGCCAGCGCAAGGTGATGCAAGGGCAGGCAAACTTTACCAGCTCGTTCAAGGCTCGTTGATGAAATTCAAACATCTAGGCGGCGCGTCTGCAACGGCTCATCGCAATTCGAATTCGCAAGCAGAACCCTCGTTACACGTGGCGCATGCAGAGATCTGCTTCGGGCGGCTTGGCGTATCTCACTGCGTCGTGACTCGAGTACATAGTCAGCCTAGTTAGTACTCTGGGGGCCTCGAGTTCGGCAGTCCCCTATTCGGAAATCCCGGATCATATGTACTCCACACTATGTACTCTTGGAGTACATAGTGTGCCACCCTATGTACTCTTGGAGTACATAGTGTGGATTACATAGGTAGTCACTCCTTCCTATGTAATACGGGCGTGTCTCACCGCGTCGGCAGTCCCCTATTCGGAAATCCCGGATCATATGTACTCCACACTATGTACTCTTGGAGTACATAGTGTGCCACCCTATGTACTCTTGGAGTACATAGTGTGGAGTACATAGTCACTCCTTCCTATGTAATACGGGCGTGTCTCACCGCGTCGGCAGTCCCCTATTCGGAAATCCCGGATCATATGTACTCCACACTATGTACTCTTGGAGTACATAGTGTGCCACCCTATGTACTCTTGGAGTACATAGGGTGGAGTACATAGTCACTCCTTCCTATGTAATACCGGTGTAATCATGCGTAATCATGCGTAATCATGCGTAATCATGCGTAATCATGCGTAATCATGCGTAATCATCAGAGTAATCATCAGAGTAATCATCAGAGTAATCATCGTCCAGACAAGCTGCACTGCCCCTAAGACCCTAACTTACACAAGATGGCGATGGTCGTCGCCGGCAGCTCGACAAGTTCAGGGCAGCACGAAATAAGACAGGCAAGCCGACGCTGGCGCTCATCCCAATGAGGCCATTCATCCGAAGCAGCCTCCATAACCTGGCCGCTCTTAGGGTGGCGAATCGGGGCGTCGTTGTCGTTGCGGAGCTTCAGCACGCTTGTCACAGCGGCGTCATTGTAGGCGAGGAAGGTATCGATGTCTGCCAGGCTCAAACGCTGGCCTGGCATGTAGAATGAGGAAGAAATGGCGTCCGGCAAGGAGGTTTCAGCAGCTATCGGAGTTGCTTCCGAAGTTGCTTCCGAAGTCTTGGATCGCTTGTTAGCGGCGTTCTTGGCGACGACAATGTCGTGGGCGATTTTGTTTGCAGCAATCTGGGCATCAATAGAATCGGCGGCAAGAGCTGAAGACGATGCGGGGACCTCCATAGCTACGTTTAATAGCACCTAGACGAGGGCAGGGGGCGCAGGCACACTGATCACGTGCGTGGTGCCGCCATAATGTGCAGAAAAATAGCGAGATCTGCTGGGCAGGCCGCTGGCGATAACTTAAGAAACCCTGGGCGATGGCTGCCAAAAATTAGATCGGCGTGTTCGTCATCAAAAGGCGAGTCTATTGCAATTTACCCGACCAAATTTCATCATGGAGGGAGGGAGGGAGGGAGGGAGGGAGGGAGGGAGGGAGGGAGGGAGGGAGGGAGGGAGGGAGGGAGGGAGGGAGGGAGGGAGGGAGGGAGGGAGGGAGGGAGGGAGGGAGGGAGGGAGGGAGAGGGAGGGAGGGAGGGAGGGAGGGAGGAGGGAGGGAGGGAGGGAGGAGGGAGGGAGGGAGGGAGGGAGGGAGGGAGGGAGGGAGGGAGGGAGGGAGGGAGGGAGGGAGGGAGGGAGGGAGGGAGGGAGGGAGGAGGGAGGGAGGGAGGGAGGGAGGGAGGGAGGGAGGGAGGGAGGGAGGGAGGGAGGGGAGGGAGGGAGGGAGGGAGGGAGGGAGGGATGGATGGATGGATGGATGTTCTTAATTAATTAATTAATTAATTAATTAATTAATAAATTAATTAATTAATGGTCAAATTAAAGGCAATCATGGTACATGAAGCAAGACAAATCATGCCTGGACGCATGGCGATGTAAGAGCCCCCCCTCCCCCACGCCAGGAGGAAGGGGTGCGTGACTGAGTAGAGTAGTTAGGATTTTGTATTAGAGAGACAACTTTGTATATTATCAAGGAGACAACTTTGTATATAAGATTAGAGTGAGATCAGCTAGTCTTCGCGGCTCAGTTCTAATGCACCCACCCCCATCAGTCCATGGAATACGTGCTCCTGCTCCAGGTCCTTAATTAAGGCCAAAATGAGTCCCTTCCAAACAACGTTTGCACTTAGATAGTTAGACGAATTATGCCCGACGAAGCTGGAACTTAACAGCCACAATGAATTACGGTTGTTCAGACCTTGTACAACGCCTCAGGGCATTTGGAGCCCTGAATGGTAACAAATGCTAACAAGGTAGTGTTGCTATCAATAATGATTTTAAAAATTAATATGATGTCATTAATTAATTAATTAATTATCAACATCACTCCGTTGGGAGTAAATGTAGCACATATCCCTGAGAAGGGGCATATGGCTTTTAATACATTCTAGGCTACTTCATGCAAGGGTGGGAATGTAAGCTACCACTGCTCTAGGTGCACCAGGGCACCTGCACCACCATGTCATATTACAACCAAAACTGGTCGTCATCATGCAAGCATCTGAAGCATGGTCGCAAAACTTCGTGTGCAAAATCTCATGTCATAAGGAGCCCAACATTATGACAATTGCCAGGCTTTGTAAAGATTTTTGATTTAACGATGACTACAGCACAAACAGTGAGCGAAACCCTGGTGCATGTGAATGCCTGAGTGGCGACTGTTCCTAACAGAATGCAAGATGTAAGGTAGACATTGCGAGTATGCCACAAATGTGTGATGTGCAGTGCACATGCATGTGAGCTACCATGGTCCGGATTCTCCCGATTTCTGGCCTGCGCTGGTTGTCTCCTTGATGTATACCCCATGACACCATACTTCTAAACTACTTAAGAACCTTGGCACATTGCAAAATGGGAAAGAAAGCTGAACAATACATGCAACATCACTCACTAACACAGCCATGTGATTGCTACCAACACGTACCATGTACATCCTGTGTGAAATTATTGGCAACGACACGCCAAGCAAACGCCAAGGTATAGTATCAAAGAGACAACCAGCGCAGGCCAGAAATCGGGAGAATCCGGACCATGGTAGCTCGAGCCTGCCGTTATCTTTTCCGCGTTTTCGAGTCGTTCAGGATGATGAAGATGAATGGTGATGGAAATGTGTATCCTTGTGCATTGAAATTATGGCTGGCTTACGTGTGGAGCGACTAGATGACCTAGACGGTGGGGCCGGAAACAGCATGCTTGATCAGGGCGTGTGTTTCTAGCCTAACTGGCCGGGAGTGTCTAGTGGTGAGCACCATTGCTGCGATCGCTCTCCCACCATTTACGAGGAAATACCCGCAAATGGAAAACCACTGAAAAGATCTAGCTAGTCAGTCATCACGTTAGCCATGCCATGATTCCAAACGTCCAAGAACTGCACACGGTGCAAAGGCAAAAAGCCGGAGGACAGCACTTTCAAATGTGCGGCGGGAACCAAAAGCCCGCGGATGCCAGAAAACATCGTGTTGCGGCAGCGACGCGACGATGTGGACAACGAATCCAGTGCCAAGCTCGGAACGGCCGCAAAGGAGATCTGGCATCACAGGGTTCAGATGTGCGGAGATACTATGCCAAGGTATAGTATAACTGCGACAGGCTGGCACATGTCACCTGGCATCCACGTATGCTCACCCCAAGGCATTGGCATATCCCCATGTCTATATCCGTTGCCCTTTGTGCGTACCGAGTCACCCATGCAGTCACCCACCCATGCATCCACCTGGCCCACCCACACAAGTACTCATACACTTGCGCACCTGAGTACCCAGCCACCCACTGGTCCACCCACCCGGTGACCCAGCCAGCCAGCCACGCACCTACTAAACCAACCTATCTAACCACTCGTGCACCCAGGCACCCAGCCACATACCCACCCACTGGGACATCCACCCACCCAGCTAGCCACATATGCAATCTACCCACCTAGGCAATAAGGAGGCATTCACCCATCCTTTTATCCAGGCACCCATTACTAAAACCACGCAGCCACCTAACCACCCAGCCAGCTGGCCCCATGTGTGCCCACCAGGCCGCCCACCCCTGACCCACCCACGCCCCTTCCCACTCGACCACTCTTTCCCCCCATACCCTTATACCCACCGACCTGCACCCACTCACCCTCACACATCCACATCCTCTCAGCCAGTCACCCACCCATCTCACCCCTAACATGCACAGCCCTCCACCCGCGATAGGTGAGTCGATCCCAACTACAAAACCACCCACCCACCCATATCCGTGCACCCACCCACCCATCTACCTTCCCCATCGCTCACCCCACCCACTTCTAATCACAGCTACACATCCACCCGCCACAAACCAACGGTGCAAATCCTCCAGCCCATGCAACAGTTTCACTCAGGCATCCAACAATGCACCCACCTAGGAGTTCCCAAACCCCGTCGATCCCCCAGCCACCTGGCGATTCACTTATAAGCAACCACCCTTGCACCCATCCACCCACCATAACCACCCACCCACCCGCCCTCCCTCCCTCCCTCCCTCCCTCCTCCCTCCCTCCCTCCCTCCCTCCCTCCCTCCCTCCCTCCCTCCCTCCCTCCCTCCCTCCCTCCCTCCCTCCCGCCACCCCACCCACCCACCCTCTCCAACTGCATGTGGACTGCCTCTCCCAGCGACTCGGCCAGCCGTTTGAGTGTGTTTGGGACCATATGCTGATGCCCATGGATATTACGCGCGCCATCAACCAGGCAACACCAGTGACACTTGAGCTCCTTGTTATCCTTCTCATCGGATGTACTGACGACACCCTGCACAATTACAGCTCACAAGGCAACTAACATGCTGGAGGAACGCATCCGCCGCAGTGGACGTCAGTAACGGATGTTGCAATGTTGCTGGAGGGAGGTCAATCGACCGCACCCGTACATACAAGGGGCAATTATTGATGCGTCATACCCAAAACAGGAAGAAAATGTGGCACAACTAACCTTGCCATCAACATGGATGGACGGAGTTGGAGACCAACTGCAGCGCGGCATTCGCAAGGGCACAGGCTGTGTTGTTCAGCAGGTCCACCGCTGGACTGCCCGATGCCGAGTCCAGGTTCTTCCTTACACAAACTCTCCACAAGCGTGATTGTCGTGTCCTTGGCTGCCAACTGCGGAAAGGAGGCCAGTGCTCGCTTCAGCAGGAACTCGGCAATTGCAATCACGGTGGGCCCTGGCACGATTTGCAGGCCTACACATGCTTGCCCCGCATGTGCCTCCCCCACGTGTGCATCCACCGCAGTTGACGTGCTCGCTCGCAGCTCCCACTACCGCTGGCTTCGTTGCCATGTTCCTCCACCCGTTGCCTCTTGCATCTTAGCTGTTCCTCGCGCTTCTCCGCAGCCTCTCTTTCCCTCTCTTCCTCTCTCTTTTCTGCTGCCGTTCATGCCTTGCTCCAGATATAGATGTGGCTGCTTAGGCGTTCAATCTGCATCACAGAATTGGACGATATGCACGTCAAAGGAAAGCCAACCAAGCAGCAACATTACCAACAATGTAGCGGGAGGGTCAGTGCAGAGGCCAGCAACATAACTGCCTTAGTCTTGTACTCCTACCATACACATTAGGGAAGACTGCTGGCATGGCAGCCTGCATCACAGCAATGAATTGCCGCCAACTAAAATAAGAGAGTGACTCACCGCTACTCTTCCCTGAAGCCGACTGGTCACACCTCCATTGTGGCGTTGTTTTACCACTTTAAGGCTCTTCCACAGCGTGCGATTTTGTTGATGCCATTTTCTCAATTCCTGTAGCATATATTTTGCCCCCGCCGCACGCTTCCATGGGTTGCCATGTACATCATACTTTGCTGATGCTGCAGAGAAGTCAAGCGGTTCTTTGCATTCCCTCACCTGTATTCAACGGCAACGCCAAAACGGAATGCCAACGAATGCGGAGCGGGGGAACAAGGCATAAATCAACGCATGGTGAACCGGCAGATGCTGAGGCAGACACGACAATGCACTGGGTGCATGGCAACCATGTGAACACTGATGGTAGCACTCACATGCCTAACAAGCATTTTCTTTGTTTCCCCTGGGTTAGAGTGTAAGGCCTATGCCAACCAAGGTAAACAACAAAACAACACATCCTAAACTGCCCTAACTGACATGGGCAACAAACATGGCCAATGGAGGACAAGGAACCAAGTAGGATCATCCAACAGGATCATGGTATTATGGCAGCTTGCATGCAGTAAATTACATCAAGCATGGTTGGCTCAGCACATTGAAGTATTGTCACATCATTAGAACAAGGGAAAGTCAGAAATCAACGCATGGTGAACCAGCAGATGATGAGGCAGACACGACAATGCACTTGGTGCATGGCAACTATGTGAACACTGATGGTAGCATTCACATGCCTAACAAGCATTTTCTCTGTTTCCCCTGGGTTAGAGTGTAAGGCCTATGCCAACCCAGCTAAACAACAAAACAACACATCCTAAACTGCGCTAACTGACATGGGCAACAAACATGGCCAATGGACACAACACCTTGAAATGGCCTTTTTTTTACATAAATTATGGCCCATGGCAAGTTTATTGTCCGATTGACCTAGGATTGGATCCCACCACTCCCCGGGATGTGTCTGGCTAGTGGTGGAGTAGTTGAGTCAAAATGTTAAGTTTACATGGTACTCCCTGCTTAAGTTAACTCCAGATCCAAGGCCAAAACTGGCCACCTAAACCACTTGCACTTGCATAGAAACAATAGTTGATCTCAGATTATGCTGTAACTTTGCAGTGGTGATGAATAATAGTTGTTCTGACCTTGTACAAAGTTCTACGCCATTTGGAGCCCTAGTTGGTGACAAATGCTAGCAAAATTTTGCTAGCATTTGTCATTAATGGCCATTTAAAATCAATATTTAACCCAAATAATGTCAGAATGCCACCAAAACTTATTGCCATCATGCCAGCACCTGAAGCAAGGTCTCAACAAGTCATGAGCAGAAATTCAGATCATGCAGAGCCCAAAATGGTGACATTTGCCAGCAATTGTCACCATTTTTGCTTTTTTACCCACAATTTTAACAACATTACCCACCAAAACATTCTCCAAGCTGGGGCGCATCATTTAAATCTTTGCAGGCAACTCAAGAATGACTAGTACAAACAGTGTGCAAAACCTTGGTGCATGTGAATGCCTGAGTGGTGACCATTGCTAGCAGAATCCATCATGTAAGGTAGGCATTGCCAGTATGCCACAAAGCTGTGATGTGCAGTGCATGTCCATATGTATACCCCATGACACCGTGCCTCTAAACTACTTGGCACATTGCAAAATGGGAAGGAAAGGTGAATAATACATGCCACATCACTAACACAGCCATTTGAATGCTACCAACACGCACCATGCATGATATACACTGCGTGTACAGTAATACATGTCGAGAATATGCCGAGCGAGCATATCAAGGTGCAGTGACCCCAACGCTGGCACATGTCACCTGGCATCCACGTATGCTCACATGATATGGCATTGGCATATCCCATGTCTCCATCTCTTGCACTTTGTGCGCACCAAGCCACCCATGCAGTCGCCCACCCATGCAGCCACCTGGCCACCCACCCACACAACTGCTCACACACTCGCGCGCCCGTGCACCCAGACAGCCACCTGTCCTCCCACCCAGTGACCCACCCACCAAGCCAGCCGCGCACGTGCTTACCCAACTTATACAACCATGCGTGCACCTAGGCACCCAACCACCTACCAACCCACTTGGACATCCACCCACCCACCAAGGCACCTGCGCAACCCACACACCAACTAGGTAATAAGCAGGCATTCCCCCATCCAATGAGCCAACCACCCAACCACCCAACCACCTAAACACCCAGCCAGCTGGCCCCATATGCACCCGTCCGGCCACCCACAGTTGACCCACCCACGCACCTACCCACTCAACCATTCACTGCCCCCACACCCTTATACCCACTGACCCACCCACTGACCCACCCACACATGCATTTTCTCAGCCAGCACCCCGGCACTTACCTCACCCCAAACCTGCACAGCCCTTCACCCGTGATAGGTGAGTCGGTCCCAACCATAAACCCATCCACGCATCCATATCTGTGCGCCCACCCGTCCATCTACCCGTCCCTTCGCCCACCCACCCACATCTAGTCATCTACACATCCACCAGCCACCAGCCACCAATGGCCCACCCACCAACCCACACACACACATACATCCCTAACCAACCAACCACCAACACACCACCCTCAAAAACGTGCAGTTGTTTCACTCATGCATCCAACAACCCACCCACTTCAAAGTCCCCAAAGCCTATCATCACCCAGCCACCTGGGCATCTGCCAATAACCGACCGCCCTTGCACTCATCCACCCACCATGACCAGCCAGCCAGCCACCCACCCTCTCCAACTGCCTGTGCTCCCACCTACGCAGCCAGCCATTTACCAAAGCATCCACCTATCAGCCACCCACCTGCCATTGAACCCACCCACGCCTAGGCATCCCTTGAAGCATCTATAGCCCAAGCCTCCCACCCAAGGCTCTCTGGGCAATCAAACAACCAAACAACCAATCACCCAGCTATACAACCACCTAACCACCTAACCACTCAACAACACAATCACCGAACCACCTAACTACCCAACACCCAAACCAGCCAGGCATGTGCCCGCCTCGCATGCCCTCACCATTGCAACACCCCATACACGCCCCGCTCACCTAGCCAGCCACACACCCAGCCAGTCTCCTGCTCAACTCACGCATGAAGGCAATATCAGCCATGCATGGCCTCACCTTGCATCACTTGCATTGCCTGGTTAATTTGCATGAGACAGTTTCCATCTCATTGTCAGCAACTGAAAAGGCTCTTTCTTCACAGTAATGAATAAGCTACAACGTTGGAAACGTTCTCCCATCCCTCTTTAAAACAGTCTTTAAATCAGAAAGACAAGGGCAAATCTCTGGACAAGGTGGCAATAACCACTGCACCATGCTCTTGAGAAAGTCTTAACAACCCAGCTTTCTACCCTTTTAGAAGCTGCCTTGCGTTAGCAACGATTCTGGGCCCTCTGGCTCGCTCACCTGGCTTAATCTGCGCTTCTTTATGGCTGCCGGGATATGCGAAGCTTGGGCCGAGGGTGTCGTGGCGAGGTCGTCTGCCCGACTCATCACTTCTCGAAACCGCACTGCCGACTAATAAAAACGATGCCCCCCTTTGCCTTTTGTATCTGGCGTCAAAAGAACAATGAACTCGCTTGGAAACACTGTCGCAAAGAGCTTCCTACAGGCATTATAAGCAATTTTCGCAGCTTTTACCGCACTTACTGCACATCCGGAAGACCATTAGCGGCCTTCGCGCGGAATCTTGGGCACGCCATATCTTCTGCTGGCTCATTGCCGCAGGCTGGCAGTATAGGAAGGTCGGGCATAGCCTAAAGAGCTGATTATCTGACGACAAAGATATGCATTGCATGAAGCAAGAAACAGACGGATTTCGCACCCCCATATTTATTCACGTCAATGCCGGACAATTAAAAGCGAAACTCAAAAAACGAAAACACTAACGTTTTCGGGAATATTATAACGAACAAGCTGAGCTGCCAGCTATGTCGCGGTTTACGATCCAGTTAACGATAACGGCTCCGTAACCACCCCAGTACCTAATATTGGGGCAGCTATGGCGCCGTAACCACTACCTGACCCGTCCCGTATACCCCAACGTAACCTGAACCGAAGCCGTTCACGCCCCCGTAAACATAACCGGCCCAGTTACTGGGCCGTACCGAATCTCGGGGCCAATATTCCGAATGGTACCGTAACCCGTCCGGTAACCCAAACCGCCAACGAATACGGACCCGTAACCTGGCCCGTCGAAGTTACCGGGCAGGTTACGGGGGCGTCGAAGTTACCGGACAGGTTACGGGGGCTTCAAATTAACTCCTAGTGAAGAGACTAGAGAACGAGATCTAGAGAATACAGAGGTAGAACCGGTAGACAACCACGAGCACGGTACAGAGGGTATAGAGGTTCCACTGCACGTCCAAGCAGGGACAGATACAGGTGAGGTCATGGAGAGACCTGCGGAAGGCTCCCCACGATCCAGAGACCAGAACCCTAGGTTCCCAGCGGATGGGGACAATATAGACGCCTTACCCAGGCAGGGAGATGACAGGAACGACCGAGAGAGGCTCCAAGAGCAACAGCAGCAGCAGCAACAGCAGCAGCAGCAACAGCAGCAGCAGCAGCAGCAGCAGCAACCGCAGCAGCAGCAACAGCAGCAGCAGCATCAGCAGCAGCAACGGTCACCACAGCAGCAATGGCAACAGCAGCAACCCCGGATGCAGCAGCAACAACCCCAGACGAGACCACAATGGCTACCACCGGATCCAGAGCAGCAGGGAGACGATAATGGAGATACCCTGCACTACCGCCAGCAGCAGCCAGTCACCGGGCGGCCAACGCATCCTTGGGCAGGTCGGGGGCGGCCCCAGAGACCTCCACCGGGTCCCCCACACCGGGGCAGACGCAGAGTGTCCTTCGGCAGCACGTCCCTGTTACCCACGGCGCTATGGTATTCGGACGAGGAAGGGGAGGCCCCAGGGGCAGATGGCGAGTTCGATGACCTGGAAGGGACTAACGAGGCGGACGAGGGATCTGTCACGCAGGGCCCGCCCGTTGGTTCTTATAGACCACGGACCAGCCCAGGGGAGACCCGGAGCAGTGTCACCACCCGCGACGAGGAGACTCACCCGCCAGCCCAGCGCCCGGCACCTCAACCGCAGCGTCTACGGGCGCTTGACAGTAGCGTGGTCCCTTCGCCCGCGGCCGTCGGTAACCTGAATTTCAGCAGGGTGGCACTGGATGACCCGGGGTACGAACACCCCTCGTCGGTACAGGTGCGCCGGACACACGGCACACCGGACAGATCCGGATCTCTCCCGCGGTCGCAGCCTCCAGCATTCGGCTCCATCTCCTACAGAGAGGTCGGTGGGCCTAAGCTTAACACGATAAAGGCCCCACCGATGCCTACCTTCAAGAATGTACCCAAGCTGCACGCGGATATGAAACCGCGAGAGGTCGACGAATGGGGACGCATGTGGCAACAGCAGTATACCGTTTGGTGCAATCACAACAGCTGGGAACTGGCCACCTGTGATTTGATCCCACATGTGGTCAACACCTGCATGGACCCCTCGGTGGTGAGCATCCTGAACTGTGAGAGCATCGCATCCCAGTCATACCCGCAAACCGTGGAGGAGCTGATGGACCGGGTGCGCCGCAAGCTGATACCCCCAGACGCGGAGCTCCACGAGCGGATCGCTTTCGGCAAGCTGCGCCAGGGGACCACCCCATATCGCGAGTTTCTGTCCAAGTTTGAGTCCAGCGCCGCTTATCTAACCGACATGACCTGGTACGAGTACAAGATCAGATTCATCGAGGCGCTCAGCCCCGAGCTGCAGGACGAGGTATTCAAACACTACGCTGAGGTCCCTGGAAGGAGTGGGACATCCTGAATATCCAGAGATACCTTCTGCAGGTGGCCGACGTGGTGTCTCGCGGGCGCGCACCCTCGGTGCGCCGTTTCTTCAGACCTGCTCCCCCGCGACGGGTGAACCAGATGTACTCCACTGATTTCGCCGGCGAGGAGGAGGACGAGTACCTCGACGACCCTGACGAGGGCTACACTGACCTGGCGTCAACGCGATCGACGCTAGCAAGGCGCGCTGCTTCATGTGCAGCGAGGTGGGGCACCTCAAGCGCGACTGCCCCAAGCTCCGGGGCAAGAACGCCAGTCGTGGGACAGGAGAGGGACACCCAGTGTTCGTTTCTCCGGCCCGGCCTTCGGCAGCCGCCCCGACTCCTCCGGTCCTCGGGACCGACCCCGCAACGCGGGTGAGCGTGCGGCTCGCCTGCAGCACGCCAGACAGGTCCCGACGCAGTACCAGCAGCCGCGACCACCCGCGACCAGCTCTACCAAGGGTGTGTTGCGTGCGGTCAACGAGATGGAGGCGCGGCGACAGTCCTCCTCTTCCGGCCAAACGCAGGCAGTGGCTGGCTACGAGTATGACGACGAGGAGGGGGCTGACGAAGAGGAGGAGGGGGGGAAGAGGGCGGGTGGTCGGGCGAGGCGGCCTCCCGTCCCACCGCTCCTCGGGAGTAGTAGCCCTGCCCATGGGCTTGGGTCCCGGGGTAGGGGATAGGATAGAAAAATCAGATGGTAGCCCAGACGCGGAGTCAACTAGAGTAGAGGTAGACGTCAATAACGTGGCCGCAGACGCGTCCTCCCAACCGGCGGCGCGTGCATCTCAGGAGATTCGCGGCATCTGTTTCTTTTCAGCGGAGGGTTATTGGTCCCTCCCACCGTCCTTGATCCGTATTTGAAGGAGAAAACGATCATGGACGTGAAGTTCCTGGTCGACACCGGCGCCTCCACGTCCTTCATCAACGAGGCCCTGGTGCGTCGGCTGGGCCTGGTACCCCGGCCTCACACCACGGCAGTCTATGTCACCTACTCAGACGGTCGGCGACACCAATCGCCGGGCCTAGCAGACATCAAGGGTGTGCTGCAGGGCACGCCGGTGGACCTGGTGGCGACTATTGCGCCGCTGGGCGCTGCCGACATCATCATTGGAGTGGACTGGCTGGACAAGCAGGATGTGGACATCAGTGTGCGCCGGCGGGTAGTTTGGTTTCCGGATGGTTCATTCTGGTGCCCTGACAGCGAGTATAGGGCACAGGCCGCGGAGGTCCATAACATTACACACGAGCGCTCGGCGGACGGGCCTCGACCAGCGTCCCAGATCCTGATGAGTAGCAAGACGCTGGCGCGCCAGCTTCGGAAGGGCAAGGAGTACGCGATGTATCGCATAGACCTGGATAGCACTCAGGCTCTGCTTAACGAGATTGGTGCCGGATTCACACCGGATGAGCTGGCGCGGTTCAATGCCGTCCTGGAGAAGCGCACTACCCTTTTTGCGGATCGCACCCCCAGTTCCCTCCCAATCGATCGGTGTTGCACCGTGTCCAGCTCCAGGAGGGTTCCGGCCTACCGTGTCTCCCATGTACCGCATGGGCCCAGTCGAGCTGGTGGAGCTCAAGAAGATCCTCATTTCACTGCTCGACGCTGGGCTCATTGAACCCAGCAACAGCCCCTTCTCAGCGGGCGTGCTGCTCGTTCCCAAGCCAGGAGGCAAGTGGCGTCTGGTGACGGATTACCGGAAGCTGAACGCCATCACCGTCAAGTCCCGGTATCCTCTACCGCGGATCGACGACATCTTCAACCGTGTCCAGGGGGCCACGTGTTTCACCGTCATCGACTGTGCGGACGGGTTTTGGCAGCTGCGCATCGCGCCAGAAGACTGCCACAAGACCGCGTTCGCTACGCCCTTCGGTCACTATCAGTTTCGGGTGGCGGCAATGGGGCTGTGCAATTCGCCGGCGTCCTTCCAGATGCTGATGAATGATATCCTCCGTCCGGTGATGGGCACAGCCCACTTGCCGCAGGTCTCCCAGGACCTGGCGGACCCGCAGAAGGGGGCGCGCCCGCCCTGGACCTACAAGCGCACGTGCGCGCTGGCGTATCTGGACGACATCCTGGTGTACTCCAAGACGTTCGAGGAGCACCTAGAGGATGTGGACGCCGTGCTGCAGATCATGGAGGATGAGCACCTTTCGGCGCGGAAAGCCAAGGTGCGCGCCGGCCGCTGCGTGCCGTTTCTGGGCCATACCTTGTCCGCGACGGCATCGCGACCGACCCGGAGAAGATCGAGTCCGTCCAGCAATGGCCTGTCCCTACGGACGTGAAGGGGGTGCGCAGCTTCCTGGGATTGGCATCTTACTACCGACGGTTCATCCCGCGGTTTGCCACCATCGCCGCCCCGATCAACGCTCTTCTCAAGAAGGGTACCCCGTTCCTCTGGGCTGAGCAGTGCCAACAGGCTTTTGAGGCGCTTAAGCGCCACCTCACCACAGCACCAGTCCTTATCCTGCCGGACCCGGCCCTTCCTTTCGTCGTGGCTACGGACGCCAGCAAGGTGGCCATCGGGGGTGTCCTCCTGCAGGACCAAGGCAAGGGTCTTCAGCCCATCGAGTATATCTCACGCACAATGATTCCGGCGGAGCGGAATTACCCAGTGCATCAGCAGGAGCTTCTGGCAGTAGTCTACAGCTGCCACACGTGGCGTCACCATCTTCTGGGGGCCCAGTTTTCGGTGGCCATTAGTGAGCAGGGGGATCTCGACCCCCACCGCCTGGTGATCCACACCGACCACCGGCCGCTCACCCACCTCCTGGTGCAGCCCAACCTGACGCCCCGCCAAGCGCGGTGGATGGAGTACTTGTCACAGTTTGCGCCATTCAAGATCCAATACGTCAAGGGCGCGGACAACGTGGTGCCAGACGCCCTTTCGCGACGGGCGGACTATTGGTTCTACGAGGACATGGATGTGCTTCATACCACTTGCGTACCAGTGGCCGCCCCGGGGACCGCCTACGGCGCGGAGCCACGGTCTCCCCGGGCCCGCCACCTGTTTCATCTGGGACACACCACCAGCGATGACTTGTCACCTCTCTTGGAGGAGACGAGTGCCCACGAGGACGTGGACGCCCCCGGGGAGGGGGAGGGATCGCATATGCGCATGCCCCTTAGCCATGTGGTGCCGCCCCAGGGAATTTTTCAGCTTCAGCCGATCGGCCCGCCCACAGTCTTCTCCGAATTCGTCAACCAGGCGAGTGCGGAGACAGACCCGGCCGCGGACGCGTTCACAGTCACGTCGGACCTGGAGACGATGATCAGTCGTTTCACGGTCACGGAGGAAGCGGCGCTTGAAGCCATCCGGGCGCATCCCCAGCAGATGGGTGCCTACCCTTGCAAGTTCCAGGATGGACGCCTGTTCGTGAGTGTCCAGCCGGAGGAATGGCGGCTGTATGTCCCGGAGCTTTGTAGGGCCGCCTTGCTTCACGAGCTCCACGATTCGCTTCTAGGCGGACATCAAGGAAGCCACCGTCTTTATCCTCGGGCCCGCAAACATTTCTACTGGCCAGGGATGAAGGAGTATATTGAGACATATGTGCGCCAGTGCCCCTCGTGCCAGATCATGAAGTCCAGGAACACGGGCTCGCAAGCCGTCCCCAAGACGTTACCTGATCCGATGGGTCCTTGGGATTCTATCATGATGGACTTCATCGGCCCGTTCAAGAAGGCGAAGAGCGGCAACAGCATGGTCCTGGTGTTCGTGGACCGCCTGACGCGCATGTGTCACTTGGCCCCGTGTCCGGCCGACCTCACTGCGGAGGAGTGCGCCAAGATATACCTGACGCACGTGTTCCGGTTCCACGGGCTCAGCCGACAGTTCATCTCCGACCGCGACAAGCTCTTCACGGCCAAATTCTGGCAGGAGTTTTCGAACGGCTGGGCACCAAGGTGTCGCTGGGCACGGCCTACCACAGTTCGTCGTCACATCTGGTGGAGCGGTTGAACCGCACAGTGCAAGAGACCATGCGACACTACACCGACGCGGTGGGCAGCAATTGGGAGGAACTTCTGGGCTTGGTGGAGTTCTCCCTGAACAATGCTCCCCAGGCCGCCCACGGATTTACCCCCTTTTTCCTCAACTCTGGCAGGCACCCTCTCACGCCTCCCGACCTGCTTATGAGCCCCGGACGGGGAGGATCAGGTCAAGCTGGACACACGCCAGGGGGTTGATCGCTTGCTGCAGCGGATGCACCAGGCTCATAACAGTGCAGTCCAGGGCTACCGCGCCGCGACCGAGCGGTATCTGGAGAGGACAGCCGGCAAGCGGGATAACCGGGCGCCGTCCATTGAGGTGGGCGATTGGGTCCTGGTGGAGGGCCCACAGATCGGACGATTCTCACACAAGGTGGAGAAGGAGCTGAAGACTAAGCTTCGTCCCATGTTCCTGGGCCCCTACAAGGTTCTCACCAAGTTTGACGACGTCATGTTCCAGGTGGACGTCCCGGTGTCATGGAACCTCACGTCCAACCGTTTCCATCGTGACCAGCTCAAGTTGTACCACCAGAACACCATTCAGGGTAGGGTCAATCCCCCGGCCCCGTTGGAGTTCAATCCGGACACAGGGGAACAGGAGGATGAGGTGGCTGCGATCGTGGGACACCGAGATGTCAAACGAGGTCGGGGGACCCAGCGACAGTACCGTGTGCGATGGCGATTCGCGCAGCATGAGTCGGAGGACTCCTGGCGCACCCCTACTGAGTTAGCGGGTTGCGCCCGCTTATTGGAAGCATACAAGAAGACACACCAATTGCATTAATAGGCCACAGGCGGTATAACGGTGTACGGTGTAGGGTGAGAGTGAGGTGTGAGCCGGGTACTAGGTACACGCCGACTAACGCCTTGGCTTGTGGTGTGTGGGCCGTGCAGGGGGACGCCGCGGAGGCGCTTCCCAGGGCCAGACTTCGCCAGCGCCGCGGAGGCCGTAGAGGCAGGGAATCCGGGTAGTAGACGGGGAGTCGAGTGAGGAAGATCTGGTGGATATGGACACGACAGATTACCCGGAGGCCCCTCTACCAGAACAGGTTGACAGGATGCAGACAGCTCGCGGAGAGCCTGCAGTCCGAAGGGGTGCTTCAAGGGCCGGGGGCTCGGGGGTGGTGGCCGGCACGAGACGTCGTCCAGACCCGGAGCCCGGACGCGCGCACGAGCAGCTAGTGAAGGAGCTGAATGAGGAGACATTTAACCCCCGAGTGTTCGTGCGCGACTATGGTCGGGAGGGTGACTTGGTGGAGCGGCGTCGTCGGCGCCGTAACCAGATGCCGTCAGATCTCCGCGCTGATTCCATTCTGGCGCATGTCGGCCCCGCTAAGCTGGAGGATTTTCGATGGTTCGTGCGAAGAAATGTGGGGTTCAAGATCGAGACCCGCACTGCCGAGCGCGACGGCGTGGTGGTCGGTATCGACTGGGAAACCCATGAGCGGGAGTGCCTGTGTCATGCGTGCGTGAACACGCTGGATGCAGGTCTGGTATTTCCACGGCTGTTGCTCCTCCTGATTCCACCCGAGGTGCGGAAGCATCTGGAGAACTACTTTCCTCGATACCTCCCGTTGGAAGGGGCGTTGCGGGGCGAGAAGTGTATGCGCGCGGGTCAGTACTCGTTACGGCAGGCCCTGGATCGCATCGTGGCGATGGACGACGAGGACCAGGATGATGGGAGCGAGGGTGACGACTCCGATTCTGATGACTACCCTCCCCGTCCTCTTCCTCGTCCTCCTCAAGGGATCCACCTTCTGGGGGCTCCTTGGAGGGCGGCGCAGGACATCGTCCTGTGACGCGTTTCGAGGCGCCACCGCCGGCGATGGGCTGGGGGCGCCCCTCGGGGCGAGGGTCTCGCCCGCGGTCCATGGGTTGGGGCGGAGGCAGCCAACCAGACTCTCGGCGTGCTCCAGACCGGCCTGCGCGTCGGCGCTCGCCCTCACCGTCATCGCGCTCGCGACTCGCGTTCCCGTTCGGACTCGGGAACGGAGGTACGCCCTGCTCGCCGAGCGTCACCACCACCCCGGCGCCCGGCTGATCGGCACTGGGAGCGCACGTGGGGGTCGGCGGTGGAATTGGAGCGAGAGTCTCGGCGACCGCGGTCGGATACGACGGGAGCTGCTCCGGCTAGGACAGAACAGCCGGCCGGGGGCGAGCCCCCGGTTGTGGCCCCCTTTCCTCCGACGGATGCGGGCCAAGAGGAGCCTACCTTCCTTGTCTCCTTGGAACCACCGGAGCCTACCTTCCTAGTCTCCCTGGAACCACGTCCCCGGCCTGCACCAGCCGGCTCATCAATGCCACGTCCTGCGGAGGGACACATCCGGCCCACTTCGTCGGGTCGACCCTCGCACCCTTCCGCGGAGGAACCGTGCCTACCCACCATGGCAGAGACGCGACCTCGGGCCGCAGAGGGCCCAGCGGAACGGACATTCTGGTACCAGCGGAGCCCGTGATGCGCTTGGAAGCGCTCGTAGCTGCGGTACAATCAGGACAGGACCTGATACAGCGCCTGATGGTCCAGCACGGTCGTCAAGGCGATCATTCTGCGGCCACCTCAGTGGGCTATGATGCGGCTTCCAGAGCTCCTGGGTCATCTCACGAGGAGTGGTCATTGGGGACTTCATACGGCCGGTACCGGGCAGAGTGGTGAGACATGGTGGGCCAGGACCGCGCACGGAGAAGCTTTGTGTGACATTCGAGGGACCTCCGGCTTTTCAGGTTCCCCCGGGTACGCACCTACCTGCTCCTCTGGTGTTTCGAGCGGGTCCTTGGTTCGCTGTGGATCGCGGGGCTTACTGGGAACAGGTAGAGATCACCTTTCTGCCCCAGGTTCCCCTGCCCCTGCCGCAACCCGACGACCCTCGTTTCCCCGCTGCGGTGGGGCATACTGTGCGGTTCGGGTCCGAAGACTGGTGGGATTGGCGTATCAGGTCGACGGGGTGGGGCACGTGGTGACGCCTCCCAAGGTGGCTCCAGCGGAGGGGAGTGTCTTTCTTAATCTGGTGGCGCCCGATATTGTAGGGCCCGGACGGTGTCGATCAACGATGATCACGTGCGTATGGAGGTTTTCCTGATGGGGGTGCACTTTGTTCGCGAGCACCGTTGTGGGGTGGTGGATCGGTCGGCGCTGACACTCCTATTCACCCATCCCCAGTACCTCGCTGGGTTCCTGTCTCTGTGGCCCAGAGGGTCGTGGGTGGAGCTGTCCCGGCTGGGTCGGCAGAAGGTGTCCCCCTACCAAGTGGCTTTTGAGATTGACCTGTGTTCGCACCCTGGGGTGATGACTTCACAGATGACCCACGCGGGGCGTAGGGCCTTCACTGAAGTCCTGTCGCAGCGACGTGCCACTAGCGGCGGACGCTAGAGTGGTTAGAATAGTTTTCGTGACGGATAGCGGATTGATCCAGTCACCATCAGAGTCTTACTACTACGTCAGAGTTGGTCCTGTGTATCAACTTCTAGAGGAACTGGCATTACTAACCTGCGGGTGAACCGAGGTTGGGACATAGTACTCTTATAGTAGCGTTGTTTTTCCAATCTAACTTGTACGGTAGGGACTACCGACCCCCATGGGGGGGGAGGAGTGTTACGTCCCTGCCCTTTTGGCCGGACGTAACAATGGAATAAATTACTAAGGCCGTTTGGTCTATTGGACTTGGGTTTTATGGACCTTGGCTATTGTGTGAATTGGACTAGTTATTTTGGTCCTAGGTTGTCCTTTTAGGGGCCGGCGCTGTGGCGCCGCGCCAGTCCTGAGTCCGTCAGTAGTTCTAGGCGTGGATCCTATAGTTGAGGGTCGATGTCGGCCCCGATCCTACGTGGATTGAGTGACTCGGATTATTCTAGGGAAATTGGCGTGTATCTGCGCCGCAACCAACCTAGGTTAAATCGGTCCGAGGACGAGAGTCTCGTCCTCTTGGTTTAATGAATGATAAGTGCGAATACGCCTACACATTGAGCCCGGGGCATTATCCATTTGTAATTGGTATTGCTAGCCAATATAAGTGTGAATTAACTCGTCGTCTGTCCCAACTCAGTCCTCACAGGAGGACTGAGTTGACAACTTTCAACCGCGTGTAGCGACTAGGTGGGGGGTCCATCCCACATGTTTTGATGTGGATCGGGGGTGTACTAGATGTCATTTTGTTGGCAAAAATACTGCATATGTGAAAACTTGACCCGAACACCTGAAAATTACACCGACGTTGGGCACCCTTCGCGATTTTGCATTTTTCGGGAAAAGAACGAGTGGGAAAAATTCAATCAAATCCTGGTGCATGAAGAAAAAATATAGGCATGAAAACAATATAGTTCTTGAAACGTGGCAAAAAACTGGGCTCGATTTGGCCACTGCAACTGCCTGAAACAATTAAAAAACTCTCAGTCCTCAGGAGAGGAATGGGGCTTTTGCTAACTTTGCTAGCATGTAAGTGCGGTCATACTACACACCACCGTGGCCACCAACCATCCCAATCAACTCATTTCCCTTCAAGCATTACAGGACAACACACTTGCATCATCATACTTCAGGTATATCATACCTTATCATGTAGTGAGAGCCTATGCATGCACGTAGGGAATGGGCTTGGATACCTACCAACAAAGGGTTATGTCATAAGTGTCAACCACCAATATAATGGGTAGGTTAATCATATTTCCATTGTTTCTAACAACAATAGATATGGCTATAACTAGTACTCCTACACACAGATCTCGAGTGATTTATCTAGTACCAAATCCGAAAGGCTTGCATCACTCCCCGGACAGGAGAAATTTTGCGGATGACTGTAGGTGTAAGTTGGCGATGCCATGGTAACCGGAGACGTCCGTCCTATTGTCAGCAAAATTTGGTGCGAGAGGTCCCCAGTTCGATTCAGGTCGGATTCATTTGTAGATCGCGTTTTCCGCGTTCTCCGCGGCCCGGCACTGAACGCAAAGGTTTTCACCTTTGCGGAGTGTCTGATCAGAATAACTGTTTTGCCTTGCCATGATGTGGCCAACATAGTTGCTGGCACATGATGGCAGTGGTTTGTCACCAAGACTTTTCACTCACCCGTAAAAGCTTGAATGCACCCTTGACGCAGCCCTTGGCCACACAATCATGCAGTATGAACGTAGCAAAAGAATAACTAACATCTATGAAGGAGTTTAAACCTGCACAGCTCCTAAAACCCTGCACAACTACACTGGGGTAAGGCAAATGCCTGCTAACATCATCTGAAAAGGGGGTTTTAGAGAGGGGCAGGCAACGGTCAAGAAAGAGCATCAAGACTTGAACCTGACAACGCCTCGCAAGCTTAAACTCATGTACGAACATCAAGAAACGAAGAGGCAACGATTATCCGGCTTTACCTGGCACGGCTGGCGTTACCTTGGCCCAGGCGGTGCCCGCAAAAGTGGCACTTTGCGGCACATAGACCATGACGTGACAGAATGGTCGAAATCATCAAATCTATACTGTCACTCGATTTATTCTAATACAATGCATGTTACAATGTAGAAAGAAACCTATCAGCCATTGAAATTGCGCCGGAAAGCAAGCGCAGTCATCAATTCCGTCGACCTGCCTTATCGCAGTTTTTTCCAGCAAGAACAGTGCCGACACCGGGTAAATCGCATCCCCGCGAGCTAAAAATTGATTTTTATCATCTTCAGGGCATGTGAAATCTATTTCCTGAGTTTGGACAGCTAACTCGTCCGCAAACCTAAACTGCATGCATGGGCGCGAGCCGCCATGGCTAGGTGGTGCATTTCCGGAACTTGCGTTTCATGTGGAAAAGTACCCTTACCACCTGTACTTTGACCGTACATTTAGCCGCTCATACCAAATCCAAAAAAATCCCAAAAATATGTCCAAGAAAGATCTTTTCACGTAGTATTTGAATAAATTTTGAGAGATTTTTATTGTCAAAAATTCTGACCGGGGCGAATTTTCTACGAAACCCAAAAACTCGGTCCTCGAGAGAGGACTGAGTTCAACTCAGTCCTCCGTAGAGGACCAGGGACAGACGACGAGTTAATTAGCTTGGCATTAAGCCGTGATGCCAGATATCTCACGACTCACGTCGTGAAGCGCAACCTACTTTAGGCTATCTTGAATTATTCCTAATTCCGGCAAGAAGGGTCTTTCGCTACGTAGCTCAGGCTAGGTGTGTCTGGGCAGGGACGTAACATGTTGCGTCCATTCAAAAGGGCCGGCACGCAACACTCTGTCTGCTGTGCTGTCCTCACCACGATCCCCGTCGGGTGATCCGTGTAGGTATGGAAGATGTCGTCTGGCGACCTCTCAGCACCCGCCTCGATCGACGTTATACCGAAAGGCCGGGCGCCGACACCGCTCTCGTACGTCGAGGAGTATGAGGTGTTGCGCTGGATTAGGACAAATTGCGGAAGGCATCAGAAGTGTCCTAAATGAAATGTTGAAAAACGTGTTTGGCCGAACCGGAGGCCTTGGGAAATATGGTTTAGAATGGGTTTCACCAAACAATTCTATTGGCAGCGGGAATTTACAGTAAAAGTGCCATGTTTCGGTACCAAATGCTGTCAACGGCGTCACCACAAGAGCATTGTCGACGATGATGCGATATTACCAAGGTATTCGAAAACAAGAATGCATCTACAGTGTATCCTTGTGTCATCGAGCACTTACTCATGCGTGTGGTGTCGTCAATTCCGTTGCAGCGACCCTTACCGGCATCAAATTGTGCAATATAATCTGCAGGGCCTGGAATCCATGCATCTCTGAATGATTCTCGACTAGATAATAAACATCCACCTGCAAAAGCAATGTTCTAAAATCACGCAGAGCATGCAGCGGCCCCTCAACGCGGCCTGCACCATGCATAGGGCTGCGGATTCCTCGAAAGAAACAAGCAGCATAGAAGCGCCACAACCGGAACCTTCGTAAAATTGCCAGCTAGCCTTAGCCTTACATACCCACGTGTTTCTTCGTCCTGTACCCACCGCCAGCGTTGAACTAAGTGTAAAGCATGCGATGTTCACCGCCAAATGCTTGCCTAGCTGCACCATGAATCGGCCATTCACAAATGTATACGTACATATGGAACCTGCCATGGCAACGTGCTCATTTCATGCACAACCCGGCCAGATCTGGAAAATATTTTCCATAGCTCTTTGTATCAAATTAACTTCTCGAAATATCACCTCTGGATATATCTGTAACATATTAATCCCCCGACAATAAGCTGGCCAGCCATAGCTCGTAGCTTGGCTTTTCTGAGCGTATCCGTAGGTAATTAACTTCGGGCGTGGCTGGCATGGCACCCCGGGCAGTGACGTGCACCAAGATACGCTGCTTACAGGGCGATTCCGCCGACCGCCAGGCGATTCCTAGCATTCAGCACTAATTTTCTTCCGGTGCCAAGATACGATGCTGAAATAAGATATGATGATGGGCTGAGATGTACCCACTAGTAGTTTACTTTGGTACCAATGGATTTACTACAAACTGTAACCGTAGAAGAATTTGTCTAGTATCGGCGAACGAAAATCTGGTGCCAGATACTCAGGCCATACCTTGTTTGGAATCGTCTAGCATCGCCTGGAATCGTCTAGCATCGCCTTCGGATGCCAAGATACGATGCCTAATCAGTCGAGCCAGTCCGTCAAACCTGGCCGGATGCCAGAAGCGAAGACTTTGCATTGACTTCGGAATTTTGTTTATGCCAAGCGAAGCAACATTCCCGCCAGTACCCGCTTGAATTTAATTTGCAAGATGCCAGCGGATGTTGGCACCGCAATGCCGGCTCTGCGCGAGAGCTGACGATGGCGGATGGCAATGCCGGATTCTAGCGGCTGGATGCATGAGAAATGTCGGAAGTATCAACATTGTGTTATGCAGGAGATTCCTGTCGAAAGTGGGCGTTGGAAAAAGTTAAGGATGATGCCAAGAGAAACGACCTTTTGGGCGGTGCTAACCACCCATGCCTCAAAAATTGCGGCAAGCAGGTGCATGGTCTCTGCACCGGAATGTTTCAAGAGCCGGATGCGGAAGAGGGAACGGTATGGACCTGCCCGGATTGTGGTGGGCCAGGGCGCCGTTCGGCAGGACCAAACGATGAGGCCATGGCGGTAGACAACGAGCCCAACGGCCCCGACCCCGTAACCAACAAATTTTCACCGCTTCCTCCCGACTTCTGGAAATACAAGCCGGTGACCGAGGCCGATTTGAACGGCTTGGCAGATCTTCATGACCTCAATGCCACCAAGCACGATGACGATGACGACGATGACGAGGAGCTACCAAGCCCCGAATCCGCCGAGGACAAAGATCCAGATCCGCCAGGTGCAGAAGACGGCGGTGGTTCATCGGATCCAAAAGGCAGCATCCCACAAGAGGAAAGCCCGCCTCCACCCATCACGGATGGCCCTGCATCGCAAAAAACTTCATCCGAGGTCGACGAATGTTCACGGCAATTGTTCACGTCACCGGACAGCTCCAGCAAGGGCCCACACACGCCCTCGGCGGCACCATCGGCCAAACCCTCAATCCTCCCATCGCCAGAAGCATCGCCGCCAGCAAACCTGTCAGCATCAGCAGGTAAACGGGGGGATTTTGATGTCACTGGGCCGCTGCAGGGCGCAGTGTTCAAGGTGCCCGGCTGGAATGCCTTTGGGGTGGCAGTTGGTGAGGTCAAGACCCAGGAGGCGAAAGTGATGCTGGTGCTGCAAAGCGAGTACAGCTATGTAAAGACTCTCCAAAGTGCCTGCAGGAAGGGAGCACAGGCTGTCCATTTCCGGAATAGCGTCATCCTTGTGGTGACCGAGAACGGAGGGCCTGCACCATGGCCGATAGCGGGCATCGAGATGCAGCGGGGCTCTGTGCGCGGCATGTTGGACATGGCCTGCAACTCCAGCACAAAGCGGGCAGCCACATGGTTTGCACAATTCCAAGCAGAATTGCAGGACTTTATTCTTGGCAATTGTGCAGCAAAGCCTTGCATCCTTTCGGCAAATGATTTCCCACACAGCGGCTCAGTTGAAATCATCCACTCTGCAACGCCTGTGATGGCTGAGCGCTCGCGGGAGCTCCGGCCTCGGGCTGCATCGGCCTCAGATGGAGTCGCCTTGATGGAGGTGACAAACACCCACCAAGAACGGGGAGCAAAGCCAACCAAGAAAGCAGATCCCCCACCTGTGAAGCGGCCACGCAAGCAAGAGTGCGACCGCACACCGTCGCGACCACCGCTGCCACAACCACCACTGCCACAGCAGCAAGATGTATCCTCAAAGCTACTGCAGCAAGTTGTGGACATGATGCAAAAACAGGCAGCGGACCATCAACAGCAGCTGCAGCAGATGCAACGGCAGATGCATCAGCTTGCATCAGCAAGAACAACGCAGATGGAACCAACACAAGCGCTGCCTGCATCAGCACCATCAGCACCAATGCCACCAGCATCCGTACCACTGGCACCGACCGCACCGACCGCAGCGGCGCCACCGGGTTGGCAGGTGACATCAACAGGGTGGCAGCAGGCACCAGCACCGCCGGCACCGACCGCACCGCCCGCAGCGGCGCCACCGGGTTGGCAGCTGACATCAACAGGGTGGCAGCAGGCACCAGCACCGCCGGCACCGACTGCACTGCCCGCAGTGGCGCCACCGGGTTGGCAGGTGACATCAACAGGGTGGCAGCAGGCACCAGCACCGCCGGCACCGACCGCACTGCCCGCAGTGGCGCCACCGGGTTGGCAGGTGACATCAACAGGGTGGCAGCAGGCACCAGCACCGCCGGCACCGACCGCACCGCCCGCAGCGGCGCCACCGGGTTGGCAGCTGACATCAACAGGGTGGCAGCAGGCAGTAGCCCCACCGGCACCAACCGGGCCACCTGGTTGGCAGTGGACAGCTAGTGCGGGATGGCAGCAGGTTCCAACGCCGCCGGCACCGACCGCGCCACCGGGTTGGCAGCTGACATCCGCTGGGTGGCAATGGATGTCAGGAAGGGCGGCGTGGTAGTATGAACCCCTATATTGGCACTGGCACCATCAATTCAGTGTGAATTAGGCAGCACATCAGCCCAGCATGCCGCAATTCCGTATCTCCACCCATCGCTGATGGCCTACGCCATTCAAGGAACCAGGCATCAGTCAAGTTTATAACTACCCTTGGCGTGCACTATGCAAGCTAGCGATGATTGCCTTTGTGATGACAATGTGATGCCTTGTAACGACTTGGAGTAACATGTAGATCATGATAATTGTGTTAATGAATTGAAAATGGCAGAATCAGTTGCGAGACATTATGAGTATAATTGCCAATATAAAATCTGCATTTGATTATGGTCACTGTGTGCAGTCATGATGAGTCAGTGACATGACGTATTGCCCATGGTGACTTAGAACTGTGGAAGAATCTCTCATGCAATATATGCACCATGCCACAAAGAGCTGGAATCACGTACGTCCATGTTCGTTTTCCAGTTAGACAAGTGTGAGATCGAGAAAAATAGCAAGAATCAATGTCAGCCACATATAATCCCATAAAAGGGACCCAAATTAACTTATTTTCTTGAGTTGGCATCAAAAGTGTCCTAAATTTCGCAATTTGTCCTAATCCAGCGCAACACCTCTATCCAAGAACGTGTAGATTCCAGGTGGGTTGGCATGGTGATTACGAACCTATCTGCCTGCCCCCTTGCTTCCTGTAGCATGCAGCACGGCAACTAAGTTCTCAACAGTTCGCCAAAACGCCTCAGCCGATGCCCATGGATTGATCTCCTCACGTCTCCTCGCTTCCCGGATTTCGTCAGTCTCTGGAATTCCCTCGCCCAAGTTACACCGCCGTAGCCACCCAGTGGTTGAAAAGGCGCGTGCTCCCCAGCGCTATAGCCATGATGATCTGGCTACCTCCCTAGCAAGGTCAAGGCTTGCTGGCGTAATGTGACCACCCTGATACGCCACCTCAACGCCGTTGGCTGTGTTAGCAAACGCGTCGCATAGCCGCACCAGTTCTTCAATTGATGGCCACCCGCCCAGCTTCCCCTGGCAAGCTGGTGACGCGAGCCCTTTGTACCACACATAGGCAGCGTTTCCGGCCATGAACACACCGCCGGCGTCGGACTTGGTGTTGTCTGTGGCCCCGTTGCCGAGGGTGATGGCCTTGTCCTCGACGCGGAGGTTGGTCTCGGTGGTGGTGATGCTGTTGAGCGGGCCATCCACCTGCAGCTCGCCGGCGATCTTGACGATGCCGGACGTGGAGGTTACTAAGCTGCAGGTCGCCGGCCGAGGTGGTGATCTTGCCACTGCAACCGGCGGTGGAGGTGAGCACGAGGTCCTTCTTGAGGTCCGGTCGACGGACGGAGACGGCGGCGTCCAGGGAGATGACATTGTTTACGGTGGAGAGGGCGCTGTCCATGAAGGTGACATCCTCGACGGACACGGTCCCGGCGGTGAACGTGAGCGACAGGCTGTTGGCCGGACGTGCTGACGGTGTTGTCGGTGACCTTGACGTTCTCCAGGATGACCAACTTGGTGGCGCCGGCGGTGAGCGAGAGGTCGGTGTCCGCGGACACGGTGAGGGCGGAATCGGTGAAGATGGCGTTCTCTATACCTGCACGGTTCCGGCGGTAGATGCCAGCGTGAGGGCACCAGAAGAGGTGCTGATGGCATTATCGGTGATCGTGACGTTCTCGAGGACGACAGATGAGGTGGCACCGGCGGTGAGGGAGATGTTGGCCAGCATCCGAGGAGGCGGTGAGAGCGGTCCGCCGTCGGTGAAGATGACGTTCTCCACTTGCACGGTGCCGTCGGCGGACGCCAGCGTAAGGGCCCCGGAGGAGGTGTTGACCGGGCGCCGTCGGTGAAGGTGACATTCTCGACTGTAACAAGCAAAAATGACTTTGTTGTTACATCCTTTGTTTTGTGAATGTTTGGCTTTTATTTGAGGACTTTTGGATCAGTATTGAGAAAGTTATGAGGTTTCTAAGACGACGGTACTTGGAGCTGATACTTTGTCAACCAACTGATAGGAACCCTCATTGGTCGTGGCCTGATCCACGTAGGGTTGTAGTTTGTTGGCTGATACTACTGATAGGAGCCCTCATTGGTCGTGGCCTGATCCACGTGGGGTTGTAGTTTGTTAGTTGGTACTATTGAGTCTTAAATGCTCCTTTGGGACTTCAGTGCTTACGACAGATTTAGGATCTCATGGAAAGATTCTGCCAGGCTGTGTGTGGTGTTGTTCTGTTCTGTGTGACTAGGATGGATACGAAGATCTTGTATAGAATCCCATGGTTCTGATTGGTTCTCTTCAGGCTAAGGTTGGAGCAAGTTCGACAAGCACGTCGATATCAAGGACGTGGGGTCGCCATTGTTGCTACGTTGGTTTTGATTCACCATGGTATAATAAAGCTTGTCTTTGTTGTCCATCCATAAGAGCCCCTTGGCTATAGACGTCCTTCAGTTCCACAGAGGTCGTCTATACACGAGCTTGTCTTTGTGTCTACAAGGGGTTGTGATTCCCTAAATCACGTGCTGTGGAATTTCCATCTCAACGTTGCTCGGATACTTGAAGTTCTGCGACTCAGGAAAGCAACCCAGGTAAAAGATCTTTCATATTGGACTGTGGATGATGTTGATGATCATTTTTAGTCGTTACATTGGTATCGGGGATCTCTACTTTGGTGTTTCTCTTGAAGTCGCAACCTTCCGGGTAGTACAACGTTGATCAGATGTCTGTCATCCGAGAAGATTCATAGAGTTGCGGAAAACTTACGGTGTTACAGACTGAGACACATCCTGATGTGACTGTCTTGCTCTGTAACACTAGAAGTCAGCCGTAACCGTTGTCTCTACTAGGCAGACGATCGCGACTCCATGTGGAAGTATGAGTAGTTCGAAGACACAATCACCTTTACCCCCTACTAATCAAGGTTTGGGAGATCCGTCATCATCTCTGGAACCCATTGCTAGGGAAGGTGCTGAGACAACTACTCATACTCCACGGCGTCAACTTAATTTCAATCGTACTTCTATGACTGAAGTGAGGCGGGTTACACAATCACCTTCATCCCTACGGAACCAGGTGTGGGCGACCTTCTCCTTCACCTCTCCCTAGAAAAGGGTGTTGCATAAGCCATTATTAACGCACCACTAAGTCACCGTCCCTTTCTTTAAATTCGTGCAATATTTCATTGACAAGCGTCCTTACTTACGGGCTTTCGGCTGGCTGGCCGCATCGTGCTGAAGTCCGACCACCGCCCTGTCTGTCGTGGCTGCTGACGCCGCAGTCTCTGCCTAGCTCCAAACATCTTTATATATCGGCATTACGCAAGTGTTGCTACGTTTCGAGCAGGGCATGCGGAGTGTTGGGCCAGTAGCTCAGCAGGTCCGGCTCCAGAATCCTGCTAGGAGCTGTCTTTTTTCCCTGCAGGCTCTGTTTTCGGCCAGGCTGACATGGCGCTACGGGTTATGGCTGAGCCGACGCACTGTTGCTGCCGACGGCACCTATCACCCGGTTTCCGGGTTGCGGCTGCACGCACGACCACCACCGCGACCGCCTGACGACGTCGCCGTCTAAGGTTGTTTTTTTTCCCGGTGCTGCTTTTCTTTGACGACATTTTTACGGTGTGGCTCAGGTTACACCTCGTGTCTTTTGAGGGTGGCTCCGGATGAGCGGACAGTAGGGATTCATGGCTGCCTTTTTACGCAAGGTTCCTTTTGCACTCACTTGACAATCTTTCAGGATCCTTTTCTTCGGTGCATGGGCAGCCTACCCTTGCTGTTTAAGGACTGTGGCACGTCCTTAATTCACGCGTCGCCAAACATTTGTTTCAGTTGTGGGGGAAACTCTTCCTTTTCTTGTTGAGCATCATGACAGTGGAGGCGTTCTAGGTTGAGCTTTGGTTCCTCCCACGTGTATGGTGGTTTGGTTTTGGTGGGGAGGAGAACAACGGCATTTGTGTTGTTCCCACTATCATCATGGTACTATGGGTAGGGCGAGCTCCCTAGGAGTTGTCCAGATTGGTGGCAGCTACGTCTGGTTACCCTGAGCAATTTTTTGCGGGGGAGTGGACATCCTGGATGTCTGCAATGTAATTTCCAGACGGCATCACACATGCCAGGGCAGAACAACAGCATTTACGGGGTTTCCACTATCATACTTGGACAGCTGTGTCTAGTTACCCTGAGAAAATTTCTGCGGGGGAGTGGATATCCCAGGTCTGCCAAAGGGTGCCAGATGCTATCATGGAGGCATATGGCATGGTAGATGCCACCACATCAGGGGACATCGGGATACCTGCAGTGGGTTGTCCCCTAGAGGGTATCACACGTGCACCCATGAGTTGCCAGGTGTCTCTTGCATGGGTTGCCCACTTGCTAGACGGTGTCCTTTGACACATGTTCCCAGAGGGGGTGGACCACTTGCTTGACAATGTCCCTTTACAAGTGGGGTGTGGGTCACTTGCCAGTTGGGGCCCTTACCTGCGCCAGACCATTGTGACCACGCATTTACTTCTCCCAGGACAGGATGGTTACCACTGCTTGTTGGCAGATGGTCCCTGTTGGGCCTAGGAGGTGCACTAGGACAGCAAGTATGGACACCAGGGCTGCTGTCATAGTTCTTATCTGTGAATATATCTGATATAGTTCTCAGATCAGAATTTTTGACACTGGTCAAGGCGTTTTTAGGCCCATTTTTTCGATTTTTGGGCAATTCTGCTGGCTGTTGGACAACCTCAGGCCCTTGTGTTCCTCCGGCTTAGGAGTTCTGGCTACCTGGCACTTGGTAGTAGCCCTGTTCGAGTCTGCTATCTTAATAGGTTGGCAGTCTGTGGCTTGCCTACTAGGCAGTTTTCTGAGTGCCATAGTGAAGAGTGCTGGCTCCTTCCTGCAGCCTGATTGACGTTTAGTCCGGGCAGTTGACAGCATGTGGTCCTTCTTCCAAGCAGCTTCTGGAGCCAGGCTCATTGGTGTCCGTCCCAGGCCTCCATAAAGCAGCTTAGTCACTTCCCCATAGCGTGATCGGCGCAAGCAGCTAGTCTTGGTTGTAC
This sequence comes from Mesostigma viride, assembly GCA_009746045.1. Lineage (NCBI taxonomy): Eukaryota > Viridiplantae > Streptophyta > Mesostigmatophyceae > Mesostigmatales > Mesostigmataceae > Mesostigma > Mesostigma viride. Next base: position 277,335 of record RPFO01000288.1, read on the forward strand.
AGTCAGGCAACAGCTGTGTTGGATACCCACATGTGGGGGTGGTCCAACGCTGATTGGGCGTGGTGGCAGTAGCCTCTTGGGGGCTTGAGGCCAGTGGGGGATTGGAAACATGTCTATGGCGGGCATGGTGCATGGAGGCTACGTTGGAGAGTACCCTGGTAGTGGACTAGTGCTGTTGGTGGCAACTGCAAGCACTCATGGTGACGAGTGCCAGCACTCCTGGTGGCGACTACCAGCACTCATGGTGGGGCCTGAGAGCACTCGTGGTGGCGACTGCAAGCACTGCATGGTGGCCGCTGGCGACTCTGGTGACTTGGGGACGCCCAAGTGACGAGTATCTGTAATGCTGGTGCCTGCTCCTGACGCAGTGCTGGGTCCTGCCTGCTGGTGGACATCAAGCCAGCCTTGTGCAGATGAGTAACCTCCTACCCTTGCTTTGCCCTGCTATGGACTTATTCTTGCTTGCATGGTGCCAGGATGGCTTGTTGTCTTGATAGTACACCATCCGCCCTTGAGCTGATTGCTTGCACAGCATGATGGTTGTATGAATGGGACTGCTTGCACGGGGGGTCTGGCATCATGTTTGCGTGGGTAGGATGTCCTTGTTGGTTGGATGATGGGCGGGATCAACGGAGCTACAACTGTGGGGCAGGCTGGAATCTTTGGCATGACAGTGATGACAATGATGCCCACTCCGTTGACTCTTAATTGAGGAGTTGGACTACTTGGTGCTGGGCGGGGGCTCACATGAGCTTAGAGGTGTGGGTTAGTTGGGGGACCCATTCAGCCCTCTACCACCCTTACAACCTGCCTCATGTGCATCAGTATCCGTGGTACACTGACATTAATACCATTTGGCAGTCTACGTGGTCCACGGACATGGATACTACTTTCCATGCTTTGACTAGGGGGACATGGTTCAGTCTACTTGCTAGGGCCCTGCCAAGCTGAGGGTGTATCTGTTTGATGACTGATGGCCTCATCCAGCATACCCTTACGCTGCCCTACTTGTGCAACCTTGTCTTGGGCTCCTTCGATCCTAATGCCCACATTACCTTGCATGGTAGTGCCACCTGGATGGATGCGGGGAGTGATTTTTGTTGCTGGGGCCCTGCCAAGCTTGGGCACATCAGTTGGCTGATTGGTGATTGCTTTCAGTCTGCTCTCAAGCTGCCTTGTATGCAACTCTGTCTTGGATGCTGTAGTTCCCACCCCATCTTTAGTCATGAGGTGCATAGGACGTCTTAATAGAGCGACCCTGCAGGCCACCAGTGGTTTAGTGGGCTGAGAGACTTGCCTCCCCCACCCTTCTCTGGTTGGCTGGGCCTCTGTCTTCATGCGTATCCCATGGCGTTTGTTCCTGCTAGGTCATGCTGTCAATCTTGGGAAGCTGATACCAGGATTATTACAGCTTATTCTACGCAGAGGGGTGGAATTATTAGGCATGCTGGTAGTCTCCAGTTTACCAGTTATGCTGAGGGGGATTTGTGTGGGGAGCAGGGCGTGCAGGGGATTGGGCTGCACCTAGCCCTTGCATGGGGGTAGCGTGTGCTACGATTTACAAGTTGGGGCATACCGTTCATAATGCTGGTGAGGCATTACTGATCTTCTGCTATCCCTCTCAAGGCTGTGGATGGTTTTCCCAGGCATCTTATGGAGAAATAGTGTGCCTTGTGATTATCATAGGCCACTGGCTATGGGTTTGAGTGTACTAGCTACTAAGGAGATGTGGCTTTACCTCACTCTCACTCCTTTGGTGCGACTGGAGGGGGGGAATTTTGTTCTGGTGGGGAGGAGATCTGTGAGGATCATAGCGTGGATTCACCCTGGGATTTCAGTTCATCCTGTCGGGCTCACCTCATAGATCCCTGACTATGTGGTATCCTGGTTTCGCTGGCCATCGGTGGGCTATTTTGGCTGTGCTTTGTGGCACCTCCCCAACCTGCTGGCGGGTACCCACTGGTGACAACCCTGTCCACGGCCTCTCTTCATCATGGGTGTACTTCTGAGATACCCTTGATCTTCCTGAGGCGACCCTGTTGGCGACGTCTTCCTGCTGGATTGCTCCTGCCTCTTGGTGACTGCACTTCCACCTGGGGCGCTGTTGACGTTTCCTCGTTCCAGTTTGCGTGGACTGACGGGTGTCAGCAGGCCTTGGACTTGCTGCAGCAGAAGCTCACGCCAGCCCCTGTGTTAGGATTGAGCATTCTTGGAATCCACCCAGCCTGCTATGACCTGTTGGTGATCTGAGGGAGGTCCCCAGTTGGGATGGATTGGGGATTTATTATGGCTCGGTTACCTGCCACTCTGTTGTGGTGATACAGCATCTGTCCCTGACTACCTCTTCCCTTGAGAAGGGCTGGAATCTTTGGGTGTGCTGTGGTGACTAGCTTTGATGAGCCTTGGACCCTGGCAGCCCAGTTAGTTTTGTGGGGTTCGCTGTATAGAGGGTTAGCCTTGCTACATGACACTCTGCTTCCTGCCCTGATCAAGCAGTGAGAGTTGTCAGTATTTCGTGGCATGGATCCCTGTGGATGACCCGTTATCCCTGGGAATGTCAGGCTTGTCTTTCACCCGTGGACTCTAGCTGAGGGAGGGTGGTGTCCCAGAACATGGAGTGGCCTCGCCTTGTTTGGCTTAGGTGCCTTGATCCTGTTTACTCCTTCTTGGATTCATGTGGACTCATTGAATCCGACGGGGATCTGAGTTGAGTGGGATGGACTCTGGTGGGAGTTTGGTTGGACTAAGCTGAGATGACATCCAGATTTTGGTGACCAGTTTCTGAGGATGGTTGAGGGGATCTGAGCTTGGATGGCACATGGAGAGTGACTTCTGTGTTGTACCCTCGACATATGGAGTGGTTCACCTAGGGCTTGATTCCTGGTATGATTAAGACACGTGGGTCATGTTCTGCATGCACGTCTTCGTGTACCAGACCAATAGTATATACCTGGAGGTTTCTACCTTGGTGCTGCTGAGTGGCCTATGTGGATCATAGGAACTGCACGGGCCCCTGTGACCACTATGAGACTTTGGCCAAGGCGTTGGCTGCACTCAACAGAGAGGAGGGGGAGGTGAGCTCTGAAGGCTATGTGGAGGAGGTCCTATCTCAGCTGCACACAAGCCTGTATGAGAGTGGCTCCCCTTTTTGTGGCTCATCTGCTGCGTAGGATGTATGCATTGTCACCAGGACCTGAGATTGACATGAGGCCTGCTGAGGGGCCGGTCATGCTGGCAGCCTTACCTGAGGCCTTGAAGGAGGCATTTACTCAGTTGCAGCCAGTGAGTATGGGAGAGGCTTCCTACATGGAGCTGTTGGAGTTTTCAGTTCAGAAGGGTGCCTTTGATTTGGTTCCTTCTTCCTCCAGCTCTGCCAGAAGGTGTTTTCCTTTGGAGACTTCTAACCTCTTTTGCCATCCAGGGTTGCCCAAGTACACTGTGGAACTTAAGATCCGTCAGACGCCACTAAGGGTGCTGGTGCCTCTGATAGGTGCTAAGTGGTCGGTGGTCAAGACCTTTCTGCAGTTCTGGTGGGCGTACAGATCATGGGTGAGCAGGCACAAGACGTCCTCTACTTGGGTGATGGACCCTGAGAGTCAGTCTGTGGTGCTCTTCTCCTATCCAGGGGCATGCCTTCGCTATGCTGCCCAGATGGTGGCAGGAGCTGCTGAGACTTGCGTGGTGTTGCAGGTCAGCAGGGACTGGCCAGAGTTGGCCCACATGGTGGAGCAGTTTCCCATGGGTGGACTCAAGGGCAAGGATGGCCTGAATGGGGATTGGTATAGCCTGTGAGGAACAGGGCTGAGAAGGAAAGGGGGCTTTGGATTGTGGTGTGAGGGGGGGATTCCAGGATGGATGATGGGGGGGCTCCAGTCCAGTTCTGATGTTCCAGTCCAGAGTTCCAGGTTCCAGGATGCTGAATGGAAGACCTTGTATTATGAGATGTGTTTATCTGGATTTATAGTAGATAAGGTAGTGACTTGTCTGCTGTAGAAACCTGTGACTAGATGTTTATGAGATAGGAGGCCCTGTTTCCAGGGATGTAAAAACCCATCTGCTTTTCCCAAGAGATGGTGGATTTCTGTTCAATGTTCCTCTGCCTTCAAGAGTTGGCTATTGGACCTGGGAGGTCCAGTTTTGAGGGGGAGATATGTAACAAGCAAAAATGACTTTGTTGTTACATCCTTTGTTTTGTGAATGTTTGGCTTTTATTTGAGGACTTTTGGATCAGTATTGAGAAAGTTATGAGGTTTCTAAGACGACGGTACTTGGAGCTGATACTTTGTCAACCAACTGATAGGAACCCTCATTGGTCGTGGCCTGATCCACGTAGGGTTGTAGTTTGTTGGCTGATACTACTGATAGGAGCCCTCATTGGTCGTGGCCTGATCCACGTGGGGTTGTAGTTTGTTAGTTGGTACTATTGAGTCTTAAATGCTCCTTTGGGACTTCAGTGCTTACGACAGATTTAGGATCTCATGGAAAGATTCTGCCAGGCTGTGTGTGGTGTTGTTCTGTTCTGTGTGACTAGGATGGATACGAAGATCTTGTATAGAATCCCATGGTTCTGATTGGTTCTCTTCAGGCTAAGGTTGGAGCAAGTTCGACAAGCACGTCGATATCAAGGACGTGGGGTCGCCATTGTTGCTACGTTGGTTTTGATTCACCATGGTATAATAAAGCTTGTCTTTGTTGTCCATCCATAAGAGCCCCTTGGCTATAGACGTCCTTCAGTTCCACAGAGGTCGTCTATACACGAGCTTGTCTTTGTGTCTACAAGGGGTTGTGATTCCCTAAATCACGTGCTGTGGAATTCCCATCTCAACGTTGCTCGGATACTTGAAGTTCTGCGACTCAGGAAAGCAACCCAGGTAAAAGATCTTTCATATTGGACTGTGGATGATGTTGATGATCATTTTTAGTCGTTACATCGACCTGCACCGTCCCAGATTGGGCGGAGAGGGTGAGGGCCCCGGAGGAGGTGCTGACGGCGTTGTCGGTGACGGTGACCCCCTCCAGGACGACGGACGAGGTGGCGCCTCCGGCCAGCACGAGGTTGAGGTCGGTGGCCGGCGCCATCTGGTTGTTGGTGAATACCACATCCTCCACGCGCACGCTCTGGACAGCGGAGAGGGACATCACCTTATTGGCAGTGGAGATGTCACTGTTGTTGATGACGATGTCCTCGAGCTGGGCCGCGCTGGGTAAGTTGAGGGCGCCGACGGTCACGGTTCCGGAGATGTCCCTGTTGCCGATGACGGTGACCAGCTTCAACGCGCTCCACCTCTGGTCGGCAATTTATCTAGTTCCTATAGTTACAGGGTTGTGGTCAACACGGCCCGAATCGCTATGAATGCCATATAGGCGCGGTCACAAGCGGAGCCCGGCCCACAGACTTGAGGGTGGTCTCCTTCATCACTACTTGCCATCTATCCTTGCGAACCATCTGCCTCCATTTAATGAATTATGAAATAGACATGTGACTGCGGCATCTGCCTTAAGCTCCATATTACAGTCGGCCTCTATATTACAGTCAAACCAGGAGGCTGCCCGGGTGTGAGCCCGTCACGTCTAGGGTAGCACATGTCCATGCCTAGTCTATCACGGAAACTCCACGGGTGGCGGCCCTGCCGCGCGCGGCCTGGGGCGTACGCTGGCCAGGTGAGGACATAACGCCCAGGCTGGGCGGGCTTGGTGCCAGCTAGTCTATTATCTGATGTGCCTACCTGATCTGTGCGGGCCAGGTGCCCGGCTAGGCCCAGGCGCCTGTGCCTAAGAATGTGGGAAACATAGGGCAAATCAGCGTACAAATCCTCATTACTAATGTGCAAACCAAAGGGGATGTTAAGGGCCTTGCGCAGCATCTTGGTGACGTTGCCGTCGAGTCGTTGCTCCAGCTCCTGCGTCAGAGTCCAGGTCTCGGCGCCGTACGTCAGGATCGTCAGAATGACGACCTTGAAGAGTTCACGCTTGACAATCCGGGGTAGGGCGGGGTTACTCCACCAGCGGCGGTGGTCATGGAGTCGCATCCACGCCATGCCGATCCGTGTCATGGTAGTATCCGAGGGATATTCAAACTTACTAACATACGTATATATACGTTCTCATTGGTTGGTTGTCTCCTTGGTATCTACATTCGAATGGAGGTATTCTGATTTTCTGATTTGGCACGCCGCAAAGGTGAAAACCATTTGCGTTCAGTGCCGGTCCGCGGAAAACGCGATCTGCAAATGAATCCAGGCCGGAATCGAACTGGGGACCTCTCGCACCAACTTTTGCTGACTATAGGACGGCCGCGTCTCCTGATCCTAAGGCATCACCAACTGACACCTACAGTCATCCGCAAAAGTTCTCCTTTCCGGGGAGTGATGCAAGCCTTTCGGATTTGGTACTATAGATAAGTCATTTAAATCATTCATTGGAGGTATATTAGGTACGCACTCACGTTCGCGTACTACTCGGTAAGGGGTTCGGTCAGACCGTACCAACCCGAACATACTCGGTATCCGGTACCGGCGCCCTTGGCGGGACCCGACCATGTCCGGGGTTCGGTACCGGGTGACCTGAACAGTACTCAGTATAGGGTTCGGTCGTCCCGGGAACCGAGTAGCCCAACCCGAATTCCATCCCACATGTTCCCCTCCCGCTCAGGACTTCTGCTCACGTGACGCAGTCACGTGTAAATTAATTAACTAATAAATTTTATTAAATGAGACAACTATTTTTAAAGGTTGTATTGCACCCACAGTGTTGCACCCTGCTGTGGAGAGAGCGCTCTGTGGCCTGCCCACTTATTTGTGGCAGTTAGAGAAGCTCCGGCGCCCCCCCATCGGGCGCCCATCTCATTGTGTGTAGGGGTTGAGTGTTCCTTTACTCTGTATTGGCACCCACGTGACGCAGTCACGTGTAAATTAATGAATTGTCTCATTGATTATTACAATTAGGTAGAGTATGTGAAATATTTTACCAAACTCCATATGCGGCGGTGCTCACGACATAGCAAGATCACACGTGCCTCATTGACAAGAATCTGGTTTGCCTTGTCGATAATGAGACCACGCCCCCTTATTCTGATCCCCCTTATGAACATGCTGCTCGCCCAGGGTACTATAACCATGCCATGTCATCAGTGCTACTAATTAAATCTCGGCCCACTTGCTGCAAACGCAGCTCCACGGGCTCCAGCCATGCGCCACGCGTCCAGAAATAGTCGACTCATTGAATAATCGGTATTTAGTCTCCTTGGTAACACTACACGGCTCCCACCCAGGCTGATGACATGTCCTGGCACCCACCTACACTCCCTACAGCTCACAAGCGTATCCAGGAGAAAGCATATCTTTACAAGGTCGCCCAAGCTACTATTAAGGAGACAACAAAGCGCAGGCCAGAAATATGAAGAGCCCCGGACCATGGTAGCTTGAGCCTGCTGAGATCTTAGGATTGTCCCTGTTATGTAGCCCGGTATTATTGACCGAGTCCAAGGAGCTCCAGATATAAAGTACCGATGACGTGACATGCTATACGAGCCGCACATCGATCACCAGCGCAGAGGCCACACTTGACCGTATCGAGTATCTGCTACGCAAATACTCGAAAGGTGCCCAGTCCCCCAGGCAAGCGGGTACATCCCACAAGGACGCCTTGTCCCTGAGACAACTCCCAGCACGCCCTTCCCTCTTCCGGTCACGACCCCTGGACAGCAGCCAGGGACCTACGGTCGCTGGGGGCTCACTTCAGTCGGGCCATGCTATCGAGCACGGTAGTGACTGGTCAGCCGCTGCCAGCGCGATCTCCAAGTCCAACTAGCAGGAGCTGCGACGCCAGTTTGCCGCGACTAGCGCTTCTGCTGGACAAAGTACGTGCTGGACAAAGGTATGTGAAAAGCATGGTGACAGCTGCAAGGCTGAACCGAACAGAATGGAACTGAAAAGTACTCTCCCCTTGGCCAAGGGGCTGTGAGGCATGGACAAGAACAGCCATGATCTGCATGGACATGAATGGTTGCCGCGCTCAAGCCAACGCCATCTCCTTTTCCAACGCTTCCAACTCCTCCTCCTCGGCCGTCTTTTTCGGCTTGGCGGCCACCGGCTTGGCCGGTACGGATGGCAGTGCCTGGGCCGGCTGGGCAGGGACCTTGGCTGGCCGGCTGGGCAGGACCTCAGCAGGCGATAGCAGCCTCTCGTCCAGATCCTGCGCCTCCAACTCCTGCAGCTCTGCCTCGAGCTCGTCCTCGTCGATGTCGTTGGCCAGGGGCTGACCCAGCGCGTCCTGCATCTGTTTGAGGTTGTCGGTCTGCTCTTGGATGTCGTCCATCGTTTTGTCCAAGTCCTCGATGTTGGTCTGCTTCTGGATGTTTTTCATCTCCGTAGCCCCCGTCCGCAGCGCGTCCACTGTCTCCACCGTGGTACGCGCGCCTTCCAGCAGCACCACTTGTTCGTGGACGCGAAGGATGTTGTTCTCCAGCTGGGCCGACTGCTGCTCGTAGGCTTTCTTACGCTTTAAGCACATGAGCGCCGCTCGTTTGTTTTTAGCTTTGGTATATTCCAACGCCTTGTTCTTTTCCTCATCCATCTTTTTCTCAAGAAGCTTCTGCCGCTTCTCCAGCAGCTCGATCTGCGCATTTAATTTCCCAATTGCATCCACAGTGGATGCGGACGACGGCTTAGCCGGCTCCTTTGGCTTCCCAAACAATTTGCTAAACATCCTTTTCGAGTTATTAAGTGTATACTATTTAAGAAATGAGGTATGCCGATCGCTTAACCAGCAGCACCTGAACAAGTACCAACAGGCCCACCGCGATCAACACGGGTATTCCTCCCTGCTCTTGAAATAAACTCATACAATTACTGCCATCGACCAGAGACGATGCGCCCGACCGTCGACAGAAATGGCACAGATGAGTCACAAGGACGACTTAATCGATCATCGATCTCCCCAGCCCTAATGTGGACTGACACCGCGGGCTCCCGTGACTGATGGGCATGGCAGAACCCGAGAGAACTACCATGCCTCGATCGCCTTGACGTCTTCGGGTACAAAGGCGCCTGTGATGCGCGGGGATTCGGCGCAGCCTGGACGCAACCCCTGGGTTTTCCTGTAGAAGTTACGGAATCAATCTGGTTGCTTCCTAGTAGATCATTCTTGAGAGGCAGTCGACGCGACACGTAATAACTAGTTTAGGGTTAAAGACTGTACGGCCATGCTCTGTTGCTGAAATATCCGCGTGGGAATCGACCGGGTGGCGACGCGTGGCTTCGATTCAGGAAAATTTCATGGAGGCACGTCTTGTGCTCGAGACATGCCTTGACAGACCTTGCAATTTGCAGTAGTAATGCATCGCAGTCGCGTCCGACATGACATGACAATCCTGTTCGGATTGGTTCGGGATATCGCAGTCATGAATTCGCGGACGTTGCTGGAGGGTTGGTGAATTAGCATGCAATCTGCTGTTAATTAGGTAGCACAGACGCATATTAGCACTTGACCACTTAACGACTAATAATCGCGTGCGGGGCTGAAGTAGTCCGATGCCGGCTCAGGGGGTTACTTCGCCTTCCGGCAGGAGTGATTTTTCTGCTTTATATAGGCAATCTTTCAAGGTGTTATCCATATTCGGAATTCCCATTAGGCTTCACCTTCTGTTGCCGATCGTCTTCGTCGTCCATGGCGTGTGGGGTTACCTTGACGGAGGATGGTACGTATTTTGTCACGCGCGTGCACTTGCTTTAGAGATCTCGGTTTGAATGGAATGGGCTATACTGTACCTGGGGACGAAATCGGTTCCTTGAACTCGCGAGATGGTATTTTCCTTTCCCGATGTTTTGCCATCGCCGCCCGAGATTACTGGCGCCCATCAGCAGCTTCCTCACGGATTCACTACTCCTACAAAAGCAGTACCTAATTCATCAGCATTTCATCTGCTGTAACTTAGTGTTACTTCGGTATGCTTCGTACCAACGGGCGGATGACCAATTTCCCCTGTCCGTGGAAGATTTGCTGGGGCCGGCATGTTGTTGTCCTTCACACCCAGCAATCACGTAGACAAAGTCATGGCACCTTGTCCCTGGCTGATCCCTGGCAGCTACGTGGCCCCGCTTGCATCCACCTGTCCGATGGGCGCGCCCCAGCTCTAGCTGTTCAAGTCACACTGTACCCTATTAATTCTATTTGCAGGTCACTTTCTAGTATTCCCTGTGCCCAGTTTGGTCTTGTTCTCTGCTAAGTGGTTAGGACTCACGGCCCGCCCCTATCAGCCTTCATAAGCCCAAATCTCCTTTTTTTCTCACCATCAGCCTACTACATCCTAGAAGTATTCAGATATAATTTATTTTTATTTCTTTAAACAACGTGGCTCGCAGAGGAGCTCGCTGGAATTAAGATTCTCATGTCTGAATTGTTCGGTCTCAATAAACGCCGCTGCTGCTTTGCATTACTGCTATAGAAATGGTCTCATCAAATTTAGGAATAATATCTGGACAATCGGTACACACTTCCTGTCATTCGTCCACCAATTGACTAAGTAGTCCTATTTCTTAGTACACACTTCCACTACACACTTCTTAGTCCACCCACTGGCGAACTGATCCTGTATCAGATGCAACATGACAGGGGAATTGCCTTGCGAGGCCGTAGTGATCCATCAGACCTCTCACATTCCTCGTCTCATGATAGCTGTACTTCTGAGCAATAAACATTTTTAAGGCCCGTCACCACCCGACCCCCAGCCCCCGTACTGGCCCCTCTCCCTGCGTACGGCTTCGGCATGCAACCCCCTTTAATGCTGGATAGGCGTATTTAAATAGGTGATCCCGTCTCCTCCCCACGCGTGCATGTATATCGTGTCGTTGTCAAACAGCCAATAGCAAACATATAGCCAAGAGTAAATGTGTATACCCTAGTTTCGCAGGAATTTGATGGCGTATTTCAAACCTCATAGGGTCCCCCCTCCCCCCCCATTCTTTCCTCCTTTCGCGTGCACACCCAATCCCCGTTGTGCGCGAGGCATAAACATGATGTCCTGCCCCAAATTTAACTGTGTCTCCATGCCCCTCCCCTATAACCATGTCTCCATGCCCCTCCCCTATAACCATGTCTCCATGCCCCTCCCCTATAACCATGTCTCCATGCCTACTCCCCTCTCTAACCATGTCCCCATGCTCGTCTCCTTCTTAACTTTGCCTCTCCCTCTTTGACTATGTCTCCATGTGCCTCCCCCTTTCCCCCTGTGGCTACCCACCAGGAACTTGATGGCGTGGGAGCTGATGCTGTTCGGCCCCATCCTCTTGGTCACCGTGCTGGTGCATGAGCTGGGCCACTGCCTCGCCACGCGCGCGGTGAGCAGGTGTGCCTGTTCTTGTGCCGCCTCGTGTGTCTGTTCATCGCCTGCCGCCGCATGCATCTGCCCCTCAAACTCCACATTGTGAACCTCTTTACGCCACCTTTACCCACCCATTCTCGGAATCCCTGCAACGTGTACATGCGCCCTATCGGTGGCCATGTCGATCGTTGCTTCCCACCTTTGTCCCCTTGTCCCTTCGCCCCTTCCCCCCCCCCCCCCTCCCCCTCACGCCCTCGCCCCCACGCCCCCTCACCCCCCCACCCCCTCACCCCCTTGCCCCCTCAACCCCTCACCCCTCACCCCTCACCCCCTCACCCCCTCACCCCCTCACCCTCTCACCCCTCACCCTCTCACCCCTCACCCCTTACCCCCTCACCCCCTCACCCCTCACCCCTCACCCCCTCACCCCTCACCCCCTCACCCCTCACCCCTCACCCCCTCACCCCTCACCCCTCACCCCTCACCCCCTCACCCCCTCACCCCCTTGCCCCTCTCCCCCTCTCCCCCTTGGCCCCTCCCCCCTCCCCCCTCCCCCCTTGCCCCGCACCCCCTCACCCCTCACCCCTCACCCCTCACCCCTCACCCCTCAACCCTCACCCCCTCACCCCTCACCCCCTCACCCCTCACCCCTCAACCCCTCACCCCTCACCCCTCACCCCCTCACCCCCTCACCCCCTCACCCCCTCACCCCTCACCCCCTCACCCCTCACCCCTCACCCCTCACCCCCTCACCCTCTCACCCCTCACCCCCTCACCCCTCACCCCCTCACCCCTCACCCTCACCCCCTCACCCCTCACCCCCTCACCCCCTCACCCCTCACCCTCTCACCCCTCACCCCTCACCCCCTCACCCCTCACCCCTCACCCCTCACCCCTCACCCCTCACCCCCTCACCCTCTCACCCCCTCACCCCTTACCCCCTCACCCCCTCACCCCCTCACCCCCTCACCCCCTCACCCCTCACCCCTCACCCCCTCACCCCCTCACCCCCTCACCCCTCACCCCCTCACCCCCTCATCCCTCACCCCCTCACCCCTCACCCCCTCACCCCTCACCCCTCACCCCTCACCCCTCTCCCCTCACCCCCTCACCCCCTCGTCCCCTCGCCCCCTCAACCCCTTTACCCCTTCTAACAACCCACAACATCTACACACCAGATCGGGGGCCATGTCGACCACATCCTCCTCTGGCCCCTGGGAGGGCTCGCCTTTGTCGGCCACGGGGGCGGCCCCTGCAAGGACATCCTTGTGGCACTGGCGGGGCCGCTGACGCACATCCCCCTGGCCGCCATCTGCCTCGTCGTCATGGCGGCAACCGACGGGGGTGACGTCGACTGGCACCTGCGCAGCCCGAACGAGGACTATTTTTGGGAGAACATGGTTGCTGCGGCGCTCGTCATGCAGGTCGCGCTCTTCTGCTTCAACCTACTCATACCGGCATACCCGCTGGACGGCGGTGCGTGTGGCAGCATGCACCTTGCACGTAGCGAGTGTCAAGCACACTAGACCAGATGTTATGGTTCCGCTGTAAGCTTCACGCTCACATGTCCGCTCGACGGCGGTAGGTGTGTCGGGTAAAGCCAAGCATGTGCGTGACGGATGGCGGTGCATGTGTGCATGCGTGACGCGAGTGCATGTGACATATGCTAGCAGTGATAGCCCCCGTCCACCTGCTGGGGCCAGCAGTGAGCAGTGTTACCTGGTGGATGGCAGTTTGTGTGCTGTGGCTTGCCATGCGGCCGATTCCCTGTGCTGAACATCGATGATGGTACGTGTGCTAGTGTTATTTACTCGGTCTAAGCCTGTTTTACTCATTTCTTTTCTGGCTGATTCTGCTCTTTTTCTACCAACTCTTTTACCCTCTTCGAACTTTTTCCTATCGTTTCACTACTTCTAGTATTTTTTCTTTGCTGATCGATTCTAAATTTTTCACAGAGTCTTGTACTTTTATTTTTCTACTTTTTGCTCTTTTATTGTTGCCGGGCTGATTCTACTTGCACCACAATGTCGATCTCAATATCGAGTTACTACCAGCACACGAATCATGCAGACCTGTCGCATCCTGGGATCCCTGTGCTCCCCGGCGTACTGCCGTCGCTCGACCTATCGCTTGTTTGCTTGCCTAATACCTTGACTACCATCAAGCGATGCCGGCCTGGTGTATGCCGGCTGCGCCTTCTCACTCGTTGATGGCCGTTTCCCGGATTCGTTGCCTCTTGGTTCCACAAAAACGTGCTAAGGCCCCCTGGTGCAGGGCGCAACCTGCTGTGCACCACGCGGTGCCTGCGCCGCCACTCACTCTCTACTGGATCCCCCGCTCCCTGGCCTCACCATTCCACCACCCGGTGCAAGCTGCACCCTAAGTAATTTATTTGGCACCATGTGAACCATGTCAGTCCCTAGTCAACCGCACCCTATGCGTATTCAGCCGCATCGACTATCCCTAGTCCACCGCACCCTATCCCTAGTCAACGTGCTGTACCGCCCTAATCATCCGCACCCTATGCGTATTCAGCCGCATCGACTATCCCTAGTCCACCGCACCCTATCCCTAGTCAACGTGCTGTACCGTCCCTAGTCAACCGCAGCCTATGCGTATTCAGCCGCATCGACTATCCCTAGTCCACCGCACCCTATCCCTAGTCAACGTGCTGTACCGCCCTAATCAACCGCAGCCTATGCGTATTCAGCCGCATCGACTATCCCTAGTCCACCGCACCCTATCCCTAGTCAACGTGCTGTACCGCCCTAATCAACCGCACCCTATGCGTATTCAGCCGCATCGACTATCCCTAGTCCACCGCACCCTATCCCTAGTCAACGTGCTGTACCTCCTCAGTTGCTCATGCGTATTCCCTTGATTACCATCTCCTGGCATGGGCCGCACTATCGTCAGCACGCTGTCCCCCCTTGGTCGCTCATGGCCGCTTGAAGCTCAGTCTTTTTGCTGAACATTTGTTTGCTACATGCGCCCCATGATATGCCACAACAGGCCGCATCTTGGTGGACGTGCTTTTCCTGTGTGGCGCATCAGAGCGCATGGCTGCCATCATCTCCTGCGCCGTCTCCTTCCCGCTTGCCCTCGGCCTGATCGCGTGGGGCATACTGACGCACCAGATCACGATGATGCTGATCGCCGCGTGGATCATCATCCAGGGACTCCAAATCGTTGTCATGATTCGCAACGGGACGGTCGGATACCACCCGATGTTCCAAAAAGATGGTGCGGAAGCGGCGAGCGGCGGCGGCGCCGCGTATGCTGTGGATACGACCAGTAGTAGTTATAACGCAAACGCGGGGTATAGCGCAGGCACGGGGTATATTGGGAGCGCGGGAGCTCCGGCGGGTAGCGGTAGTGGCAATGTCGCGTTGCCCACGTTCTCTAGTAGCTCGGGCGTGCCCCCCATCGTTGGGCGCGGCAAGCCGCTCTCGTATCAAGAAAACAGCGTGTGATAATGGACATCTGGGTTATTCTTTCGAACTATGTATATAGTTGTCTCACTTAATTTAAACTCACTCTCATCAAGCATATAGCATATGACTGTCTTCGGTGTGGCCGTGTGGATGTTTATGGGCCTGTTTAAGCATTCGTCGAAAGGAAGACATTGAATTGGTTTATTGGGTTATAAGTTTATTGTTGGTGCATAGAAATCTCTTGAATGGGCGGGGTATCTCATCGCTTCGTGGAGAACGAAAACTTCAAATGGGAAAGCGATAGCAATTTATGACAGGAAGACATATGGGACTTCTTGTGCGTGTAGCAGTGTATATGTTAACAATCTTGCATATTATACTTAAGCCTCCTTTCACTGTCCGTTGGGAGGTCACAGAGTCGGAATCTCACAAGGCTTGGAAAAAAAGGCAAGCTGTCGAACACGCTAACTGACGAGAGAAATGGCCGATCGCTTAGGTGTGCCCTGGGTCAGCAAATCAGGAGTCGCTGGGCCCATGACTGGCTGCTTGTGTTCACCGACCGTCGGTAGCGCGCGGCTGGCGACCAAGCCCCACATTGGTAGCCATCTGATTGACAGTCTACCACGATCCTGGGGCCAGGTCTTGTCCTGCATGTTCTCCTAGTTGAGGTAAAGGGGCTGGTTATGAAGGCTATACGATTGGCATCCTTATTGACAACATGTCGACTTGACGCTGTCAACCTTGGGACCTATCAGCGACATTCACCAACTTCACTGGCATCAGACGGATACTAGCTGAGAACTGGCCTGCATTCGCTTGCTAACTCATGAGCTACTGACTGTGACTGATCATTATGAGTTGCTGGGATCAGTAATTGTTTTATCGCACGGTGGCCCATGAGGAAGTCACCTACACCACGCTTTCAAAACCAACTCCGCCAGGAGACAATAAATTGAATAAAATAGCTCCCGCCTTGACTCAACCTTGTTGAATGGCTATAGTGCAAGTGCGCTCGCCAAGCCAGTCAGTTCACAGTTGCATGGTGATCGTCACGTGTCGTCATCATGATGAGAGCCGGCCGCCAAATAAAGCGACTGATTGGCTTTATACCCTCAATCAATATGATCTCGTGGCCACCTTCAATTCGGTGGAGGGCCACTCGACCTACGCCCTGACGGTGGGCGTCGGTTACGCACCACACTGCGGCCACCCTGAACAAGATCGCAAGGCTTCTTTGCTGCGCTGGAGAACCTGGTGAACGGCACCCCTGGTCGCAACTACCTCGCTCTGCTACTGGACGCCAACGCAACGCTGCCACCGGGTACTGGGGGATGTCAGCACGCCCCAAACGGTATGGTCTCCAATGCCAACGCTGAACTTTTTGCCGATCTGCTTACGACATGCGATTTGGTAACTGCCAACACCCGCTTTCCACATCGTCCAGATGCGAGTTGGTGGCCTAGAGCTTGCTCAGTTGGCCAAGAGTTTGCTCAATTGACAGCCAGTATTCCAACTTTGTGTGAAATCAATGGAATAATATCACGTACCTCCCCGCAAGTGTTCCCCAAAGTAAACTGTCGCCCCCCCCCCCCCCCCCCCCCCCCCCCTCCCTCCTGCCCCCCACGCTGCCTCACCCTAGCCAGGTATGGTTTCTAGCCACTTGTGCACGAAGCTTTGACATGTAGTTTCCACAGAAAAACGATGCAAATTGTAGTCATGACATGCACCATAATAATTATAAATCGTTAAGAAGTCAGTTCCACTAAAAATCATGAAAGTTCATTAAGACCGCAGCTCCACTACGTTACTTTTAGTCGTTACAATACCAATGTCACAATCTAACGAAGAACGCCCATGAGATGAAGCCCAACAAGGTGATTAAGGTTCAAGCTAGGCTCGGCTGTGCCTCCCATTCCGCCTATGCCCATGCCCATGCCTATGCCACCACCCATGCCAGCCATGCCCATGCCGCCGCCCATGCCCATGCCACCACCGCCCATGCCAGCCATGCCCATGCCCATGCCGCCGCCCATGCCACCGCCGCCCAGCCCCATGCCCATCCCACCGCCGCCCATGCCAGCCATGCCCATTCCCAGCCCCATGCCCATGCCACCGCCCATGCCAGCCATGCCCATGCCCATGCCACCGCCCATGCCCATGCCCATGCCCATGCCCATGCCGATGCCCATGCCACCGCCCATGCCCATGCCCATGCCACCGCCCATGCCCATGCCCATGCCACCGCCCATGCGCATGCCCATGCCACCGCCCATGCCCATGCCACCGCCCATGCCCATGCCACCACCCATGCCCATGCCCATGCCCATGCCACCGCCCATGCCCATGCCCATGCCACCGCCCATGCGCATGCCCATGCCACCGCCCATGCCCATGCCACCGCCCATGCCCATGCCACCACCCATGCCCATGCCCATGCCCATGCCACCGCCCATGCCCATGCCAGTGCCGCCCATGCAAGCGCCCCCGATGCCACCGCTCATGCCACCGCCCATGCCCATGCCAGCACTACCCATGCCACCGTCCATGCCCATGCCACCGCAGCCCAGCCCCATGCCCATCCCACCGCCGCCCATGCCAGCCATGCCCATGCCCAGCCCCATGCCCATGCCACCGCCCATGCCCATGCCACCGCCGCCCATGCCAGCCATAGCCATGCCCATGCCCATGCCCATGCCCATGCCCATGCCCATGCCCATGCCCATGCCCATGCCCATGCCCATGCCCATGCCCATGCCCATGCCCATGCCCATGCCCATGCCCATGCCCATGCCCATGCCCATGCCCATGCCCATGCCCATGCCCATGCCCATGCCCATGCCCATGCCCATGCCCATGCCCATGCCCATGCCCGGTTTACGGTGTGACGAGCTATGGATGCCGAGAATGCTCATAACTTTTACATCCTGGCATGAAATTTGGTCGGGTAAATTGCAGTAGACGCGCCTTTTGATGACGAACACGATGATATAATTTGCGGCCGCCGTCGCCCAAGATTTAGCGCAATATCATAAAACGCGGCACAGGCAGGGTTCGAATTTTCCGGAAACTAGCCATGGCGGAATCACCGTCACCCGCCTCCCATTCCCCCGCCGATGGGGAGGACTCAGCGCCTCACACCATTACGCAACTAGTCGACGCTGTGGACACCATTGCGACACAGCCACCGGCCAACGCGGCAGCCATTACCGCCTCCTCCAAGCGGCCTAAAGAATGCATGACCGCTAAAGACGGCTTAAAGAATGCATGACCGCTATATACCGCAAAACGAAAGTCCGCAGCAGGCAGCCTGTCATGATTTCAAAAATACTTCGCCCTGTACCTGCTTTCTGGTGCCCTTGAATACATTGGTCGCCGTCCCGGCTTGCTGCTTAGCTGTCATGGCCTTCATTTGCCCACTTACAATAAAACGGCATGGTCCACTTCGTCAAGGTCAACTTCCAATCTGGCCATGTCGCGTGCTAGAAGGGCCCTGTCCTCAGCATCCCGCTGTTCATCTTCTTCCCCATCAGAGTGGGCTTCTTGGTCATTAGCAGCCCTCTGGTCAATGCCTTTCGCGCTATCAAGCTGATTGCCCAGGTCATCCGGAGCGACTTTCGGCTCCTTCGTATCGCCGCAGCATTCCTTGCACAGAATTTTCTGTCCAAAATCTTCTTCTCCCACGCCGACGCCACAAAAAACATGCATCCACTTGCCGCATGTGCACTTGTGGACTGAGCCAGTCATGTTTCCGCAACCACCCCCGCATAATTGCATGGTTTCGGTGCCCATTGTGGCAGCCATTTCCGCTTGTTCTCACCCACTTAGCTCTAAACGCGGTGTTCAACAGTTGCTTTCACCTGCTTGAATTCGAAGTGCAGTGCAGTCCGTTAAACCCAAAATGCCGAGCAGTCGAGCACGCATAAAATGCCTCGCTACTACGGTAGTTGCGACCGACTAGATCTGACAGAAAAATGCCTAGGCATTTTTTTTTTCAAGACTAGATCTGACAGAAAAATGCCTAGGCATTTTTTTTTCAAGACTAGATCTGACAGAAAAATGCCTAGGCATTTTTCTGTCAGATCTAGTGTTAAAATCGAGTTCGAATTTTATTAAATGATAATTTTACGGTAATCAGGTTACAAACTCAGAGCCAAGCCCCCAGCTTAATTTACCAGCGCAACCATAGCCATTGCCAGCATAGCAGCAACAACCGTTGGACCGCCGCAACACAATGCTGGCTTTTGGATCATCATCGTCTGTCAGGCGGCTAGGCTAGCCTGCAGCGCTAGGCACCGACGCAAGCCTGGGAACGCATCTCCGTTACACATCTCCGTTACAACACACCAGCCGAGTACCGACCAATCGACACACACCAGTATCTCGCCACTTGTCACGCCAGCCGGCAGTACCCAGAATCCTAGTCCGCACCTCAGTACCGGACCAGTGCCGCACAGCCAAAGTCTAGGGCGTAACTCACGAGGCATAACGCACACAGCGTAACTTAAATCGTTGTGGATCACACAAGCCAAAATTCAGCCGAACCTCAAAACGGCTAAGTCCCAATGCGCCGAATTAACCCGAACGCCTCGAACCACAAAATGGCTAAGTACCGGCACACAATCATTAATTATTTCCATGTGACTGCGAGCTGAAACCTATAATATAACACCAGCCGCTTTTTCCCGAGCAGTCACACATCCCACCAATCATTATCTCACTCAGCTCGAGAGTAACCGACAGACACCTCACCAGGAAGCACTAACACAGGACGCTATGTACTAGGGGAGTCCGCACCCCTCACTTGGCGCCCATTCACGCCCTGGTAGTACAACCAGCATCTGTCAGTAAGTCAAGTAAGCAAGCGAGAATACAAGACTGATCAAAAGACCACCCTCGGCTCCAACACCAACCACACCCTGAACCCACGGACTTTCACACATCACCAACCACAGTCCCCGCCTCCGATCAGGTCCTCAACCCAGGACCATCCCATCAGGTACATCCCCACCAAGATAGAGTTATCCAACCGTACTGGGTCATCCTGAGATGGGCTCGATCCAGGGGTCATTCCCAGCCCACATGTAATGCGTCCCAACGCCTGCCAGCCTGAAATTCTCATGCCACATGGTCCATTGCCCAGATCTACATCAAACCCTCCAGCAGTCCTTGCAGATCCCCGAGAGAGCCCCCCATGACCATCCGCAGGAGGCGATACTGGTCGCGCGCCCCAGCGAACAGCTTGGTCAGCGCATCAGCCGGGTTGAGCTTCCCAGGTAGATGAAGCACGCTCACTGCGTATGACAGTTCCTTGAGTAGTAGGAAATCCAGGTCGCGCGTCCTGGACAGGCTGTTGAGAATGAAACTCACAAGCGGCTGACTGTCGGTATGCACAGTCGTGGTCAGTACCAAACGAGCATCCAGCCACTTGCCCATCCAGCGCAGAAATTGCTCTAGATACAGGGACGCCTTGATGCACTCACACACCCCGCGACACTCATTGGTATCCGATCCAACTGCCACCCTGCGGCACAACCTAGAGTACCACCCACAGAGCGAACCATTGCCCTTGGGGTTGGAGAGCACAAACAAGCCGCCCATGCGAGCTCTCGTCTTGGTGAGCTCCCTGCCCTCGCCAGACGTGTCAGCAAAGCAATGCAACACAATCGGCTGAGAAAGAGACAAACCAGAAAGTACTACACCCTGGCTCTCAGCAACATACTGCTTGATCACAGACGGAGAAACGAGAGCCAACACCTCATCCACAGTCCTACTTAACACCAGCAGGTCAGGCCCACACACCGCTGCCATCCAGCCGAGCTTGCCACGCAATCTGCTCCACAAACCCTTGGCGCACAACTCCTCCACATCGCGCATGAGCTCCTCCCTGTACTTGTCAGGAATACCCAAGTGCATCCGGTGCTTACCCGACACCACCCGCAGGGTTTGCACCACCCCGCAAACACCCGTGGCGTCTGCGGCCCCAATTGCTGCAACTCACCCACTGGGAACCGCCGCCCAATGTCAGCATAGAATGCATGCAAGGCTGACCGCGAAGCAATGACACGCAAGTCATCCCCATGCAGTTGTACAAACATAGGACCAGACGGCATCCGCGCCACGAACAACGATGGGTCGTAGGGAGATACCTCAAACTCTGCGATCTCACCCAACGCACGCATGAGGGTTATCCTCCAAACAATCGACGCGCTCTGCAGACCCTCTATAGCCTTGCACAGACCCATGAACTCAGACGTGACCACCTCCTTCCAGAACGGCGGCGTCTGCACCACTAGAGGCGGAGTACCCTCCCACACCTCTTGCGCCACTTCCTCGCTAGAGTTAGGGAATGCGCGCTTGACATCAATGGACGCACACGCGTAGTCCTTGCCTTCGTCCAGAAAGCTAAGAAAAATCATGCTAACCATCCTGAACGTGTCCCATGCCATCCCTGGGGTGTAGAGCTCCTCCTTGGCCAGCGGGCTAGTACCTGCAAACTCTTGTGATACCGGCCTCACGTAGCAGATCTCCACACCTGCCTTCACCTTGTGGGACAGCACCATCTTCAGCGGAAGCACCCTAGCCCCCTTCGGCACCGTGTCAAGCGGTTCATACACCCCGTAGCCCTGCCACTCCTCAAGTGCCTTACGGAATGCACACCACCAGCTCGAGAACCCACTAGGCGTTGACATCTGCAGTACAAGCTCAGGGAATGTGATCGGGGAATGTGCGGCTATGTCCCTCTCAGTGATTCCTAGGCTGTTGGGATGCAGTAATGCAGGCATAACCAGGTCAGCAGCTGGCGGGAGATCAGCGCCCCACGCTACACCCTCCGTACCCGACAGTGCTGCTAGCCTAGCCACTGTGCTGCAAATGCGACTGAGAGGCTCGACTGACTTGTAAGACTGTAGCTCTATCGACCCGTGACCTACTCGGGTTAGCAATGAGCTCTGAATCCGCACATCAGGATGGTCCAGGAAAGGAAGTCCCAAAATGGCGGGTCCATCATACCCCTCGAGCACGCAAAACGGCGTCTCTCTCCCCAAGATCGTCAGCATTACCTCACCCCGCACCGGCATCCTCACTAACCCGGAGAAGTCCTCCACATACCTCCACCTGGACGCAGTGCACGGCAGATGCCTGGCTACTCCCTCACCCAGCAAGCACACCACCGCGTCAGTGTCCACTTCCAATCGACAACTACCCAGCCCGTCCGAATACCAGTTGGCAAGCTTAGAGACCGCAGCCACCAGCTCACCTGGCTCACCTCTCTCCTCGACAGCCTCGCTGTCGTCCATGGGGCTATCGCCCTCACTCGGCAATATAGGCCCCGCGTCGGCCAACCCGCCAACGCCACCAGCCTGCTGCCCCGCACCTGCGGTCAATGCCCCAGCATCGCCGGCCCGTGCAACCCCACCTTCGGCTGGCTCACCCGCCTCACCGGACCGTGGTACCATCCCACCTTCGGCCACCCGCTCCTTGCCGGCCCGCGAGATGTTGCCCCCCAACTGCCGCTGCTCGCCCACCGTGGCAGCGCGTCGAGCTTCCTGCAGGCGCTCCACTAGGCGGGCTAGTACCGCGGCGCGCTGCTTCTCCTGGTCGTCAACGGCTGGGGCAACCCCCGAACCGCCCGACCCCACGCTAGCGGGACCGCCCTTGGAAGGTGGCAACCCAGCTTCCGGCGAAAGGGAGCGAGTAGGTTGATCAGGCCCACCCCCCTCCCTCACCCCCCCTGCAGCCCCGGGATCCCCCGCCTCACCCCCAGCCTGCACACTGGGGTCCCTAACACCTTCCTCAGCGGGTGGGTCTGGCGGCCCCAGCCCGTCATAGTAGGGGCGCAGGTGTTTCCACGCTAGCAGCTTGTCGTAGCAACTGTCCTCTAGCGCTACCGAAGCAAGCATGTGATCAGGATCGATCTCCTTGACCACACCGGGACCTCTCCATAGGCCCCGTTTTCCATGACTGCCCTCCGCGTAGGCCCAGACCCTGGCGTTCACGCACGGCACATAAACCTGTCCACGTCGCAGGTCCATCTTTACCATGCGCACGTAACGATCGCTCAAATAATCCCTGTACTCTTCCACAGCCTCAGGTGACAACAAGCCCATCTCCACTCCCTTAGGCGTGACTGCCACCTGCCCACCCAACACCTTGACCATTACACGGTTGTTGAGACATTGCTCTATCTCATTGCAGATCACCAGCCTCTCACGATACGAGCCTGTTCTCATCTTCTCCATGCATGCCATCACCTGCTTCGATGTCTGTATGTGGCGCTCGACAAGACCCTGGTGCTCGTGGTCAGCTACCCCAGCAAGTTCTATCTTCCCCACACCCGGCTCACCCACACAGCACTCAAACTGCTGATCGCACTCCAACACAGATGCCACACCAAACTTGGACCTGAGGAGACGCAATGCATCACACAAGTGCTCCTTCAGCTTGCGCTCAAGTGGCACCATGACCTTGTACCTGGAGAACCTGCCCACTGCAAGCACGTAGTCTCTGTCGTCATACATGAATACATCACACTGCACCACACCTCGCTCAAACTCTGGCCTACGTGCATGGAACTTGTGCGGTTTAGGTGCCCGCTCCTGACATTTGCGACACCTTAACCACACCTGCTTGCACATATCCACTAAGTCTGTGAACCCTAGCATGGCTGCCCACTCCTCACCCGCATGCCCATGCCCTAGTGCTTTGTGTAACCGTGTGGCCATGTTAAGTACACTGAGCGACCCGGCTGCCTCACCGCACGCCGCACCATTCACATGTGCTGAACTAGGGTCTGGTGAGGTACCACCTACCGGCGGCCCGCCCGCTGCGGTGTGCCCCCCTGCAGCGCCTCCAACCCACTCATTCCCCATCCCCTGAGACACTGCCCTTCCCCCTTCTGCAGCTGTCCCATGCTCCAGGTGGCCCCCCTTCTCCCTAGTGCCTGCTAGCACCGCCACCTGAGCACCCAGGTAGGGTGAGTACACCTGGGGGGTCGAGCTGGCCTCCCCTGCACCAGCCCGCATGCCAACCTCACCTAGTCACCTACGGCCACCGCCCTGGGCCGCTGGGCACAGGTGAGTGTCCCTCGCAAAGTGCCCTGGCTGCCCACACCTGTGACACACCGCTGGTGCTTGCGAGTTGGCGTTGCTGCGTGCCTGGAGAGTGTCCTTGTGCCTGTGATAGCAATTGGCTGCCATGTGTCCCGACTTCCCACACACAAAGCATGCCCCATGCACCGCCGGCTGTGCACGCTGCTGCTGCTGTGCTGCTGCTGCTGCTGCTGCTGCTGCTGCTGCGAGCGCTGTTGCTGCTGATACGGCGACGCAGCTGCAGGCTGTTGTGCATGCTGCTGCTGCTGCGGGTATGGCTGCTGTCTACCTTGCTGCCATCGCTTCCCAGGCATGCGCTGCGCTCGGCTGAAGCTGCCCTTATTGCCCCTACGCATCGGGCCCCCATTGCCCCGAGGCCCGCTGGGCCCCGCGCCGCTAGAGCCACCACCGCCCGCAATGGCGGCCACCTTGCCCCCATCCGGCGCTTTAGCAGCACCACCTTGGGCACCACCAGAAGAAGGAATGGAATTCACAGCGACAGGCGGTAATGCAGGGGAAATCAGACCCAGCTCATTGAGCTTACCTTGGGCCCGCAGTTGGGCCACCATGTCCCTCTCCTCACCCTCGACAATGCCCGTGATAACCTCAATCGCCTTATTGAGATCATCCTCGGCTTTCTCACGCTTGAGAGCTGCCATGGCATTCTGGAAATTAAGGTCCTTGGCATTGCGAACATAACGGTCCACCACCGCCAGTTCCACCACCGGAATGCCATCCTTTACACTCTCGTTTCTCGCATTTCTCAAAGCGAGAAGGTCGAGTGTGTAGGGACGCTTCGGCACCCAATTATAAATGCCAACATGACGAGACTTGGCAGATGCTTTCGATTCAAGAAGTGCTGCACGCAACCTACCTCCAATTGCAGCGCCCTCGATTTTCTCGTCACGGCAGGAGCGCAGGCAATTTACTAGAATGGCGTTGTCGGCTCTAAACATTCCGGCATCCCGGAATAGCCCATACAGATCCTCGGTTTTATCTGCATGATCCGCCACAAACGCCTCAAACCTGTCACAGAAATCCTCTACCAATGTCACTGCCGCATCAAGAGGAACTGTCCCGACTCGTGTTTTGCACAGCTCTATCAAATTCTTCTCATTTCTTAAATCCTTCCACCCAGTACGCTTTCTCGAATCCGTCTCTTCTTGTTCTTGATCCGACATTGCTACGTTTTTCCTTATTAATTAACCCCGTCCTAGTACATGTTAAAATCGAGTTCGAATTTTATTAAATGATAATTTTACGGTAATCAGGTTACAAACTCAGAGCCAAGCCCCCAGCTTAATTTACCAGCGCAACCATAGCCATTGCCAGCATAGCAGCAACAACCGTTGGACCGCCGCAACACAATGCTGGCTTTTGGATCATCATCGTCTGTCAGGCGGCTAGGCTAGCCTGCAGCGCTAGGCACCGACGCAAGCCTGGGAACGCATCTCCGTTACACATCTCCGTTACAACACACCAGCCGAGTACTGACCAATCGACACACACCAGTATCTCGCCACTTGTCACGCCAGCCGGCAGTACCCAGAATCCTAGTCCGCACCTCAGTACCGGACCAGTGCCGCACAGCCAAAGTCTAGGGCGTAACTCACGAGGCATAATGCACACAGAGTTGTGGATCACACAAGCCAAAATTCAGTCGAACCTCAAAACGGCTAAGTCCCAATGCGCCGAATTAACCCGAACGCCTCGAACCACAAAATGGCTAAGTACCGGCACACAATCATTAATTATTTCCATGTGACTGCGAGCTGAAACCTATAATATAACATCTAGTCCTGAAAAAAAAATGCCTAGTCGAATCCAAAAGTGCCTAGGCATTTTTCGATTTGCCGTACTTCCTGAACAAGCCGCGCGTTGCGCGCCGAAAGTTTGCTCACTTGAATCCTTGTCCAACTGCATGAGTAAACTTACGGCCACCAACTCTGCTCTGGTCACACACACCTTGCCAACTGGCACTGAACGCTGCATTGACTATGTTGTAATGCGCAAGCGTCATCATGAGGATCTGTACTAGCTGGTCGCTCGCACGTGATCCCCCTGGTGCGCTCCAACCATCGCATCGTCACCGCCCGAAGGCCGCCTGCAATTCCTCTCGCACTTTCGTAAGCAAGTGGCACCACTGACCTGATTTGCGCACACTGCAGTAACTTGAGAAATCTGACGACGCTCTGGAGGACTTGCCTGAAAAACGCGCCCACAAGCGCGCGCGGCAGAGGAGTTCATCGACGCGCTGGACATCCCGGCCAGCCGGCAGCCACGCCCAGATCCCCGCTGCCGGCCCGGCATCGGCCCTTCGGCACCTCGCTGGCAAGCTGCCCGCGGCAGGGACCCTGCTGCCCCCCCGCCGCCCGCCCCGCTTCACCAGCCTGCACCGGCTCCCCGCCGTCATCCACGCCCGCCAAGCCCTGCGCGACAACCGCGACCCCGCCCGCTACGCCCGCCTCAAAGCCGAATACCACTCGGCCATCCGGCAGGCGATCAAGGAGCAGGAGGACCTCCATGTCTGCGAGTACTTCGCCCACCTCAAGGACCAGAACGGCAAGTACGCCTGGACCCGCCTGAGTCACGCCCAACGGCCAGCCGGCGGCGCGCAGCCGGCGCCGCCCAGACGCTCTCTGGCTCACCGCAGCAACAGCTTGACCAGTGGTATTCCTCCCAGAGTCCCAGTCCCAGCTGCTTGGCGCCCCCCCGCTGCCTCCGCCGCTTGGCCCTCTGGTGGCCGTGCGCCTGGCGCCTGCGGGCGTTCTTGCGCCGCCCATGCCCGCCGCCCGCCGCTGAGCGGGACTACACGTACCCGACCCTGACGGAACCCCTGGCCGGCCCCAACGAGCTATACCGCCGTTCCCCGAGCTCGAGCTGAGCACCGCCGCCAAGCAACTCCGCTTCTACACGTACCGCCGTTGGACCTGACCAGCTCCCCGCCCCGGTGATTAAACTGACAGCGCTCACGGGGTTCCTGCTTGACGTCTGCAGCCGGATCCTGCTTGCCGACGCGCCGCCGATTCCTGAGTGGCAGCACAGCTACCGTATTATGCTGTACAAAAACAAAGGTTCCCCTGATGACCCCGCCAACTACCGAGGAGTCTGCATCCAGAGCGCCGCACTCAAGCTGTTCATGCGCATGATCCTCAACCGCCTACTAAGTTCTGCTCTCGACAGTCACCTACTAGGGGAAAGTCAAATATGGGCTTTCGTCCTGGGCGCAACACCGTCATGGCCATCTTCGTCGCGCGCCGCCTCTTCGAGGAAATCGCTAGACTCGATCCTGCTACCTGGTGAGCTTCCCGCCATCCTCATCTTCGTCGACTTCATCAAGGCTTTTGATTCTGTCCTCTGGGCCGCTCTATGGGCTGTCCTTGCTCGCGCTCGCGTCCCCACTCTCCTGATTACCGTCGAGTCCGCACGTTGTATGAGGAGTCGACGACCACTTCGGTGCGCACTCAACACGGCTTTACCCCGCCATGTCCACTGCAGACCGGCGTCTGGCAGGGTTGCGTCCTGTCGCCGTACCTGTTTATTATTGTAGTGGATTATGTTATGCGCAAGGCACGTGCCCACTTTGCTAGCATTGCAGGCCGTGCCCCTGGCCTAGTGATCAACTAATGAGCTTGGGGAAGGGGGGCCGAACAACAAGCAGAATTTACTAGCCGACCTCATTTATGCCGACGACATCACGCTCACTCATCGAGAAGCCAGAGTCTGCCCAACTTTGGCTGGACTGCCTGGCGCTCGAGGCCCGGGCGGTTGGTCTAGAAATCAGCCCCAAAACGGAGGCCCTGGCTCTCGGCATGGCCGGGCCCCCGCCCACACCCCGCCTCTTGGACGACACCGAGGTCAACTACCCTACTTTAGGCCGCTTCCAGTTGCTCGGCAGTTGGCTTCCCGACTGCGAGGGCGACCTGACGACACGGATCGGCATGGCGTGGGCGCAACTCCATGACCACCGCCGCCGGTGGAGCAACCCCGCCCTACCCCGAATCGTCAAGCGTGACCTCTCAATTCAAGGTCGTCATTCTAACGATCCTGACCTACGGCACCGAGACATGGACACTGACGCAGGAGCTGGAGCAACGACTGGACGGCAACGTCACCAAGATGCTGCGCAAGGCCCTTAACATCCCCTTTGGTTTGCACATTAGTTAAATGAGAAATTGTACGAAGATTTTCTGTATGTTTCCCACATTCTTAGGCACAGGCGCCTGGGCCTAGCCGGGCACCTGGCCCGCACAGATCAGGTAGACACATCAGATAGACTAGCTGGCATGCACCAAACCCGCCCAGCCTGGGCGTTATGTCCTCACCTGGCGTACGCCCCAGGCCGCGCGCGGCAGGGCCGCCACCCGTGGACTTTTCGTGATAGACTCGGCATGGACATGTGCTACCCTAGCTATCTAGACGTGACGGGCTCACACCCGGGCAGCCTCCTGGTTTGTCTGTAATATGGAGGCAGATGCCTGGTACGCGAGGATAGACGGATGGCAAGTAGTGATGAAGGAGACCAGCCCCAAGTCTGCGGTGGGGGCTCCGCGTGTGACCGACCGCGTATGGCATTCAAAGCGATTCGGGCCGTGGTGCCCACAACCCTGTAACTAGAACCTAGATAGCTTACATAATCCATTGGCCATCCCATGGGTCCCTCCTACTGATCGAGGACTTATGCTCACGTGACGCAGTCACCTGTCTATTATTTGATCCCACGACCGACTAGTCGGCCCCCGCAAGTCCGATCGGCCGGCAGTTGGCCGGCAGTCAGTCAGCCGGCAGTTTGTGCCGCCTCAATCATTAATATGGCATGGAGCCATGATGAGATTCAGTGCTCCGTGGTCCCCTAACGGAGACACGAGACTACTAATTAATTAATTAATTAATATGGCACTGTCGGGGGTTCCGCGTGCGACGGCCAAGTTTGGCTTGCATTCCGGCAAAGCGATTCGGGCCGTGGTGCCCACAACCCTGTCGGTCGGTAACCAGGAACTAGCGGCCGGCTAGCCGGCGGGCCGGGCGGGTATGATGAGCATCATCCATTCCGCCATCCCATGTTCCCCTCCCAGGCACTGACGGATGAGGACTTACGCTCACGTGACGCAGTCACGTGTACATTAATTAATTAACTGATGGCACGCGTTCTTTACCTTGCAATTACGGCATGCGCGAGTGGTCCCGGTCTGACCGACCGGACGGAGTAAACTCGTCGGTCGAGTTGTCGACTTGGCGAGCGGCGTACTTGCGTACAAACGTCAGGCGAGTGGTTAACTTTCCTGCAGATTTCGGGAGTGAACTATTTGTCCTGCCCTGGTCCTGCTGTAAGGTAATCCACCCGGCTAAGGGCCACCTTAATTGCAAAACTCCTGGCATTCGCAGGACTGGGCAGATTGTCATTCTGAGCACGGATGTGGAATCAGCGACATCGACTTCGCATGGTAAAATTCTTGTTGGGACCGTTTTGGCACGTTTTGGGGGGGGTGGGGGTGGGGGGGGGCGGGGAGGCAAAGTCGGTTTAAGGGCCACCCCTGTTTTTTACCAGGAAAAAGCAGGGGAAAGCGGGGAAAGGCCTTGGTTACATGGCTAGCGGTTTATTAAATTTTTCTGCTCAGCATGCAGCGCCTAACACATGGTGGGCTTCCAGTTTGCTAGCTGCTTCCATTGACGGCTGAGAACCCTGAACTGAAGACGCAGAATAGCTGAGTGACAGACTTCGCGAGGGGATGGCAGAAGACACGTCTGGGCATCCAGCATTCTCCCAGAGGATGCTGGATGCTGGCTTAGTTGACTATAGGCACTTTAAAGCCCTCGTCATCGTCACAATGAAAGACGCCGAGGGCAACGCTCCCAAGGCAACCGACTGTAGAATTGTATCACCGGCGGGTTCC
The DNA here is from genome assembly GCA_009746045.1 of Mesostigma viride. NCBI lineage: Eukaryota > Viridiplantae > Streptophyta > Mesostigmatophyceae > Mesostigmatales > Mesostigmataceae > Mesostigma > Mesostigma viride. The sequence goes on from RPFO01000288.1 coordinate 307,069, forward strand.
TTCTCGAGGTTGTTCCAGAGGAGAAATTGCGGGAATGCAGCTGGAACGACTATCAAAAACTGTTTAAGAAAGAGCACGCTACCATCGATGCTTGGATCGAAGCAGCTGCGACAGCTGGCCACCTGAATTGTGTTCAAGTTTTCAATAAAGTCTTTGCATGGTTGTGTGATTGATGAGCCGTGATTTGCCATGAAGTAGTCTAACTTATTATGGCACATCAAGCGACCACATAGGGCCACCTGAATCGTGTTCAAGTTTTCAATAAAGTCTTGGCATGGTTGTGTGATTGATGAGCCGTGATTTGCCGTGAACTAGTCTAACTTATTATGGCACATCAAGCGACCACATAGGGCCACCCTGAATTGTGTCAAGGTGTGTGGGTGTGTCAAAAGTGTTCGATTGTTGTGTTACTTGCCATATCAAGCAACAACATGGAATCATAGATCCATTAAGACATATGAAGTGAGATCGACAACTATTCTATTGTAGTTGTGAAACAACTAATTTAGTTAGACATTAGTTACTTCCATGGTCGTGGTCGTGGTCGTGGTCGTGGTCGTGGTCGTGTGCGTGTGCGTGTGCGTGTGCGTGTGCGTGTGCGTGTGAGCAGGATTGATGTTACGTCGCGTAACAATTTGTTGTAGTTACGGACGTAAATTAGGTCTTTTGCCTCGGTTGTCCCTAGGTTTACGTTTAGGCTCCTACCGGGACATTATTGTCCTCGTAACAGTACCGTGGTACATTGGGTGCCGTTGGGCGCCGCGCCGCGTACTTTACTAGTGGTCCTGATCCGGTGGTGGAATGTAGTGGACCAGCGTGCATCAGTAGATGTAGTGGACCAGCGTGCATCTGTAGGCGAGGGCCATGTTGGCCCGAGCGTGTTGGACCGTTGGTGACCATTTATGCGCGTTCTACCCCTTGTGTGTGCACTCGGCGTGTGTTAAATGAATTAACACATATAGGCTTGGGTCACGGCAGTGTAGTTGTGTTTCCTTCCTCTATTCCTGGAGTAAACGGGTTTTGATAAATGGTTGTATGGCGTATTATAGTAACACTTACGTTAATGCATTGAGATCAGCTCCGTCACGTTCGTCTTTCGCCAGAGGGTTAAGTAGAGGAGGCCTGACCAGTTTAGGTAGTATCAGGCCCATTAGAGGTAGAGGTGGAGGTAGATATCCGCGGCGTAACAATGGTTCCGGAGGAACTTCAGTAGGTAGTGAACGAGACGACTATCCCTTGCCACATACACCTTTTCAAGACCCCTTCCGCGTCCAGGAACAAGAAGTCGACACTTCCTTGATAGGTAATGGGCGGGTCGCCTTCAAGCTAGGAGAGTAGTGCTGCCCGTTTCGGGACACGCTCTACCTAGAAGCTAGACCTGCTCACAGCGGATAAATCCTTTCGTAGTTAGCCTGTCCTTCGCCTTGTTTTCCTGCTTACGGTTGTTTCCTGTCTTAGATAGGGGAGTATTACTGTTCGGAGACGATTAGCGTCGCAGTACCTACACCTTTTTCCTTGTGCTGCTGCTTTATTAGACGGCCGCACCCGCAGAGTTACGGGGCGCTGTGTTAGGACGAGCGCTGGGATATCCGGCCGCTGACTTAGGACGAGAGCTGGAAACTCCCGCCCTCCTTCTTCTTTCGGTGATCCAGATCGTCCAGCTAAGTCGCCTACCCCTACCTCGTCTAGCTTGACATCACAAGACACGCCAGGTGAGTTATCATGAGTCAACGTCGTGTTTTTACTGCGCCTTCCCATTCATCTAGTGATAATAGTTTAGCTAAGTATTACGTAGTTATTACCCCTCAATGGTCAGCCATTTTCCTCTCTTGGTCAGATGCTAGGAAGATAGTGCAAAACCGTACATATAATGTAATTAGGTATAAGAAATTTGTTACCTTCGAGGAAGCTCAACAATTCCTTATAGACCATAGCGTATCAGATCTAGGCCTACACGTACGTTCTACTCCTCATGGTCGCCCTCCTGTAGAAGCTCTAGATTTTGCTACCCCTCCTTCGTCTCCCCCTAAGAGGGCTGCATCCTCATCTAGCTTAGATACTCCTCTCACCTTAGAATTCGGTTCCCTATCCATTACTGTTGTTAAAAAGGATTGATTTAAATTGTTCCTTTCTTTTAAGCCATTAAAATCTTTTCCTTTTCTTTCCTTGCCTTATATTAGGCCTTGTCCTTTATCCTTGTTGCTTTCAGTTAGATTTTTGATCATTTACTTAAACAAAAATGGATCCAGTGGGTGGTAACATGTCGCCTATACCTACCAATACTCCTACTATGATAATAATAATAATAATATAACAACCATAACAACAATCGTGGTAACCGACGGGACTCACTTGAAACGGTGCACCATCTCACTCCTCAAGGTAATCTTCGTGCCTCACCTCCTTCTCCTCTTGCTGATGGTCGCCGTCGTCCCTCACTTACCCCTCCTACCTATGAACAACGTCAACGTATGCAAGTCAGATTTAGTGATGACCCTTCCCTTACCCTGAACCAGGCCCCTGCCCCTCCTGCAACCTTGGCTCAACCCTCCAGCAGGTCCTCACTAACTAACAATGTTTTTAGGCCTCCTTCCCACCCTGTTCCTTCCATGCCTGCTCTTAACACGGGTCGTGCCTCTGCCCCTGTCGGTCCTTCTGGGCGCCCTAGTGCAGTTCCCTTTTACCCACCTGCTTCCTGGTCCTACCCTGAGACGGCCTATGAGGCAGCCCAGGTCCCTACCCGTGTGGCTGATTTAGAAGTTAATAGTGATTTCAGCACCATGCCCTTAGATGACAGAAATTATGATCATTTTGCCTATTCCTCTCTTCGTGAGCAATATACTGTCCCCTTCTCTTATGGGCACCAGCCTGAAACGGTGGCCCCGTCTAGACCCCTACCCAAGACTTTTCCTCTTCCTTCCTTCTATCCCGCTTATGTAGCAGTGGAAGATAGTGGCCCTATGGGAAAAACTGACTCTTCTAATCCCCCTAAGCCCCCTGCTCTTCCCCTCTTTGCTAACCTTCCCAAGCTGGATGTCAAGTCTACCCCTCAACAGTTTTTCACCTTTATTATGTTGCTTACACAGAACACGGAGTCGTGGCAGAATCATAATAGATGGCGTCTTTCTGATGCTGTATTAGTTCCTCACTATCTCACAACCTGTATTACTCCTGAGCTTGCTAACCTCATTCAGTGTGAGTCTTTGGCCTCTCATGCCTACCCTAACTCTGTAGCAGAATTGTTTAAGCGTTTAGAGAACCATTTAGTCCCTCCTGATTCAGATTGGCAGGATAGATTAGCCTTTGGTACCTTGCAGCAGGGTACTAAATCATTTAAGGAGTATATGAAAGAGTTTGATGCTCAGATGGTACGAATTAGGGATTTGTCGGGTGCAGAAGTACGTGCTCGCTTCCTCCAAGGCCTCAGTAGACCCTTATTACGTGAAGTCAAGCGCCAGTTCTCTGCCTACCGTTTTACTGATCTGCCCCTCAAGCATGTGCGCCAGCATCTCTTGCGTGTAGCAGATTTCTTCACCACCCCTTCTCTTCCTACCCGTTCCCGTATTAATAATATTATCCTTACCCCTGAGGAGGAGAACTCCTATGTAGAAGAATTAGATATCTGTGTTACTGACCTTTCAGCCCTTGATGTCTCTCATATCACATGCTATCATTGTAAGGAAGTAGGTCATCTTAAACGTGAGTGCCCCAAGTTCCTTTCGGGTGCTCCCCCTCATCCCGACGCTCGCCCTCCTCGTACCCCTCAGCGTGCTCCTATTCGTCCTACTTCAGGACGCATTCCTTCAGCTACCCCTAGTAGGCTGAATGCTGTGCAGACAGGATCCCCAGGGTTCCCCTATGATAATCAGGCTCCCGCACCCTCTTCGCTCCCTCGTGACCCTCCAGCAGTGGCTTTTTCGCCAGGGTCTTCTTCGGGGTTAGTTCCTATGGATTTGGGGGGGGAGGGGGAACAGTAGGCCTGTCAGCCGGGGGTAACCTGGACAGGTCCTTAGATAGTACCCCAGATAAAATTTTTGCCTGCCTGTTTTTATAACCTCTGTAGGAGCTGAATCTTCCCTACCACTACGTGTGCGTCCTCTTATGTTCTTGAATGGTGGTTTAACCGTCCCTCACACTGTTGTAGACCCCTTCTTGCATGCTGATGAACTCTTGAATGTCTCTGTGTTGGTAGATAGCGGTGCGGCTAGCTCCTTTGTGAGCGAGGCCCTAGTTAGACGTTTAGGACTAGTCCCTACCCCTCACACCAAACCCGTTACTGTTCATTATGCTGATGGTCGCACCAGTCATTCCCCGGGTACGGTGTCCCTTCCCATGGTTATACAAGGACGTACTGTCAACCTGACGGCCACTATAGGCCCTATCACTACCGCTGATGTATTACTAGGATTAGATTGGCACCAGGATAATAAGATTACTATTAATTATGATACCATGGTCATTTGGTTTCCAGATAGCTCTTACTGGGTACCTGAACGTCATTATAGATTGGAAAATTTATCCTTGGTAGATATTACTCCTCCTACACCTGTTGATCCTCCTGTAAGACCTATACCTGAAGTATTAATGTCAAATGACGAATTACGTTCTGAATTAAAGCAAAATGGATACCTATTATGTATGTTCCTTCAGTTAGAAGTACAGAGATACCTATCACTAATAATAGTGTGGATATAGATGTAAATACAGTGGATACAATAGGAGTAGGATTTACTGAAAATGAAATAGTAAGATACATGGCTGTGATAGATTCCTCAAAAGTATTTGAAGAAAAGACTCCTTCTTATCCTCCTCCTCGTTCTGTTTTACACCGTGTAGTTATCAAGGACGGTGCAGTTCCTACGCACTCTCCGATGTATAGAATGGGCCCTACCGAGTTAAAGGAACTAAAACAGATTTTAGTGTCATTATTAGAAGCAGGATTGATAGAGCCTAGTAACTCCCCCTACTCAGCTGGTGTCCTGTTAGTTCCTAAGCCAAATGGCAAGTTTCGCCTAGTTACTGATTATAGGAAGTTGAATGATATTACTGTGAAATCTAAATACCCTCTACCTCGTATTGATGATATATTTAATAAGGTTAAAGGTTCCACTTGTTTCACAGTACTGGATTGTGCGGATGGTTTTTGGCAGTTGCGGATAGCTCCTGAGGATTGCCATAAAACCGCCTTTGCTACCCCTTTTGGTCATTACCAGTTTAGAGTAGCGGCTATGGGACTCTGTAACTCGCCTGCCTCTTTTCAAATGTTAATGAATGAAGTGCTTAGACCTGTTATGGGAAATTCTCATCTTCCTCAGGTGTCCTCTGATCTAAAGGATCCTCCTTCTCCTCTGTTTCTTTATCTGAGCATGACCGTTCTTGTGCTCAAGCTTACTTAGATGATATTCTTATTTACTCTCCTGATTTTGAAACGCACCTACGTGATTTAAAGAAAGTATTAGAAATAATGGCTGAAAATTCTTTGTGGGCGCGCCGTGCTAAAGTGCGTTCGGGTAGGAGTGTCCCATTTTTAGGGCACGTTCTGTCAGATGCCGGGGTCGCTACCGACCCGGATAAAACTAAGTCAATTCAGGAATGGCCTACTCCTACCGACGTTAAAGGTGTACGTAGTTTCCTAGGAATTGCTTCTTACTATAGGCGTTTTATCCCGCGTTTCGCACTATAGCAGCCCCTATTAATCATTTATTAAAGAAGGATATCCCCTTTGTTTGGAGTAGTGAGTGTCAGTCTGCTTTTCAGTGCCTAAAATCCCTACTCCTTTCCCCTCCTGTACTCATCCTACCGGATACTACTAAACCCTTTGTTGTGGCTACAGATGCTAGTAAAGTAGCTATAGGTGGTGTCCTTCTCCAGGATCAGGGTCAGGGCTTACAGCCAATTGAGTATATCTCTAGGACAATGCTCCCTGCGGAGCGTAACTATCCCGTCCACCAGCAGGAACTCTTAGCTGTGGTGTATTGTTGCCACGCGTGGCAGCACTTCCTTAAAGGTGCTCAATTTGATGTCTGCCTGAATGAACCCTGTGAGCTAGATCCTTATAGGTTAGTTATCCAAACGGATCATCGTCCCCTTACCCATCTTCTCTCCCAACCCAACCTTACCCCTCGGCAAGCGCGCTGGATGGAATTTTTAGCACAGTTTTCCCCTTTTAAACTTCAGTATGTCAAGGGTGTAGATAACATAGTACCAGATGCACTCTCTCGTCGTGCAGACTATTCCTTCTTCGAGGACCTTGATGTTCTCAATACTACTCTAGTTCCTACTACTATGGGTGTAACCCCTTATGGTGAACTACCTGATGATGATTCCTATGCCTACCTCTTTCATACAGCTGTTCGCATGCCTGATCTCCTTTCTCACGTAGGACTCTCTCTCCCGTGTGAGGCCCTTCCTGTGGCCTCGGTGGGGGGGAGGGGAAAAATAAAATTTCTATACCGCTTAGCCATATAGCGACTAGGTCAGGAAAGTCTTATGAAAACGTAGTCCCCTAGGACCTCCCCTTCTCTTCGGCAAGGCGGTAGGAGATCTCTTTAAACCTGTTCTGGATACTTCTGTAGCGATGCCTACCTCTGATCTTGAACGCCTTATTAGTAGATTTACGGCCACTGAGCCGGAAGCATTAGCTGCCATTGCTGCACATCCCCAACAATTAGGCAAGCACCCTTGTAAATTTGTAGGTGGGTTTTTATATGTGCAGATAGCAGATTCTCCCCCTCAATGGCGCCTGTATGTCCCTCCTATCTGTCGCTCCTCCTTGCTCTTTGAGTTGCATGACTTAGCTGCTCATCAGGGTGGTAAACGGGTACGGGACCTAGTAGCCCGCTCTTATTACTGGCCTTCCCTTTATAAGGATGTGGATGAGTATGTTAGAACTTGTCAATCTTGCCAGGAAATGAAACCCAATAATGTAGGACAGATAGCAGAACCTAGGACCTTGCCTGACCCTATCATGCCTTGGGATTCTATCATGATGGATTTTGTAGGACCTTTTAGAAAGAATGATAGGGGCAATGCCCAAATCCTTGTGTTCATAGATCGTTTTACTCGTATGTGCCATCTTGTGCCGTGTCCTTTAGAACTCACCGCACGTGATTGCGCACGCCTATACCTCAATAATGTATATAGATATCATGGATTGAGTAGGCAGTTTATTAGTGATAAGGATAAATTATTTACCTCAGATTTTTGGCAGCAGTTTTTCGCTGCCATCGGTACCAAGGTTACCTACGGTACTGCCTACCACTCCTCCTCCTCTCATTTAGTAGAGCGTCTTAATAGAGTAGTAGAAGAAGCGCTTAGGCACTATGTTAATGGCTCGGGTAGTGATTGGGAGGATTATTTATGTTTGGTAGAGTTCTCCCTCAACAATTGTCCCCAAGCTGCGCATGGATATACGCCCTTCTTCTTAGATACTGGAGACAGCCCCTTACCCCTACCTCTCTCTTAGCTAGTCCTCTACGGGACAAGGATGATGTGTCCCGAGATACTGTAGAAGGTGTACAGTCCTTACTAGATAGAATGAAAACTGCTCATGACCACGCGATCTCAGGGTATCAAAAAGCTCAGGCTAAGTACCTTGCTAGGTTGCGTGCCTCCTTAGATAGACGAGCACCTGAGATAGAAGTAGGAGATCTAGTATTAGTAGAAGGCCCCCGTGTTGGCCGTTTTGCTCATAAGTTTGAAGCAGAACTGAAGGTCAAACTTAGGCCTGCCTTCTTAGGACCCTTCCATGTGTTGTCTAGGGTAGGAAATTTCTTGTATAAAGTCGATATCCCTACCTCTTGGCAAACGCATTCAAACACCTTCCATAGGAGCCAGCTTAAACTGTACCACCCTAGTACGTTCGCTGGCAGGGAGTTAGCGCCTGCCCCTTTAGAGCATAATCCTGACACTGGGGAAGTAGAAGACGAAGTAGAAAGCATCGTGGCCCATCGAGATATCAAAAAGGGCCGCGGTACCCAGCGTCAGTATAAAGTGAAGTGGATGTATGCTCGTAGTGAAGTAGATAAGGTTTGGTATACGGAGAGTGAGCTAGATGGGTGTAGTCGCCTGCTGCAGGAATATAAAACCCTGCACAAGCTCTAGTCGTAGGCCTTCTCCTCTCTTATGTTATGTCTGCTGTCGACGGGTGGTTGGTTGTCCCCTCCCCTCCGCAGCCGTCATGACAGAGCCTACCCCTCCGGCTGAGAGCCCGCTGCCGTCCCTGCCCCTACCGGACCCTGAGCTGTATTTCGAGGCCCTTCCGGGCCGCTGGGTGTCGCGATCATGTTACCGGGGTGGCGTTGTGCAGCCGGCCCTTCAGGCCCAACATGCGAGCTTAGTCAGGGCGGCCCTCTTCGGGGTCACGTGGTATGGTCCTTCCCCTAATGAGCCGCACCAGCTTGTCCTGCACGGGTTCGACGATGCCGGACACTGTTTGTTGGGGTGTGGTTCCGCTGTCCCGCCTTGGAACAGATAGATGCGGTTCTCCGGTGCTGCCGTGTGTTCTCCTACCTCTCTACCCCTGTGGGCCGTACCTGCCTACGGGAGGTGTTTCCTTGGCTTCCGGCTGAGGGTGATGCTGAGGTAGATGAGAACCCCTGCGACCTTTTACGGGCCGTAGAATTCATGGAGATAGCTGATCAGGCGGCGGGACTAGCGGTTGATGGTCCTGCCCCTTCGGGCGCCCCAGCCGAGGTACATTATACTCCAGATTATTCTGCCTCGAGCGCTGCGTCCGCCTCCTCGGCGTCTGTTCCTCCCTCTCCGGTCCCGTCGTCCCCTCGGTCGACCCGGGGTGTTGCAGTGGAGCCTACCCCTTCGGGTTTGCCTGATCCTCTTTCGGCGACGGTCTCGGCTATGCAGGCTCAGATCCAGTCCCTGACCACGGCGTTTGGGGCCTTCCTGGCGGCCCAGGCGCAGGTCCCGGCTACGCCAGCTGGATCCGCGCCTCCTACCCCTTCTGTTGCCCCGGCGACTACGGCTTCGCCCGCGCCCCCGCTGGCGCCCGCGGTCGCTGTGGTTCCGGCGGCTGCTGCGACTCCTGCTGCCTCTGCGCCTGTGACCGCTGTACCTGCGCCTACGCGCGAGTCCCCTGCCCCTGTGACCGCGCCCGCTGTCGCTGCTTCCGAGCCTCCACCAGCTCAGTCGCAGCCGTCGCGGGGCTTCTTTGGCGACACTAGCGGACTGCCCAGGCTTTGGGAGGGTGGTCCCCCGCAGAGGATTCCGGTTCCTGACTGGAGCCTGGATGGTAGTCAATCTTATGCAGGACTGCCTGTCCCTACGGGCCCCATTTTTAACATGTGGCCTGAGGGTGCACCGGCACCGAGACCGGCGCGCCAGCTTCGGTGGCGGGTCCGTCACGGCCCCCTCTGGCTTCGGGTCCGGCGCGACCGTCTGCTGTACCAGTGTCACCTGCGTCGGTGTCGGCTCCTGCCCCTGCTTCGGCCCCTGCCCCTTCGGCCTCTCTGTCCTTGGCTGCGGTTGTTCGGTCCACCGGCCAGGATCCTCGCGCTACCCGCGCTTCCGACTCCCTCCGGGAGTTGTCCCAGGGTGATCGGGACAGGGCTCCTTCTGTGGTGCATGCGACGCCGGAGTCGCGCGACACGCCCGTGCCTGGATGTGGTATGTCCGCACTCGCCTGCCGCCAGTGTGACCTGCCGCGCGCCTCCGCCGAGCTTGCCATCTCGCCCATGTCCTACGGGTTTTCCCAGGTGTGTCGGGCGCCTCGGGATCGTGGCCTACCCATTGAGACTGATCGGCCTCCTTTCGACATGGTTATTTTAGCTGATCCTGTGTTCCAGGGTGAGATCCTGGTTCGGCGCGTTCTGTATCGCTGGGCTAGGCGCCACAACGACTTGGACACCTACGGTGGGTTCCAGTGGGCTTACCCTCCGCCTCTGGGCATTATGGCTTCGGATGCCCTTACGGTAGAGTTTCCTGCGGTGCCGGGTGTTACGTACACCACGGTCCTCCAGCCCATCCTCGAGTGGGATGCCCGGCGTCCGGCGCCCCTCCCGGGCCAGGGTCTAGACTCCCGCGGTCACCCTCCTCCTCGGGCCAGCGACTACCTAGAGACATTCGGGTCGCGCCAGTGTACGCGTCGGTGGCGTTCCCGCGAGATTCGGCACATCCGGTTGTGGCCGTCCAACGTGGAGCCCCTGGTAGATCTGTTTTTCCCGACGGGTATGCGCCCTCGGATCCGGTATCATCGCCTGCTCCTTCGGGCTCTCTGCCTGATCGCGGTAGAGCCTTTCCTACGCCTCTTTGCCTGCGGTTTCCTGGACTGGGCCCGGGGCCAGGTCGTTCTTACTCAGCATAGGTATTACTGGGCCTTTCTGGGCCTTTTTCCTGACGGCGTGTGGGCCGATGTTTTCCTCACTGTAGATAGGCATGACAATGTTGAGGATGTGGCCCACTACCAGGCCTACCTGGATGTCCTGCTGGCCTCCCGTGGTACCTACCAGACGGATGGCCATTAGATAGAGGGCCTTAGGCCCGACCTGAGGGTGTTGTCCCTCCGGTATGTAGAGTCGCCCTCATGTTCTGGCCAGTTGACTGGTCGTTCTTGGTCCTTGGTGCTGATTGGTTTACTCTGTGTGTCCTGCCCAGTGCCGTTCCCCCCGGCAAGGACTCCGTTCCAGGCAGTTAGGGGAACCTACCACCAGGCTTGGTGCTGGCTAACCCTACACCTCCAGGCGTGGTGGTGGAGACCGTGTGAACTATTGGTGCCTTGTATCTTGGATGGCCTGCTGACTGTGTTAGTGTGTGCTGGGTGCATTAGGTTTCCTACCCCTTGTTTTCCTCCCTGTGCGTAGGGAGAGGGCTCCCTACCTTTGTGGGGGGGGAGGTGTTACGTCGCGTAACAATTCGTTGTAGTTACGGACGTAAATTAGGTCCTTTGCCTCGGTTGTCCCTAGGTTTACGTTTAGGCTCCTACCGGGACATTATTGTCCTCGTAACAGTACTGTGGTACATTGGGTGCCGTTGGGCGCCGCGCCGCGTACTTTACTAGTGGTCCTGATCCGGTGGTAGAATGTAGTGGACCAGCGTGCATCAGTAGATTTAGTGGACCAGCGTGCATCTGTAGGCGAGGGCCATGTCGGCCCGAGCGTGTTGGACCGTTGGTGACCATTTATGCGCGTTCTACCCCTTGTGTGTGCACTCGGCGTGTGTTAAATGAATTAACACATATAGGCTTGGGTCACGGCAGTGTAGTTGTGTTTCCTTCCTCTATTCCTGGAGTAAACGGGTTTTGATAAATGGTTGTATGGCGTATTATAGTAACACTTACGTTAATGCATTGAGATCAGCTCCGTCACGTTCGTCTTTCGCCAGAGGGTTGAGTAGAGGAGGCCTGACCAGTTTAGGTAGTATCAGGCCCATTAGAGGTAGAGGCGGAGGTAGATATCCGCGGCGTAACAATTGAGTGTGGGCAAGTGCAAGTGCAAGGGCAAAGTATCTAGAACCTTGATGTCTAATCACTGCAAGAAAATGTCCTCAAATGAGGACATTTTAAAGATGGATACCATTTGTAATAACTCACACACGTCAACACATCCATGGGTACGGTATGGAACCATTAACTTTTATGATATGCTCAAGAGTTGAAATGCTTTACATCCATGAAATATGCTCATTGTATAATTGTTTACGATTTATGAATGTAGGGGGGTCGTTACACGAGTGACCAAAAAGCACTCTGACAAGTCATGTTCAATGTGCCAAGAAAGAAGGCATGGCCAGGTCATGGCTGGTCCTGAAAATGCACTGAGGGTGCCCACAACATGTCTACGTTACACCCTCGCTATCCTAGACCCTGCAGCCTGCCAGGGGGGGGGGGCACAAAATGTAACTGGCAGCCAGGGACGATGGTGCAGGCCAAATAGCAGGTGTAAAGCTAGCTCAGTCCAAAGAGTGAAACAAGAAGCAAATATTTGCGTAGGCCAAGGTTAGGTCCAAGATTGTCATTAGAGGCTTGGCTGCCACCACGGTGCTAAACCATGATGCTGAAGCCTCGCATTACATATGAAACATATTCTGAAAAAAGAGGCACGTATTGTAACACAATAACAATGTAAACATGACGAGCTCAAGTTTCCAAGCCAGTCTTCATCACTTGGACAAGAGTTAAAGCGTTAGAAACATATGGGCATCTAGTCGCTCTACACGTAAGCCAGCCATAATTTCAATGCACAAGGATACACATTTCCATCACCATTCATCTTCATCATCCTGAACGACTCGAACACGCGGACAAGATAACGGCAGGCTCGAGCTACCATGGTCCGGATTCTCCCGATTTCTGGCCTGCGCTGGTTGTCTCCTTGATATGGGCAACATCCCAGCAAGCCTTGAAAAGCTTCAGGCAGTATATGTGTTAAATCAAACTACCACATTGCAATTAAACACAGCGACTGCTACTTGCTGCTGTTTTGACATCGCAAGACCGTTTACCTTTTCAGTGACGCAACGGGAAAAGAAAGCACTGTCCAGCAAACTTCCGTAATTCCGCTTTGTCGCCGTTTACCGAAACAGCGATAACATTTTTGTCGCGAGGGTTTTCTAGCTCCAACTCGGACCAGCCAGCAGCAACCTCTATTGGCACCCGTGATCATTACTATCATAATACGCCGTCTAGGTCATCTAGTCGCTCTACACGCAAGCCACGAACACGCGGACAAGATAACGGCAGGCTCGAGCTACCATGGTCCGGATTCTCCCGATTTCTGACCTGCGCTGGTTGTCTCCTTGATAATACGCCAACCCCTTCAGGGTGACATCCGTTGTCACGATTCGACGGCTTATGGTCGTCATAGGGAATGAACGCCGGTTCATATGGAACAGTGAACAAGCTGCTTGTCGTCTGTCGAGCTCTATGCGGAGCACGTAACCTTGTGCAACGATCGTTGCTCAATCCATACGATGCAAGTACCGACTGGATACATACGAAGCAACGACCGACAACAAGCAGCTGGAATTACGGCATGGCCTGGAGGCAACCGCTGGCCCTTCCCTTGCAGCTACGCCGCCATGCACCTGATGTTAAATATTCTGGTCATTTCAAACCAAATTGCGCAAAATGCTGGGGGGGGGGGGGGGGGGGGGGGGTCCAGGGGTGGCCCTTAGCGGGTGTGGCCCTTAGCCGGGTGGATTACCTTAGGCGTGCCGTAGCGCACGGCGCCGCGCCACCTTGAACGGCTCGCCAGGAAGCGATGCCAATGCTGGCAGCTGCTACGTTTATATCCACAATTTCGTTTTCCGCACCAAAGCGGACAAGGGCAGAAATATTTATTTATTGAGTTCCCCTGCAAGTTCCCCTGCGGCAATATTGTAGGCTTGCGTGACATTCAATCAGCAAAGACAGGGGAGCTGCTAAGGCATTTAGGGACGTTCCTCTTGCGTCTGAAAATGGCGTCCGTTAGCAACATCTGCATGCAACAGTCGCGTATTTGCAGTACGCCCCTGGCTGCGCCCCGTGCAGTTAGCGCGACTGCCTCAGGACGGGAGCGGTCAGCAACGGCCTGCTCCCAGAATGCTTCAGCTCTGACTCTTAAGAAATGTAAGTTCTTATCTTTCCAAAGGTGACAACGTCCTGGTTGTCCGAACCTAGCATTTGATTCGTAAGCATTCCGCCCACAGGCAAAACACTACCCGAAGACAACACCTAAGCGAGTGTGACCATAAGAGATGTGTCCATGTGGCTAGCTACGATCACAGCATGCCGCCCGTAAAACCGTTAGAAAGGAGCAGTTACCTGGTACCAGCTGGGCACGCACATTGTGGAAGTGGCAACAAACACCGTAGAAGAATGATGGGAGTGTGCTGATGGCTAGAATTACCACACAGAATGGACTAACGAGCGCATGAGGTTATCAGGTGCCATCACGTTGCCGCGCCCATGCTCCCCGTACGGGCAGCTGCGCCTTCCCCACATGCCGCCAGCTGTGAGAACGTTCATGCTACGGTTTTTGCTACATTTTATCTATCATATCAGGCCATTATGTTGTATTCCACGCCTGATTGACACGGTTGGCCGGTGATTTCCCTTTCCCCCCCGCGCGCATCCGTCCCAGGTGCCAAGGAGCAGGCGCCGTTGACGTCCTTCAAGCAAGGTGGGTGAGCTGGAATCCTGCAGTATTGGAAAGCAGAGTGCGTGCCAGAAACGAGGACACGCGTGGGTGGTGCGATGCCACTGCCAGCACAAGAGCAAGCTTGCACATGTGATTGTAGCTGCCAAGTGTACGGGGGTAGGGACGGGAGGTGACGATTGGGGATGGGGCTTGAGGGTGGGGCTTGGGGGTGGGGCTTGGGGGTGGGGCTTGGGGGTGGGGCTTGGGGGTGGGGCTTGAGGGTGGGGCTTGGGGGGTGGGGCTTGGGGGTGGGGCTTGAGGGTGGGGCTTGGGGGTGGGGATGGGGGGTGGGGATGGGGGTTGGGGATGGGGGTTGGGGATGGGGGGTGGGGATGGGGGGTGGGGCTGGGGGCTGGGGCTGGGGGGTGGGGCTGGGGGTTGGGGCTGGGGGTTGGGGATGGGGGTTGGGGCTGGGGGTTGGGGCTGGGGGTTGGGGATGGGGGTTGGGGATGGGGGTTGGGGATGGGGGTTGGGGATGGAGGGTGGGGATGGGGGTTGGGGCTGGGGGTTGGGGCTGGGGGTTGGGGATGGGGGTTGGGGATGGGGGTTGGGGATGGGGGGTGGGGAGTGCACTTATGATTGTATGGCGCATCATGCCATGTGTAATCCAAACTGGCTTGTTGGGTGGTCGCATCACACCAGCATCACCAGCGTCACCAGCCTGTCGTGCCATGCCGCCCCTCTGCAGCATTCGTAGTACCGTCCCCCGTCCTTCCCCCTCCCCACGACTAAAGACCCCCCCCAAGGCTATACTATAGTGACCAGACCTCTACAGGAGCACGTATCACGCCACAGTACCGAGAGAGGTGCTGTGCCGTGTGTCACTTGTCACCACCCATGTGCCTGCTTACGAGCACCCCTACAGTTTGCAGGGCGCACGGTTACCCAAGAAGGCATATGGGTCGCGCCGCCCCCGCCATGTGCCGGCCCCCAACCCCCCGGCGCGGTGTACTTTGGTTTGGATGTGTCTATAACCATGGCATCGCGTAAGCAGGTGGTAGCCTGTCTTGACTCAGGCCTCTCTTACTTCTGTGACTGTGCAGACGGCCGCCCATGGCTGCTGTCACGCTGGTGTCCCACGACACGGCACGCGGCGCGGGCGCGTGACATCAGCGTTCAGGCTGCCAGCACCGCCGCTGCCAACAGCACCGGCGACAAGGTAGCTCTTCAAAGGGATGCATACCGTAGCCGTGGCACCTCTCTTTTGCAGCATCGGACTGTTCTTAGGTCCTTCACACACTCGGACTGTTATTAGGTCCTTCACACACTCGGACTGTTATTAGGTCCTTCACACACTCGGACTGTTATTAGGTCCTTCACACACTCGGACTGTTATTAGGTCCTTCACACACTCGGACTGTTATTACGTCCTTCACACACTCGGACTGTTATTAGGTCTTTCACACACTCGGACTGTTATTAGGTCCTTCACACACTCGGACTGTTATTAGGTCCTTCACACACTCGGACTGTTATTAGGTCCTTCACACACTCGGACTGTTATTAGGTCCTTCACACACTCGGACTGTTATTAGGTCCTTCACACAGGACACGACACGGCACGACACGGCACAGCACAGCACAGCACAGCACAGCACAGCACAGCACAGCACAGCACAGCACAGCACAGCACAGCACAGCACAGCACAGCACAGCACAGCACAGCACAGCACAGCACAGCACAGCACAGCACAGCACAGCACAGCACAGCACAGCACAGCACAGCACAGCACAGCACAGCACAGCACAGCACAGCACAGCACAGCACAGCACAACACAACGCGTCACGAAGCACGGCGATACGATGTGACACTGCAGAGGCCTCACTCGCCGCGCCACCTGTAGCATGCACAGCCCCCTAAGAGTTTCAAATCAAATCCGACTCGTGGCCCGCGCCCATGCAGCAAAAGAACCAGATTTAGCAATGCGCTTCTCACGTAATAGCCGCTAGCATTTTGCACAACGCTGCTTCTGCTGGGATGATGCGGGGCACACACCGGTTGCACTCACATGATCCCATACCTGTAAATTGGCACGGCAACCCCTGCCCTGTGCTCCACCGCTTGGCACGGCAACCCCTGCCCTGTGCTCCACCGCTTGGCACGGCAACCCCTGCCCTGTGCTCCACCGCTTGGCACGGCAACCCCTGCCCTGTGCTCCACCGCTTGGCACGGCAACCCCTGCCCCTGTGCTCCACCGCTTGGCACGGCAACCCCTGCCCTGTGCTCCACCGCTTGGCACGGCAACCCCTGCCCTGTGCTCCACCGCTTGGCACGGCAACCCCTGCCCTGTGCTCCACCGCTTGGCACGGCAATGTCTATTCTGCACGTCTTGGCATGGCTCGCACCTCATGCCTTGAGAATTGTTGGAAGGCTGAGAAGCGGGGAAAAAAAAACTAATAAAGAAATGACAAGCACATCAACAAATAAGAAGCAACTGCCTGTGAGCACGTTTACACAACCCCCTGCTTGGCCCATACCCAGTGACCTTCCCTTTCTTGGATGCCCTCTCTGTCTACCATCGTTTCAGTTGCTATGCTGGCACCCGCCCGTACATCCCCCCCCCTCTTGCGTGGCAACACCTGCACAGTTGCTCTTGTGCTGGCGCCCACCCGTGCACAACCCCTTTGCGTGGTGACACCTGCACAGTTGCACTGATACTGGCGCCCACCCGTATACACAACTGCTTTGCGCGGCGACACACCGCAGGTCCCGGACGGCTGCGTGAGCGTGCTGCTGCTGGCTGGTGGCGTGGGCAAGCGCATGGGGGTGAGCAACGCATGTGCATGATGGCAACTTATTTTTAGCTATGTTACTAGAATAGTAGAAGTATCAAGTAGTATGATTGTCATGACAAATAATATTACTAAAAGTATTAACAGCCGCAATATTACTTCTAAAACATTTGAGTAATATACTACTCGTATAGTTAATAATGATGAAAAAAGACACAGGGCGCCTCTGTGGGGGCGTATGTCTTGGGATCTGCTAGTACTCTGGGGGCGTTGGCAAACGGGCGAAAAAAGTGGCGGCGTGTGCTGCGATGTGGTGTGAGGGGTGAAATCATGATAGGTGTGTTGTCGCTATTTCCCCATTGCGATGGTTGTGTTTGTTGCTATTTCCCCATGGCTATGGATGTGTTTGTTGCTACTTCCCCATTGCTATTGGATGTGTTGTCGATATATCCGCACTCCAACCTCACCCCATGGCTTCACCTGACATGCTCTTGCATGCATCTTCCACGTGTCTGTCCCAACTTCCGACAACAGGCCTCGATGCCCAAGCAATACCTACCACTGCATGACCGGCCAATCGCCCTATACAGGTACGGCCAGCTTTGTCACTGCGGGCATTCAATAGGACAGCGTTTACCTGCAGTGTCATCAATGGTAGCCATTCGCCCATCACCCTATGGAGGGTGTCAGGGCGGGCAGGCAGGCGGTGGCAGGTGTGTGTGCGTGTGTGCGTGTGTGCGTGTGTGCGTGTGTGCGTGTGTGCGTGTGTGCGTGTTTGCGTGTGTGCGTGTGTGCGTGTGTGCATGTGTGCGTGTGTGCGTGTGCGTGTGCGTGTGTGTGTGCGTGTGTGTGTGCGTGTGTGCATGTGTGCGTGTGTGCGTGCGTGTGTGCGTGTGTGCGTGTGTGCGTGTGTGCGTGTGTGCGTGTGTGCGTGTGTGCGTGTGTGCGTGTGTGCGTGTGTGCGTGTGTGCGTGTGTGCGTGCGTGTGTGCGTGTGTGCGTGTGTGCGTGTGTGCGTGTGTGCGTGTGTGCGTGTGCGTGTGCGTGTGTGTGTGCGTGTGTGTGTGCGTGTGTGCGTGTGTGCATGTGTGCGTGTGTGTGTGCGTGTGTGCGTGTGTGCGTGCGTGCGTGTGTGCGTGTGTGCGTGTGTGCGTGTGTGCGTGTGTGCGTGTGTGCGTGTGTGCGTGTGTGCGTGTGTGTGTGCGTGTGTGCGTGTGTGCGTGTGTGCGTGTGTGCGTGTGTGCGTGTGTGCGTGTGTGCGTGTGTGCGTGTGTGCGTGTGTGCGTGTGTGCGTGTGTGCGTGTGTGCGTGTGTGCGTGTGTGCGTGTGTGCGTGTGTGCGTGTGTGCGTGTGTGCGTGTGTGCGTGTGTGCGTGTGTGCGTGTGTGCGTGTGTGCGTGTGTGCGTGTGTGCGTGTGTGCGTGTGTGCGTGTGTGCGTGTGTGCGTGTGTGCGTGTGTGCGTGTGTGCGTGTGTGCGTGCGTGCGTGTGTGCGTGTGCGTGCTTTGTCAATAACCTGATCACACGCAGTCACTTTGTGTGTGTCGCGTCAATCACTTTGTGTATACGTGTGCGTGTGATGTGTCTGCTTTGTGAGTCGCATCCCTCTCACAGTAAACAACGTACTTGGCTACTTGCGTGCACCCTGTGGGACGCGCGCTAGCGGCTACACGACCGTGGTTGTGTGCGTGCACGCACGCGTGTGATGTGCGCTGTGTGCATATGACCGCCACACAGCCAATGTTGTGCGTATGCACGTGTGTGTGGCGTGCGCCAGTAGGATACATCAATGGTCAACCACGGATCGTTTTGCGTGCATGTGCGCGCCTGCGTGGCTTGGGCCAGCTTGGAGCTCTTCTCGAAAATGCCTGAGGTCGGCGAGGTCATCGTGGTGTGCGACCCGTCCTACCGCGACCTCTTCGAGGGTGAGCGGTGGGCAATCATGATAATGGGAGTGCCAAAAATAGCCTTGGTTTTGATCTGTTATCGAGTGAAATCGCCATGGTGTGCGACCCCTCCTTCTGCGACCTGTTTAGGGGTGAGGGCTGAGGCCAACACCACTGGTGGGAGGTATTTAATTGGTGTATGGTAACATGGAGTGGGCAAGGGTGAGAGCTGAGGGCAGTAGCACGACATGGGTTTGGTCTCTGCGTGCTACCGTGGTGGTGCTTTATTTACTAGGAGTGGTGATATTATATTTACTAGGCGTGGTGTTCTATTTACTGTTGAATGAGTTCGTCGTCGCGTACAAACTGTGATGACGCAACCGATTTGTAGGTGGAACATTACCGGTAGGGGCATGGTTAGCTGTCTAGCGTTGTCTTTAGTGCGCAGATGCGATGTAGCCTATCCTAGCTATCTGTGACTAGTCCTTGCTGTTGACCTGCTTTCCAACAGTAGTATCAACCTATGACAATGAAAGCAGTAGCAGTGGAATTTGAAGTTTTTTTCACCGAACCATGCCCAAGAGCGGCCTGCGTCAGGGTATGACGGTGACTTGTAGCTCCCAAGGCTATCTGCAAAAGCTTGCTCTTGGGAACCACAAAATGTCTGGCTCAGTTGGCAGAAGTATTGTTTACCTCCTGGGTAAGTGCTCCCAGGTGGTGCTTTAGTGATGATACCTTGCACTAAAATGTGCTACTGCCGTAACTGGGAATTATTGACGAGCTTCAATCATTTGCATGCCTCTGTTTGGGAGAGTCACGGGCACAAACTGTTCAGCTGCCTTTCATCCCTGATTGATGGACAGTAAGTAGGTATAAGTGCCCTGATAGTTAATATTCACAAACCTCATGGGACGGGCGTTATTAGAGTAGATACCTCTGTTCAGCCTTGGGTAATGCCACGCAAGTAAACATCTTTACCCTAACGGTGTACTCTTAATCGATGTACTGCTGATTTTAGCGTGGATGGCCCCGCCTCTGGCAGCACACCAAACGAACAGCAGGAAAACTCTTTGATTTTCCCCTGGCAGACTTTCTGATCGTTTCATCGTTCTTTTTGGATTCCTCAATGAACTTATTGATAATTTCACAAGTCGACCATCTTGGTTTCTGCTACTTGCCTTCTCACGCACCACACCATGGCTTATGTGCACATGCACACAAACAGAATCTCTTCTCTCCCCCCCCCCCCTCTCTCTCTCTCTCTCTCTCTCTCTCTCTCTCTCTCTCTCTCTCTCTCTCTCTCTCTCTCTCTCTCTCTCTCTCTCTGACGTGCGCACACACACACAAACAAACACACACATGCATCTCACCCACTATAAAGGTGTGCATGTGCGTGGGATGCCGCGGCCAAGAGCATGCCATTCTCACATGGACATGTGAATCCCGAAACAACGCAAACATGTTGACATTGCAGGGGATGCCGCCGCCAAGAAATGCGCCCGCCTCAAGTTTGCGCTGCCGGGCAAGGAGCGGCAGGACTCGGTTTTCAATGGCCTGCAGGTGGGCAATCACTTGTACTTGTATCCTTGTCATCATTATGCTAGCAGTGGCCTACTGTAAGGCAAGAAGCAGTGTCCTTCTGTAAGGCAAGACATGGTATTCAACGGACTTGGCACGCGGGCATCATGGATGTGGGCTTGACCTACAGTAGTAGAAGTGTTTTACCATAACCGACGATGTAAACGTGCCCGGCTATATCCCCACTATGTCGCAATCCATGGGAGCGACTTGGCAGGTGTTGCCCGTATTGCAACCCTACTATAACCCCACCGTTGTTGGTATCTGTTTCGCAAAGATAACATGGCTCGGGCTCTAACATCGTGCAATGTTTGGATCTGACGATAATGAGAAAATGTGTGGTAATAGAGGTGCAGTAGCATGGCTCTCTCTTCTCCCCTCCTTTCTCTCCTCTCTCCCTTCTCCCCCTCTCCATTCTGATGCATCGAATGCAGCCGTCTCCCACTGCCCGATGAATAAAATCCTGCTCCTCCTCCTCCTCCTCCTCCTCCTCCTCCTCCTCCTCCTCCTCCTCCTCCTCCTCCTCCTCCTCCTCCTCCTCCTCCTCCTCCTCCTCCTCCTCCTCCTCCTCCTCCTCCTCCTCCTCCTCCTCCTCCTCCTCCTCCTCCTCCTCCTCCTCCTCCTCCTCCTCATCATCATCATCATCATCATCATCATCATCATCATCATGATCATCATCATTATCATCATCATTATCATCATCATCATCATCAACGTCGTCGTCATCATCATCATCATCATCATCATCATCATCATCATCATCATCATCATCATCATCATCATCATCATCATCATCATCATCATCATCATCATCATCATCATCATCATCATCATCATCATCATCATCATCATCATCATCATCATCATGATCATCATCATCATCATCATCATCATCATCATCATCATCATCATCATCATCATCATCATCATCATCATCATCATCATCATCATCATCATCATCATCATCATCATCATCATCATCATCATCATTGTTATCATGGCATGCAGGCGGCATCCCCCGCCGCCAAGCTCGTGTGCGTGCACGACTCGGCACGCCCCTGCATCACCCACAAGGACGCCGCCAACGTCATCCGTGACGCGTACAAGTCGGGCGCTGCGGTGCTGGGGGTGAAGGTCAAGGCCACCATCAAGGAGGTGATGACACTGCCATTTGTTTCTATGAACAAAAATGCTTCCTTTGCGCAGGACTGACTACCGAGCCTAAGTATTTGGCAGGCCTGCTGGGAATCAAGGTCAAGGCCATGATCAAGGAATTTATTTATAGTTCTATACTTGCGATGGCTTGAGTACTGTGCTGGGGGTGAAGGTCGAAGCTACCACCAAGGTGCTGCGTATCTATACAAATGCCATGCAATGGTTTGACCATGTACCTGTTGCCTTGCAACGCCACGCTTGGTTCGGCTGCTAGTACACAGCTATATATGCTGCTGGCCTTTCCCCTGGTGGGAGTGTGTGGTCACTGGTCCCGCTTCCTTGGCATATGCTTGAGCTCGTCAGGGCTGAGCTGTGCATTCACAGCTGAACCCAAACTGCCGAACCCTAGAACTCAATCCTAGACATTGAGCCAAAGTCTTTGGCGCCTCGAAGTCGTTGCCATGAATGCCTGCCAAACTACAGTGAAAGGAGCCACCACGGTTACCTGACCAACAAGGGAGGACGCAGCTATGCCTACGGCTTTGCAAGGCAACCCCCTTTTTTGGCTAGATATGCCTATTTAAATAGATAGGCCCTGGTTCCCAGCCAAACAGCAGGATCGGACGCCCAAACCATAGGGGTGGCCTTGCGAAGCCGTAGGTGTTTGCAGTCCTTATCAGCGTAGTCCTTGTCGTAGGTGTTTGTAGTCCTTATCAGCGTAGTCCTTATCGTAGGTGTTTGTAGTCCTTGTCAGCGTAGTCCTTATCGTAGGTGTTTGTAGTCCTTATCAGCGTCCTTATCGTAGGTGTTTATTTATCCGCGTAGTCCTTATCGTTGGTGTTTGTAGTCCTTATCAGCGTCCTTATCGTAGGTGTTTATTTATAAGCGTAGTCCTTATCGTTGGTGTTTGTAGTCCTTATCAGCGTCCTTATCGTAGGTGTTTATTTATAAGCGTAGTCCTTATCGTTGGTGTTTGTTTATCAGCGTAGTCCTTATCGTTGGTGTTTGTCGTCCTTATCAGCGGGTAGCACTCCACGCTGCCCCACTTGTAACTTCCCCCTCTACTAGCCCTCGGCTTATGTAAGGATACACTACTGTCAAATATATATTAGTTTTGCTACCACATATGCACTTGTTGTCCTTACCAATGATCGCTTTTGTGCGGTTCTGCCTCAGAACCCACCTTCAAGCAGACAAGAATAACATGGTCATTAAATCGCTACTACTACATATTTATTAAGCAGCTGTACCTATTATGGCTTGCTTGCCTCCTTTGCCACACCCTAATCGGAAAAGAATCGGATTTCTTTGATAATAGTTTAGTGTAGTGGCATGAGAGCGACCATCGCAGGCGGCTGGGACAGCTGCCGGCTTTAATTCCCGCAGGCCGCGCGGATGGCAGGCGTTCAACAAGTCAAAGATGGGAAATGGTGGGCCGGCTGCCGTTGGCCAGTCATGCGCCACTACTTTTAGGCTGTAGTACGATGAAGTCATGACCTTGCTGAAAATCTGGCGTCACATGTTAGTGATGTGATGATCGCCACTTGTCAGTTGCCATATGTTGCCAAATGTTGTGACAAAAGCACTTTGCGTGGCCAGCATCTTGTGGGCTTTGGAACTAGGAGTAGGAATACTTAACGCGAATGTTTTTTGTAGGGAGTTTGTGATACAGGCGTGACATTACACGGAAGTGTGATGACGGTTTTCAACGCCCCCCTGCTTGGTCGAAGGGGAATATAGCCAAACGTATTTTATCGTCTTAGTAGTTTCTTTCACCCGCCCACCCACCCCTTTTTCTCTGTTGATTGGGCACATGCATCACGTGCTGAACTGTTTCTAAATAGTTTTTCAGTCCCACCTCGCCATTCATTCATGACGGCCCAGTCCATTAACTTTTCAATAAAGACTGGTGATTCCTGGGAGCGAACGGGGAATCATCCGATCACCACGGCCTTCACTTAAACATACCCAACGTTGCCTGCTTGCCTCCTTGCCACACCCTCAGGCAGATAGGTTCCTTGACGAATACCCGACGAATGCTTGCTTTCCCTTTCTTGCCACACCCTCAGGCAGATAGGTTCCTTGACGAATACTCGACGAATGCTTGCTTTCCCTTTCTTGCCACACCCTCAGGCAGATAGGTTTCTTGACGAATACTCGACGAATGCTTGCTTTCCCTTTCTTGCCACACCCTCAGGCGGACAAGAACGGCATGATTATAAAAACGCTCGACCGCTCCAAGCTGTGGGAGATGCAGACGCCGCAGGTGACGGAATTACCATGGAGGGCATACCATGGATGTGGCACTAGGATGATGTTCCAGCGTATGGATGAACCAGTGGGAGCTGTCGGGGATGCAGACGCAGGTGGCAGAATCAGGATGACAGTATGGTGGTACCGGCAGCAGAAGTGCCAAGCCAAACCTACGGTACCTTTGCTTTTCGCTGGCTCGCTTATACAAATAACTAATGTATAACTCTTACTGGAAGGACTGAGCACGCAGCCCCCTAGCCAATGGGAAAGTACTTTTCGGTTCATCTGGCTTGAGAACGTGCCAACTTGTCGCTACTCAAGAGAGTCTCTGCCTTGGCTCGGTCCCAACTTCTGAACCTGGCATCCAATGTCCTTCTCTCTCACTCTTGAAAGGATATGCTGTACAGTGGGCCTGCCCAGGGCCTTATCCACCTTCATCGTTGCGCGAGCATAGTACATAGAGTACTTGTGTGGGGTACCCAGCTAGCAACTGTTCATCATCACTGGGGTAACTAGGCTGTGCGGCCACTCCTCCCCACTTCCCATAGCTTGCGCTCATAGCTGATCCGCGCTTGCGAATGATTCAAGTGCTTTGTATGATGGGAAGATCACAATGTCATGCTGCCATTGCACGCCCTGTCTGTACGCCCTGCAATTGTGCGTCTGCCGGCAGGTGATCGAAACGCAGCTGCTCAAGCAGGGGTTCGAGCTTGTTCAGAGGTAAGAATGGGGGCTAGCAGCGGCGGTTCATGCAGAGGTGAGTGGGTGGGCGGGCGGGCGCGGTGCGGTTGGGTGGGGTGGATGGGGGTGGGGTGGATGGGGGTGGGGTGGATGGGGGGCGGGAGTGCTTTGTTTGGGCCCTGTGCATGCTGTGTGCGTTTGCATGGGCATTTGAGTAGGCGCGCGTGTCAATTCTCTATTGCCTTCTGCTCAATATACT
The DNA here is from genome assembly GCA_009746045.1 of Mesostigma viride. NCBI lineage: Eukaryota > Viridiplantae > Streptophyta > Mesostigmatophyceae > Mesostigmatales > Mesostigmataceae > Mesostigma > Mesostigma viride. The sequence continues at coordinate 331,741 of RPFO01000288.1, forward strand.
GCACTAAAGACCACTAATAGTATGTACTTAAGAGCCGGATAGCATTGTGCAATCTCTGGAGGGCTCTTCCTGCAATGAACGTGGACAACTAAGCTGCAGCACACTGCGATGAAGTACATGCTGCAGGATGGCTGGTCGTAGTTGTTAAACAATCTAATCTGTCTTGAAAATAAATAATAAGCAATGACTATAATACTACTACAATAACACTACCTGATGCTAATAAACATGATAATAATACCTGAATAAGATACTACCTGAATAAGATAATACCTTGTCTTGACTTCAATGTGCTAGGTCCTAGGCATGCAGATGTCCATCCTTGTGCCCAAATATTACTGAGAAGTGGTAAAAGTTAATGGCACCATATTCATGTTAACTACTGCCTTAGTATATATATTGGAATCATCTAGTTGTCAGTTCATTATCTTTGTTATCTTCAATACAATTGCAAACCACATGTGATGGCTCAAAGGTGCTGGCATGAGACGTGCTACGGAGCCTTTCTCTGGAGATATCCCCCCCTAGAGTCATTAGGCACTAGCGTATCATATTTACTAGAGTCAGTAGGCACCAGCGTATCATATTTACTAGAGTCAGTAGGCACTAGCGTATCATATTTGCTAGAGTCAGTAGGCACCAGCGTATCATATTTGCTAGAGTCAGTAGGCACCAGCGTATCATATTTACTAGAGTCAGTAGGCACTAGCGTATCATATTTACTAGAGTCAGTAGGCACTAGCGTATCATATTTACTAGAGTGCCCCTGCTGGCTCCGCCCAGTGCCAAATTGGCAGTCCGAGCAACTAACCAACCCGCGTGCAACCCGCGTTTCAGTGTCCGAGCAAGCAACCAACCCGTGTGCAGCCCGCGTTTTAGTGTTCTGCACCTGGATGGGGCGTAGCTTGGAGACCCGCCCGCTACTGGCCCGCTGTTGCTTCCCGTGTTTGGATTGGTGGGGTACTTTCGTAGCTCCCGAAATTCAGGGGAGGACATCTCTTCATTAATAAAGGAGATGTGCAGGGAATTAAGGGGGACATCTCTTCATTAACAAAGTGGAATCAAGGAGGACATCTCTTCATTAATAAAATAGATGTGCTGCTTTTAATTGGTTAGATACTGCATCACTTGCCCCTACACCTAGTTTGGCTGCACTGCCTGCACACAGATAGTTATTGTACTGTACTAACAAATTATACTGGCTTTGTACCTCTTGACATGCCCTTGTGCCTGACTAATTATTGAGTTAGTTAATGCACACGAAGGCTTGTTTACCTGGCTGTCTGCCGCCCTTTGCGTGCCTATTAGGCTGCACATCCTGCTCGTTCGGGCACATCCTGCCGGTCACCCTCCTTTGCCCCACCTATCCAGCTGCTTGTTGCTTAGCCACTTCCTGCACATATTTGGTAACCCCCCCCTTTCCTGCACCTACTTGGCGCCATCCCTGGGCCCACTCCCTGGGTAGCAACGCACATGGGTCACTGTTGTGATATCCGAAATTTTTTATCGCATATAGAACACCTAGGCTCGTCGTACCCCGACTTGTCTGTGTATGTTCGTTTCGTTGCAACTGTCCTTCTGTTCGCCTTTCCTCTGTCTTCCCTGCATCTGCTGGGTCTCGCCCATACATCCCTCTGTGGGCGTGACTCATCGTGCACATGTTTCAAATAAGGTTGAATTTTTATTCCACTAGTAGTTATTATTTTCTACTAGTAGGTTACCTAGGTTTTGTTTTTGATTTTTATGTTACTAATGCATAGTAGCATAACAGTATGAGCATTATTTAGATGCTTATCCTCCTCTTGTTGAGCCCATCCTGCTGGTCCCCTCTCTTTCTTGCATTCACGCAAGCACCCCTGTCGTGCGTGACTCATCACTCACATCCTGCCCATGTGTTATGATCGATGACTCATCGCGACCGATGGCTCATCTCGATCGTGTCCGCAGCAAGAACCTAGAGGTGACGGATGACGTGTCGATCGTGGAGCACCTGGGCCACCCTGTCATGATCACCGAGGGCTCCTACACCAACATAAAGGTGAGGGTCATTTGCCAACAGCGGCACGCTGAGGGGTACACCACCACCAGTGATACGGTGAGGGGTGCACCACCACCGCCGCCGCCGCCGCAACCCCCCCCCCACACACACCACCACCATAACCACCACCACCACCACCACCACCACCACCACCACCACCACCACCACCACCACCACCACCACCACCACCACCACCACCACCACCACCACCACCACCACCACCACCGCCACCACCACCACCACCACCACCACCACCACCACCACCACCACCACCACCACCACCACCACCACCCGCCGCCGCCGCCGCCCACCCCCACCGACAACAACAACAACAACAACACGGAGAGGGGTATCAAACCACCGACACGATAAGGTGAGGGATACCACACCGACGCCAAGTTGAGGTCTTACACCGACGTCACGGTAAGCCCTCTGAGGCATTGCACGAATGACGTGAACGGCACGGGTGGCAGTGTAGGTGGCATTGCGGTTTTGTGTCCAATGTCATGGTTCGATTGTTTTTCTTGGATAAGGTGATGTAGATTGATACTCAATCATTTTCGTGCAGCATCAATGGCCTTGTTCATCAATTGAACTTGCTGCTTATTCTCGCACTGTCACACCTCCCCCCCCCCCCCCCGCCCCCTTTTTCCTTATTGAAACAATCCTTCAACAGGTGACGACGCCTGAGGACCTCCTCTTGGCAGAGCGCGTGCTCAACGGCGATGTTTAAGATGCCAGGGCGTGTTAATTAAGAAGTTTGAACGATGGCATTAACATGGCTGCCTATGTGGCACGACAATAAAACCGCCAAGGAATGAGCTCCAATACCCTCTAGCTATCATTCGCTGGCCAATTCAAGCAGCTAGGCATGTGCACGGCTTTTAGATGTCACGAATGGAGCCAACCTGCATGAACCACCTGAGCCTCAGGAATCACTGATCCAGTTGCTGTGCCTTCAAGCCTTGCAGATCGGAGGCATGGGCCGGCGTTCAGAGAAGGGGCGTGCGCAATGTGCTGATGCCTGTGCCTGTTGCCCCTATGAGCTCTTCTTCCTGGACCAGGGGTAATGGAGGAGGCAGGGGGCCATGTCGAGACATCTGCCGTGCACAGTTTGTCTCTTGCTGGCGGTCACCTTGAAAAGACATGCCCTAGATACCAGATCATCGGCACTCTCGGATGGGACAACCGGACTTGTTGCAAGCTTGCAACACACGCAAAAAGAAAAGTGTTTCAGAGGAACCACGTACCTTTGCCTCTGGTGGGGAGGTGTCATCCCGTCCGAACAATTAAAATGTCCGCAGCATGTGGGGGTATTTTTTGTTTTGCGTCACCTGCACTGTGGCTGTACAACCGCCAGTCTCAGGGGCCAGATCATTTTTGTTCATGTACTACAGTAGACTTAACAAACGCAGATAAGATAATAGCAGGCTCGCAAGCTACCGTAGTCCGGAATCTCCATCTTGGTTGTCTTATTGATAGTTGTCTCTAGTGATGCTCCAATAAAGATGACAGAATGTCCGAGCTTTGACGCTAATTATAAAAGCTATTTGATACAATTCCTGGTCCTCCAAAGTATGACCTGTGTTCGACAACAAAAGAGAATCACATGATCAAGTACATCGGTCATGGAGCAGTACTTAATTAATTAGCCCGGAACACGTACACTGCGTCACGTGAGCATAAGTCCTCGATGAGATGGAAATGGAATCAGTCGACTTCTCTAGTCCTTACACAACCTTGGAACGCCATGCGTCCATGAATAGTTGTCTCGCTTAATAATAATGGAGGGCCCAGAGGTTGACTATCTAACCTCTGATGGCGGGGTTGTGGGCGCCGTGCGGCCCTAACCACTATGATTAGGTCGTATTTGGTGGTTCACATGTGTTACCCCCGCCAACTGGGGTTGGTATCCTCCATAGCCTCCGGTCATTTCTCATTGCGAGTCATCTGCCTCTAGATCACAGATAAGCCAGGAGGCTGCTCGGGCGTGATACCGTTCCTGGAACACCACATGTCCAGGCCTAGCCTATCGCGGAAAGTCCAGGGGTGGCCATCTTGCCGCGCACGACGGGGGCCCGCCATGTAATGACACATAGGACTCTTGAAGTGGACGCTGGGTTACCTGGCTAGGAGCGAACCTTACAGAGGCTGGGGCAATCCTTGCGTACAATCCTTGCAAGAATGCTCTAGAACAGGTCGGAGTTCCCCCCGAGGTCCGAGAAGATGGTGCAAACAGGGATTGCGGGTGTGCTCGAGTATTGGTCCAGGCACCCCCCCTTTAGAAGCGCTCTGAGAAGCCCGTACATACAGGCGTCGCGGATGCGCTCTAGCATTTGTTGGAGCAGCCCCTTCTTAGAGGTGTGAGCGAACCTTGCAAACAGGCCTTGCAAGTATGCTGTAGAACAGGTCTGAGACAACCTAGTTCAGGAAAAAGTATGAGAAAATCAAGTTCTAGATTAAGTCTGAAAAGACCAAGCTCTAGAACAGGTCCGAGAAGACAGACTCGTCCACCCAGTCCACGTTGAGCTTGTCGTACATGCGCTGACTCAGCACCTTGTTGCCGCCGATGAGGTAGATGAGGGACCAGGGCAGCAGGCAGAGGGTGAAGATGACAAAGCCGATGAGGGAGCGGCGCGCGTCTGGCAGTGCCGGCGGCGTGGATAATAGCAGCACACGTGCATCGGGAATGGGGGTGGGGGGTGGGAAGGCGATCAAACAAGCAACAAGTGTTAGGGAGGGAAGACGATAAAACAGCAAAAAGCGACCGGGAGGGAGTGCGGCGAAGCACAAGATGCATTACTGATGACCACAAGCATCGGGTATAGAAGACAGCCTCTGGGAGAGAAGAGTATCAATAACAGTAAGCGTTACATGACATAATACATATTATTAATAACATACTATATTCAGGGAGAGAAGAGGATTGATAACCGGACGTGTTAGGTAAGAATGCATATGCAATGCAGCAAGCGTTAGACATGCACATGCAATGAAGAAGGCATAAGGGAGGCAACCGATAGGGAAGCAAGCGCTAGGGACACAAGCATGTTTAACGGCAGCAGGTGGTAGGGAGGAACGTTGACGATTGACATCTAGCGTTCGACAAGAACGTGCGGAGCGGCAGGCTCTAGTAAAGAAGACTCTTCATCACAAACCAGCATCGGGGAGGCAAAGGGGTGCGTTGCGAGGTCAGACGCGCGAGAAAAGATAGACCGTGTGGTGGACGAGAAGTGAGCCATTGACTCAAGGAATGGAAGGTACGGCCATGCACTGGCAGGCGCTATTTAAACACCTGGCAGGGTTCCACAAGAATGGTTGCGCCGTGCTACATGGGTGCATGAGCATCCAACGGCCTTGACAATGTCTTATGGTGCCTTAAAACGCCTGACGATGTCTTGAGGTGCCTTGCGATGCCTTATTACAAGCAGACTGGTAGGACAGATGAAAAGTGCTACCATCATAATTAGTATGAATGCTTAGTAGACCTTGACATATGGATGATGGTAACTATATTTGTGCGGATATTTATATGAAGAATGACTTACTATACTTAGCATACATAGCATATATACCGTATTGCTTCCATCCCAGTGTATGCTAGGGAACTGTCGTTACGCGCTACATAAAGATAGCAGCGCCATTGCAAAGGACTTGGCTCCGGCTTGGTGATACAAGGGATACTACTATGAACATAATCGTTCTTGTAGAAGGCCTTGGCAAGGTCTAGATGTGTATATATACATGCATTAATCGATAACGAATATATATGTTTAGGACAACGCATATAAATGCCCAGAACTAGTTCGATTTGATCCCCATGGGCTACAAACCAAGAACAGCAACAGCAAAAGCGTCCCAGTCGGAATACAAACCAGGTAGCGCCTTTAAAACTCAGGCCTACACGCGCCTATCATGACAGAATTCGCCGTAGTGGGACACAGCAACACTTAGATCACGGTTACGTCGGTATTCAACTGACCATGAAGAGGCGCAAAACTTACATAATCTGATAGGGTGGTTGACCAGATGCTCTGATCGAAGAACAGGCCAGAAATACCAGACGTTGACGAACCACATCCATGGCAGTAGGAAAAATCCGAAGTAGTACATCCGTTTTGATGTTCGGATCGCATCATCTTCGCTAAGACCCATGTCGCCATCAATCGTAAACGGGAAAGGGCGAGACCCCGACATGCCGCTATGCTAATCTTGGTTGTGAGTTAAAAACCCATGCCCCCACGCGTTTGGGAATCACCGAGAATCGTTATAGCTACCCTCCATTCGCCATGACTTATCTTAGCACAGGCAGTTGCTACGGTCGGGTGGTCCGCAGTGGTAATGACAGGTTCAAAACGCCATGTCGACAACACAGTTTTTTGAGCAAATGACGCATATGGCCAACACGCCCGCGTCACGCGGCTCAACCGATATAATTTCCGGCCTCACCATTCGGGGGGGTTTACGCCGTAGATCAACGCCCAGTTCGTTTCACGTACATGACGGAACTCGTCATGACCCACAGTCATACAACGTGCTCGTAACAACGTACTCGTGTAGTGTGACGCGTGTCTTGCGTGAATTGCGTCGTGAAAAATTAAATTATTGTCTCTGAAAACTATCACAGTTGCTTTGGGGAGAATTCTTTTGTTTGCTACTGTCAGTCAGTTGGATGACTTGGATCCCACGCCGCACATGGGCAGCAGAGAGTCTATATAGCAGTCGAAGGGCCGGATTCCGGAATATACAGTCAGGTTAAAAGTGTACATTCTGTATTCGCAGTCGCCCCGCCCGTTGGATCCACTATCATAACTGTTAGGAGTGAGAAAACAATGTTTGCCACAAAGTTTTACTTTATTTCACTCAGATAAAAATAAGTCTCAGTCGGCAGCTGGCCGGCTGCTAGTTCCACCACAGGAGTGTGTGAGGTGTGAGGTACTGAGAGAGCAAACAAGGTGCGTAGCTTCGCCTTTTAAACAATTCCAGGCTCAGCTACTGGGTAGCAGTTATGATCTACCTACAACGTGGCCACACCAAACCGGTTCTTTTCTGACTGTGTGGCAGTTACAATCATAACGTGATCTCAAGCCAACCATTCACAACCAAAGTTCAAGGTCAGTCACAGAATGACTGGGTCACTTATGGAACAGAACTTAAACATGCGGCACATGCCCGTCATGTAGTCCAGAGCTAGCACTAAACTATAAGTACTAGTTTCAGGCAGGTGTGTCGATACTTCTGACACCCCCCTTACTCGGCACACAGGCCGGAAAACAAACTCAAGCAAGCCAGAACAAATGTTCACTAAAAGAACTGTAGTATGGGACCAGTGTCACAGGCTAGCAAGTGTGTCCTTATGTTGTCTCATCACTAATTGCCAGTAACTCAAATACCCAACAACTTGTGTCTGAGCTCCACAAAACGTGGCTCAGGTAGTGCCTTGGTGAGCATGTCGGCGATCATCGCTGCCCCAGGAAGGTGAGACACCTGAACGGTGCCATCCGCGACCTTCGCGCGAATGTAGTGGTACTTGACGTCGATGTGCTTGGTACGCCGAGGGTGAACAGGGTCTCGTGACAGAGCCACAGCACCAGTGTTGTCGCAAAACACCTGAATTGGCCCTGAGGCCGGGTCACCCAACTCCTTGGTGATGGTGAGAAGGGGACCACCTGCTGCGTGACACCGCACAGGGCCATGTACTCGGCCTCACAGGTGGACAGGGCTGGAGTGGGCTGCTTGCGACTGGTCCACTCCACCGCAGCACCGCGGTACATGACCACGTTGCCAGTGATTGACTTGCGGTCCACAGGATCGTTTGCCCAGTCGGCATCCGAGTAGGCCACCAGCCCCCCCTGCCCCGAGTAGGACAGACCCAGGTCCTTGGTGTGTACCGCGTACTGAAGCACCCGGCGTGCCAGCCCAAGGTCGCTTACAGTAGGGTTTTTCATATTCTGAGTCAGCAGGTTGACTGCGAATGCCAGGTCAGGCCGAGTGCATCCCATCGCATACAGGAGTGCCCCGGTGATCGCTTGGTAGACGCGAGTGTCGTCCGCGTTGAGAAGCCCCCCCTCACCACGGGGGGTGTTGGGGACGACGGGCGTCTTCACCGCCCGTGGGGAGACCCCAAAGCGCTCAGCGAGGGCCTCCAGATACGGGCCTTGGTGCAGAAAAACTGTGCGCGCCGGCGGGTCGAGGACCAGGGAGACCCCCAGAAAGAGGGAGGGGGCATCCGTCTCGGTGATCTGGAAGCGCTGGGACACCCGTTGGGTCCACTGCGATAGCCACTCCGCCGAGGAGTGGGAGACCAGGAGATCGTCGACATGGACGAAGGCAAAACCACCAACATACAGGAACAGACACGTGTCCGTGGTGCTCTGGACAGCGCCAGTCTCATGGATGAGGTAGTCCCGGAGCGTGTGGTGCCAGTTCCGGGGCGCCTGTTTGAGCCCATAGAGGCTCCGCCGGAGGCGCCAGAGGTACGTTTGGCCAGTGGGGTCGCGCTCCTCAAAGCCCTTGGGGGGAAGGACATACACGTCCTCCTCCAACTCAGCATAGAGGAACGCGGTGCGGACATCCAGCTGCCGGATGGGGTGGCCAGCAGTGCCAGCACGAGCCAAGCCCAGGCGCACGGTGGCAGCACGGACGGTGGGAGCAAAAGTCTCACCGAAATCAATGCCCTCGCGCTGTGCAAACCCCTTGCACACAAACCGGGCCTTGCACCGCCCATCAGCTTTCTGGGCGAAGACCCACTTGGTGGGTAGGAGCTTGGCACCGCGCGGAAGATCACGCATATGCAGAAGCTCGTAAACCTGGTGCTCCTGGAGGCTGGCCAGCTCACTCTCCATGGCCGTGCGCCATTCCGGCAAGGCAAGGGCGGCAGCGGGAGAGGAGGGCACGGACGCAGGCTGGCTATGAAAAGCAGCAGCGAAGCACAGGTCAGCGACAAGTGAGTGATGCGCGTGGATCCGTGCAGCCTTGGTGACAGGTTGATCCGGCCAGGAAGAAAGTGCGTCATCCAATACATCATCGCCCCCGAAACCAGGGGGAGCGGGGGTGTTACTGCCATGAGAAAGGTCGCCACACAAGGCAGCACCACGGGAACCCCACACGGGGAGGAGACCTGCAGAGGCACCAGGGGACGCCGGAGGAGAATAGCCGGTGCTGTCAGCCGTGCTCTCCAGGTCAACCGAGGTACTCAAATGCGGCGGAGGCATCCCCGCCCCGGCGTGTTCATATGACGCCGCAGAACGCGAGTGGCCAGAGGCCTGTCCGCGCAACAGAGGGGCATGCTGTCGAGCATCTGACACGGTGAGGTAAGATGTCGGCGCCGAGGCAGGAGCCGGAGCCGTCGGAGCAGGCCGTTCCGCACAAGTGCCTGGATGGCCGCAGCGGCGGCCGGGGGGAGAACGAAACGCTCAGGAGTCCCCCCGATGCTGACATAGCTGTCCTCACGGCCTGCGGGCAAGGCAGTGGAGGGCGTTGCCGGCCCCCCAGAGTCCTCGGCAGAGGCAGAGGGTAACTGCAAAGGGGCAGGAGTCAGCATGTCGGCGGGAAAGAGGTCGGCCTCCGCAAAGGGGGCCGCCGGGAGCCACTGCGCAGCCTGCGGGGCCCGGTTGCGCCACGTCTCGTCGAACTGCACGTGCTTGCGCTCGATGACACGCCCGCCGCCCGTCGCCTTGTCGGGCACCCATACGAGGTAGGCCGGGGAGTCAAGCTTGTATCCCACGAAGAGGCCATCCTCAGCGCGAGAATCAAACTTCTCACGGGCTGCCCCCTCAACCAAGACGTGGGAGGGGCAGCCAAACACACGCATGCCGGATAAATCCGCAGGGCGCCCATACATGAGGAAGTAGGGCGTTGCGTGCTCCGGGTTGCTGCGGCAGGGCAGCCTGTTGATGATGTAGATGGCGCATGCAAAGGCTAGAGCCCAGAACTCCTTGCCGAGGCCAGCATGCGCCAGCATGCTCCTGGTCATGCTAACTGCGACGCCCCAGAATCGCTCCGCCACGCCGTTCTGCTCCGGCGTATAGGGGGACGAGAACTCTTGCCGCACGCCATACTCGGCGCAGACGGCGCGCCAGTCCTGGCCAGTGAAAACCGCGTCTTGGTCGGAGCGAAGCTCCACAGGCGCCGTGGCCGCGGACGCCCGGAACGGCTTGATCTCCGTGGCCAGGAAGTGACGCAGGCTCCCAACGGCAGCGTCCTTCGTCTTCAAGAAGTAAACCCAGTGAAAACGAGTGGCTTCATCCGTGATGCCCAGGACATACCGCCAGTCCCCCAACACGGCAGGGGTCCGCATGGGACCTAGCAGGTCGCAGTGCAGGCGATGGCGAGGGGTCGCGCAGCGTGGCGTCGTGCTGGGGGGAAAGCTGCTCCGCCGCAAGTGACCGGCAGGGCAGGAAGGACACGTGGGAGCCTTGGGACCGTGGGTCACCATGTTTGAGGCGGGGTCGGCGGCTAGCCGAGCAATACGATCCGCGCCAGCGTGTCCGAGGCGCAGGTGCCACTGCATCAGGTCCACGGGGGCGGCTGATGTGGCGAGGGCATGGGGCGCCACCCCGCGGAGCAAGTAAATGCCGTCACACTCCACGAGGGGGAACGTGCGGGTCCCCAAAGTGAGGCGCAGGTGCTTAAAGTCCACATCATGGCCGGCTTTAAAGAGCTGGCTCACCGAGAGTAGGCGGGCCTGAAGGCCTGGGACATACAAAGCTGGGCCGAGGTGCACGTCCGGGGTGCCGAGCCGGAGAAGCAGAGGGCCCCTGCCGCCCGCATGCAGATTGCCGCCCGAGCCGGTGATGCGCAGCCGGAAGGCGGGATCAAATCCATCGCCAAAGTCCGCCCGGTGAGGCGTCATGTGGTACGTGGCACCCGTGTCAACCACCCACTCCGGGGCACACCTAGCCGAGGCCGTTGCGGCCGTGTGAAGCACAGAAGGAGCGGTGGTTGAGGAACCAGCCGTCGAGTCCGAGGAGGTGCTGGGGCGGGGTGCCGAGAGACGACTGCCCGAGCGGGACGGGGAAGGCGCAAGGCCGTGCACTGGACGAAGCGAGGCCTGCCCGTGAGGCTGCACACCGTCGCGCAGGGAAGCACCTAAAGGGCCTCGACCCACGTGGAACGCGTACGTCGTCTCCAAGGGAGGCAGGCCTGCGTCGGTGTGATGGGCGTGCCCGGCGCCGTCACCGCGGAGGTGAGCAGGGCGCTGGGCGGGATGGGCAGTCCAGCAGGTGGCGGCGTCATGTCCAGGCTTGGCGCAGACGGAGCAGGGCGGCCCGCGACCACGCCCGACCCCTGCGCCACCACCGCGACCACCACCGCGCCCGCCGCGCCCCCCGCTGCTACCGCCATGGCCGTGGCCGTTGCCGTGGCCATTGCCGTGGGCGCGGCCGTTGCCGTGGCCGTTGCCGTTGCCGTTGCCGTTGCCGTTGCCGTTGCCGTTGCCGTTGCCGTTGCCGGTGCCGTTGCTGTTGCCGTTGCCGTTGCCGCGGGCACCGCCATTCCGTGGGCCACGCCCCCGGCCAGGGGTATGGTACGCGTGGTTGGAGGCAGAGCCAGAATCTGCAGGGGACGGGAGGCCACCCGTCAGCAGATCTTCAACTTCCATCAGGCGCTGCCGCAGGACCGGAACAGTCTCGACCTCGTCAAGACGGAGGGAGATTAGCGCGGGCCGGTACTCGGCGCGCAGACCGCTGAGGACGCTGGCAATGAAGGCAGCGACTGGGAACGTAATGCCTGCAGCCTGTAGCTTGGCGTACAGCAGTTCCGAGCGGTTCACATACGGCTCCACAGTCTCGCGAGCAGTTTGACGAAGTTGGGCCATTTGTTTCCACAAGTCCAGACGCATGGACTTGGTGAGCTTGCCATGCTCATAGACCTGGATGAGCTTGGTGATGGCCAGACTGCCCAGGCGACGATCCAGGGGGAGCGTCTGCATCAAGGCACGCGCAGGCCCATCGACGACGGCCAACAAGGCAACGTAAAGGAGCCGATCCAGTTGCACGTTCTGGACAACACCTGCCAGCACTCCAAGGAGGCCAGCATAAAGGGAAACAAGGCCCAAGAAATGGTCCTTAAAAGGGATCCACAGCGTCCAATCTGAGCCGGTAAAAACCTTGACCCCACGAACATCCTTCAAAAGCTCCTTGCAAGCCACAAAGGAGGCTCGGGCGGGGCCCCCCCCGCCGTACCGCGGCTCAAACCACCACCGTCAACCGCCGATTCTCACCATCGGGAGCACCGAGGGCGGCGTCCTCGTCACCACCGGGCGGGGCAAAGCCAGGGCAGCCAGCCCAGCTGCTGCGTCAAAAAATACTTCGCCTGGGAGACCCGAATCGGTTAGAGTTACGGAAGTTGCAGTCAAAGCGGCCAGACCGGCAGAGTCGTCGGCATCAAAATCGTTACTGCCAGCAGCGCGACTCGCGGAAGCGACCTGGCTACGAGTGCCGGAAGCCATTCCAGCAAAAAACAGCAGAAAACTCCGAAAAAAAGGTAACGTTGACCAAGAGATTCCGGCCAGGAATCGAACCAAGCACCTTTTGTATTACGCGCCAGACGGGAATCAAACCTCCGCCTACGCTGTCGTCATGCAAATCTTGCCGAAATACACAAATCTAAAGTCAACCGCGAGCAGAGCCTCGGAAACGACTTTTACCAGCGGTAAGCAGGTCGAAAGGCGTGCGAACCGCACTCCGATGCCATGTTAGGAGTGAGAAAACAATGTTTGCCACAAAGTTTTACTTTATTTCACTCAGATAAAAATAAGTCTCAGTCGGCAGCTGGCCGGCTGCTAGTTCCACCACAGGAGTGTGTGAGGTGTGAGGTACTGAGAGAGCAAACAAGGTGCGTAGCTTCGCCTTTTAAACAATTCCAGGCTCAGCTACTGGGTAGCAGTTATGATCTACCTACAACGTGGCCACACCAAACCGGTTCTTTTCTGACTGTGTGGCAGTTACAATCATAACGTGATCTCAAGCCAACCATTCACAACCAAAGTTCAAGGTCAGTCACAGAATGACTGGGTCACTTATGGAACAGAACTTAAACATGCGGCACATGCCCGTCCATGTAGTCCAGAGTTAGCACTAAACTATAAGTACTAGTTTCAGGCAGGTGTGTCGATACTTCTGACAATAACCCTGTCGGTACGCCGGCGCGGGAATATACTCAACTCAACTCAACGCCTGGTTGGATTCATATTCATCGGCGCGGGAATATCCTCATAAAGCGTCCTGTGACTGATAGTAACTGAAATCATCTGACAGATTTTGTCGCGATTCTTCCCGTTTCGGCTAATCGGCTTGGACCGAGTTGGCAAAGCTCGTTTCGTCTTTTTCCAATTTAATTTTTTTATGACTCCAACAAAGTGAACGAAAGCCCGTTTCGTCCTTCTCCTGCCCCCCTGGCTTGTTGCCCGGACTGGAACGGCTCTTTCTGGCTGCTGCGGCCCGATTGGCCGAGAATACCGAGAATACATGATTGGCCGAGAATACATGTACTTCGCCGTATACCGGTATTGAGAATGAAAATTACGGAGGTGAACTTTTTAATGGCCACGTCGTGTTGCTGAAAGAAAGGCCCGGTTCGGGATTTCGAATTTGTGAAGCGAGCCCGCAGCCGGTACGGCGCGCTCGACGGCAAATTATTACTCCTTCCAAAAAGGAAAGTTATATTCTTGGATAAGTCTCTTTGACCTTGATAGTAATTTTCATTTCACAAGGTGGTAGAATATTGCTTTTAAGACGCTGTCATGACCCAGTCTCAGCAACGGTTCCAGCTATCCAACCAGGAGTCAGAACTGAAATGGCGCCGTCCGACCCTTCGGGTCATTTCTCAGCTTGCGCCCGTTTGAAGTGGCATGGGTGATGGGGTCCCTGCGCCCGAGCTGTGCGACTTGACGGTGGACGCCCGTCAAATTCCTTCCATTGAAAGCCTTTCCATGTGAACACTTGCACGGGGCCTTCCCTGGAACACGTCTTCACGCTGCCTGTTCCGGACTCCTGCCGCAGTCAAGCGGACGTGAGCCCAGTCGTAAGCAAGGGCGCAAATGCTCTCCTTGACTGGGCAGCGCGAGGGCAGCATGTCTTCGATCGTGCTCTTCCTGCTTCTGGGCCTGAATGTACTTGTTGGGTATAACTACGTGGCGGGCGCGGCAGCAACTGCAGGCGAATCCCCAACTTTCACTGATTATCTCAAGACCATGAGTGACCAGCCTAAACCGAACAGCACTGAGGTACAGGCTCTCTTCAAGGATTACCTCAAGGCAACGGGTGATCAGCCTAACCCGCAGGGCAACGAGGTGCAGGCCTACCTCAAGGCCATGATGCATCAGCCTAAGCCTAACGGCACTAAATTGCAGGCTCTTTTCAACGACTACCTTAAAGCAATGAGTGATAAGCGTAAACCGAACAGCACTGAGGTGCAGGCCCTTTTCAAGGATTACCTTAAGGCGATGATGGGTCACCCTAAACCAACCGACGCTGAAGTGCAGGCTCTTGTCCAGGAATATCTCAAGGCAGTGGGTGATCAGCCGAATTGGAACGACACCGAAGTGTGGGCTCTTTTCAAGGATTACCTCCAGGCTATCGGCTACCAGCCCAATCCTAGCGTTCCTCAAGTGGACCCTCTTCTCACCGAGCTGCACGGCATGCTTGCAGGCTTATCTGTTGTAGGCCCCAAGTCCTCGAAGAATGCTAAGGCAGGGGATACTACTCCTGCCTATGTGGGCTTGTTGCTCCAAGCGGGCGGGCGGACGGTGCCGGGGCCTGGGCCCTCGTACATTCCTGATGCCGAGAAGCATGTTGTTGACGAGTCGGGCGAGCCAGCTGACCCGGAGACGGGCAAGCCCAAGTCCACAGATCCCAGCATGAGGGGGGGAAGGGTCAAGGCGGGGGATTCGTCGGAGGAGAGCCACATGCAGCTGCGTGTGACCGGCGTGCTGGATCCAGATGCCAATGCCGAGGCGACCGCGCAGCAGCTGACCGAGTCTTGCGGGGTTGTCGATGTCACCGTTCGTGGTGGTGGCGTGTACGCGTGGGTCCCTGCCGGCATGGTGCCGTGCCTGGAGACCGTCGAGGGCATCCTTTCGTGGACCCCCTCCCTCCACAAGTCGAACAGCGTGGGGCGCGGCGCTGTCATCTCCCAGGGCGATTCCGCCATGCGCGCGGATGTTGCGCGGGCGCTGTATGGTGTCACCGGGCGCGGGATCACAGTGGGGATCATGGCCGACTCGTTCGACTGCACGGGGACGAACCAGACGGGGGCAGGCCAGGAGGCCGGCGAGTTGCCGATGGACGTAAGGATTCTCAAGGAGTTTCAATATTCTTATGGCACCGACGAGGGCCGCGCGATGGCGGAAATCATCCACGATGTCGCCCCGGATGCAAGGATCATCTTCCACACATCTGCCTTCAGTGTGGCGGACGCGGCGGACGGCATTAGAATCCTCGCGAACGCCGGGTGCGACCTCATCGTGTCGGCGTTCCAGTACAGCAACGAGCCCTTCTACCTCGACGGGTGGGTCGCGGTGGCAGTGAATGACGTGACCGACCGGGGTGTTGTCTACGTGGCGGCGGCGGGCAACATGGCGCGCAACTCGTACGAGTCGGTGGAGCACTATCAAGCGGACATGATGTCGCATCGAGTGGATGCGGGCGGGCCGATCTCCGACTGCATCGTCATGCAGTGGACCTGGCCATGGGCGGAGCAGGGGTTTGTGCGCTGGGGGTTTGACATGGAGTACTCCATCCGTGTTTCTACGGACCGCGGGGCATTTTATAGCTCTGTCAACAACACCTGGTCACCAAGAAGTGATCGAGACCCGCTTCGTATGGTCTGTTTTGATTCGTACGACGGCCTTCTGGACATCACCGTCGAAAGAGAGTTCGGTGGCTACCCCTATGGCCTCAAGTACGTGTTTTTCTTCAGCACCAAGCCGCTGGTCGGCGACCATCTGGGCGGGAGCACCATCTGGGGGCACCGCGCCGCAGAGAGGGCCATCTCGGTGGGCGCTGCACATTACAAGAACACGCCTGTGTTTGATCCCAGCCTCCCCTCCGCGGTGCTGCAGCCCTTCAGCTCGAGGGGCGGCACCCAGATCTTTTGGAGGTTATGGCGGTACTCTGAGCCACCCGAGATCCGCCAGACACCTACGGTGGTGGGGCCGGACGGTGGCAATGGAACCACATATTTTGGGGGGTCTGGGACCTTTGGAGGGACGTCTGCGGCGGCCCCCCACGTGGCTGGGCTCGTCTGTCTGCTTCTTTCTGGCGTCCGCTCGCTGGGCCAGCAGCTGTCCCCGGGTAATGTGCGCGACCTGCTCAAGTCATCGGCGCAGAGCATGGGTGACCCCGAGTACGACGTGGATTCTGGCGCCGGATTCGTGGACGCGGTCGACTTGTTTGAGCCGTACCATGTGTCGCTGTTCCAGCCGAGTGGTGTCCTGCTGGTTGTCAAACAAGGCCTGAACAGCAGCACCACGGCGGGCGTGCTGGATGACTGGGTGGAGGGCAGTGACCCCTGCGCTGCTGGGTGGACCGGCGTCACCTGCACCGACGGGACGGTGACCGGGCTGAGCCTGTCTGGCCTGGGGCTCGCAGGGACCCTGTCCCCGTTGCTAGGCACATTGCGTGGGCTGCTTGTGCTGGAGCTTGATGGCAATTCCTTCAGCGGCACCCTTCCTGAGGAGCTGGCTAATCTCGTGGACGCGCAGTTGATGTGAGTCTGGACCATTGAGAGGCACGCTTAGCTTGTTTTTCTTGCCTTGTTTGATACAACTAGTTACTAGGTACACCTGCGAGGATGTCCTCCCCCCCGCGTACGGGGCGGAGTAGGCCGATTGGGCTCCCGCGTTTGCCCAAGTGCTACGCGGGGTTCACCCGTACCTGCCGTCACATTTTTCGCCTTTGTGATTTGTCGTTTGCTCCGGTTTTACTCAACTATCTGCGGGCGGAGCTCTGGTTGCTCTCTTTTTCTCCCCTCATCAAGCCCCTCTCTCGATTGATCATGAAAAAGACTCTTCTGTGTGATGTGACCATGGGGCAAATATGTCTGTCTGTCAGTACATACGTGCTTCGGTTTTGCTTTCTTCCTAGCTTTTCCAGGAGATAGGGGGCGATGCAGAGCGTGCTTGCCATGCCATCTGCCCTTGTGTGATGATGCCAGCACGCCAGCGTCCGCATGGCATCCCCTACTACGCCTGTGAGGGGGGTGCTAGTCCTTTGGATGGCTTGAAAAGGTGAAATCCTTCAGAAACAGGGGACGCTGGGCCTATGCAAAGATTTGGTGGCAGTGACGATGCTGACTTGGTGGCATGGACAACAGTGGCTTGTTGGAAGTGAAAATGGCCATTGTCAGTGTGGCACTGAGGATAAAGAGGTGGTGTGTAACCAAGGTAGGAGGAGGATATTCTGGAGTGTGGCTGAAACAACTGGACGTGAGTTTGTCCACAGTACGAGTTCAGAATGTGATTGTTGTTGCTACTGGAAGATAACGGCAGGCTAAATCACATAAACCATTCGTACTACGGACATGCTTGCGAGCGTCTGATTGCTCAGGTAGCCTGCTTCGGTGGATACTTAATGCAGTATCTTGTTTGCTGCGTTGTAAACGGCCTGCCTTTTCCCCCCCAACGACACGGCCACCTATAACTGGTTGGCGCGACCACCCTGCAGTGACCTGAGGGGCAACCAGCTCTCAGGAGTCATTCCCCTGGCCTTCAATCGCCTGCACCAGCTCGTCTCCCTGGATCTGCGCAATAACACCGCGATGATCGGCTGCATCCCTCCCGGCATATACACCGCCACCGAGGTACCTGGAGTTAACGTAAAGGATTTACGTTAGATGGATAGAGATTGTTACGCTCTTTCCAACGGCACCTTGAACGCCTCATTTGGTTAAGGAACGTAAAAGTTATGACGTTTCCTAGGCTGTGCCGACAGTACCCGGCGCGCCACTGTGGGCGCGTACGGACACAGGATGTACAAGTGTCACTTTGATAGTCCGCAGGACGTTGACAGGACTTGTACAGGACTTGATGGTCAATTGATAGGTAGGCGCACTGTAGCGCGCCAGGACCTATGAGACAATTGATGCTGACTAGTGTACGGATAGGTCCACAGGACTAGCCGTATGGACAATTGATAGATCTGCGCGCCAAAGGCGTGCCAGAGTCTGTGTAATCAATTGATTGACAGTTCAGCTGTGACAGTGCAGCTGAATACTTGGACGCGTCCCTAGCAAGCTATATGAGTGACTTGTTAGCTCTAGGACGCTAGCTCTTGCGTGCACGCTCTCTTGGCATAACGACCCTGTCGTCTGTGCTACGTGCAGTCTCGGACCTGACGTGACTTACGTCTGTGTTTGCTCATTATAATAAAGGCAACTTTCCTGCAAGAGCCATGGATTCCCTCGGTGGTAAACTCTCATTCAACTCGTATTACAATCTTCGTACCAAGAAAAATGCCGGACTCGATGGAGTTCCGCATTCCGAGGGATTCTGAAATTTTGGGCAGTCCAGCGGACATCGCCGAATCTCCGGCTGGTCCTTCGACGACTCCTGTTCGTGAAGATCGTCCGGTTCTTAATCCGGCGTGGCAGCGTGTTGTTGACCAGGCGGTAGCGTCCAGTGCGGAGCTACGCGCTCAGCAGCAGGCACTGCTGCAAAACCTACGACTGCCGCCCCCGCCTCCGCAACCTTCGATTGTTTCGGGGTTTCGCGATTACCTTGATTCCATTCGAGCTTTGCTCGCGGACTTCGAGGTCCATACCCGGGCGGGGTTGCAAGCGCCCAGCGCGGTTGCCGAGGTCTCTGAGGAGATCGACAACGCGGTTTCATCGCTTACAGGTTACCAGCGCAATCTCGCTAACTGGCTGTCGGTTCGTTCGGGCGTCATTCCGACGATTACGACCAACCTGTTTCAAGACCTTGCGATTCTGCAGTTGCTGTCGCGAGGCTTCCGGACGCGTGAGCGGCAATTGCTGCTCAATCTTGTCGCGTTCTTGTCTGCATTGCGAGAGTGGGCGCCGGACGGGTGGGATTTTCTAACGATTCTTACCAACCCGCTCCGCATCGTCACCCGCCGCCGTCGTCGCCGCATTGATCCGGTGACGGGACGTCGGTTGGACCCCATCGTCATCGAAACTCCGGTGACGATTGAGGTTGGGCAAGGCCAGGAGGCGCCTGCGCCTGTCGCCAATGATCCAATTTACGACTACGACTACTGCGATTTTCGTGGTCTCGACTGAATTCGGCATAATGGCGCGGTCGGCACCGGGGCAGGCGGCTTTTTGACAGATTGTACAT
Source organism: Mesostigma viride (assembly GCA_009746045.1). Classification (NCBI taxonomy): domain Eukaryota; kingdom Viridiplantae; phylum Streptophyta; class Mesostigmatophyceae; order Mesostigmatales; family Mesostigmataceae; genus Mesostigma; species Mesostigma viride. Next base: position 351,075 of record RPFO01000288.1, read on the forward strand.
ATCTACCTGTCTTTTGTTTTCCAGCTGCTTAGCTCAGGGCCATACACAGCTAGTGTAGTTTACCATGGCTGAGGGACGCCGTAGCAAGGGCCTAGCCAGTGGGAATAATAATGGGGGTGCTGGTAGCGGGACCGCTCACGTAGACGACGTGGGGGTCACCGGAGAAATCACTAATATCCCTTTGAATAATAATACTACACATGCTGTTTCTGGATATGATCTCACCACCCAGGGTCTGCTAATTGTGAATCAATTGCAACCTGTCACGTCAGACTCAAAGCCCAAGCAGGCTGAGGAGTTTGTGGAGGGGCTAGAGGGGTTTCCAAGTTTGTACGGCGGTACAAACTATTACCAGATCTGGATAGGTAGCCAGACTTTTGGCAAGTGTACAGATCAGATAAAGGACCTCACTAGAGAGTGCAAGAAGGCCAACAAGGCCTGGTCAAGCTACGTGGCAGAATTAAAGGAGCTGCTAGAGGATCAGAGGAAGAAAGTGGGGATCCATTGGCAGGATAATGTTAATCAGCCGGCCGTCCTAAATTTAGGACTTGGTCCTAAAAAGTCCTAAGGTCACTATAACCGAGGTACCGGGCAGGGGGGGTCACTATATGGTCCATACCCCTAGTGGACCGTGACCTCCAAGATGTACTCTACCCGTGATACCGGTACATCGTACCCGGATTCCGTACCGGGTACCGGGTAGATGCGCGGGAATGTACGTACCTCGACCAAAAATACAGAGATTTTGGGCCAAAAAAGTGGGTGCGGGAATGATGTGCGGCGGATATGGCGACCTGACAAATATGGGCGGCATTTTCACGTGAGCTTATCGTTTTGGGCGCCCAGTAGCAAGAACGAAAGCTTGGTACTTATGATTAAAGGGTCTGAATTTGGTTACGAAATTATTTGCGTTTGCATGTGTAGCACGGCTGCTCAACATGAGTAGGTCACAGATCGCCTGCGCCCGGACGGTCGATTTTGAGCACAAACATGTCAGTGCGTGAGGAAACGTTGCCCGCACCAGGCCAGGCAGTTTTTGCGCTTGATTTTAATCGTAGTATAGAGTTTGGAAACGGTATATCTGACAAGGGAGCGCCCGGGCCTGGGTGTTCTTGCCCGAAGTTTACTGTCGACCATTTTACAGAACGTCAAGGCTGGGTAGCGAGCGCACGTGACAGGACTTGTCTTTCGATATCTCTTGGGCCTAGAACAATGCTCCGGCGTGTCCTACGTTACTTTCGAACCATTTTGTAAGTTTGGCTGCGTTCTTGTGCCGGTAAGCTGGCTGGCTGCGGATATCCGCGATTCTTAATGCATCCACCTGGACGTGGCGACGTAACAAGCACGTGTGTGCCGGGTTCTCTCTGTGGTTAGGTGTAAGGGGTAGCGTAGTCGTAGCAGTAAGTGCCAGCCGGCTATGCCTGAAAGACAGGACAGTTTCTGTGCATGCACGTGGCTTACGTAGTTGGTTTACGGCATGTACCTTCTATCGTCGCAATCTTCCTTGTTCGCTGCTGCTAAGTTACGCATGCTTCCCAGCTATGTTACGGTTGCGTTCATTATCAGCCATGGGCCCATTGCTTGCAGTTGTTCTAGCTGTTCTTGTGCTGCTTATATGTGATGCTTTTACAGCTCTCCCCCCCCCCTAGAATGCATGCAAAGTGTGGCATGTTGGATAGTGCCCTTTAACAACTTCATCTGGCTGCTACCTGTGTAAGTTGCCATACAAATGTGGTGTCCTCTCCTTCCTGGGTGGTGGCCAGCATGCCCGTGACATTAAACAAGCTATGGTATATGCTTAGAGAGAGTTTGCCGTAAGGGGTGGATCATGTTCAAGCCAGGCAACCTCAGCAACCATACAACCTTATATTGCATGATCTGCCCCATCTGTGACACCGTTAGGCACGCGTATATATGCGTGCAGCCACAGCACGGTACGGCCTTGTTATACGCTGCCCCACCTCCCCAAGGCCGCGTAGGGTCCCGTGGGGCCCTGAGGATTGGATAGAAGCTAATGGGACTGTGTGGGTGGCGTGGTGATGGGTGATATACATGGTGGTCCTAAAAAGTCCTAGTTTCAATTTTGGGCCATTTTTTTCGTTCGAGGTCTGCCATGGGGCAGGGCCAGTTTTGGTACTAAACGTCGTTATTTGAACCTAGGTCTTTGATAGAAATTTAAAAACTATATTATTTCTCAGTGGCACAAATGCCAGGGTCAAATATTACTGTTTACATGCTTAAATACGCATTCCCCAGCGTCCTAAATTTAGGACTTTTTGCAGGCTTTTGGACAATAAATACCAGGGGTGGGAGGTGAAGGGAGACCTGATCCAGAACTTCCTTAACTATTGTAAGATGGTTGAGGAGGGCAGGGCTCACGGCTTCAATGTCGCTGACAGCATAGCCCTGACAAACTGGCTCAAGGTTTCTGGGCTGGACAAGGCAACACGTGGCTCTTTAAAGGTCATGTGTGCCCCACACTCTACCCTGAAGGCCTACAAGGTCATCATTAAACAAGCTCTCGAGGCAGAGGAGCTGTTTGAGGGTGGAGTGCCAGCAGTGAAGGCTACCCAGGCAGGCGGGCGTACCCAGGGTGGCTCCAAGACGTCTGAGGCTGACCGAAGCCAAGGAGGGCGCAGGGGCAACCATAACAAGCGCAAGGGAGATCATTCACCTGATTCTGACAGGAGGTCACACTCCAAGTCGGTGTTCAGGCGGGTGGGTGGTCAGCCCAAGCAGGGCAACGCGTCTGACAATGGGGGCAGTGGCCAGGGCAAGTCCAAGATACAATGCTACCTGTGCAAGGGGTGGGGGCACATCAAGAAGGAGTGTCCCAGCTTCAAGAAGTCCCAGGGCCAGGGCAGCAACAAGAATAACAACAACAACAAAAGAACAACAACAAGTCCCAGGCAGGCCAGCCTTCAAAGGGCAGTCAGCAAGAAGACAACAAGGAGCAGTGACTGTCTGAGGCAACCCCTACACACCTTAATTCACCCAAGGGGGAGGCCAGGTGCTCCAATGCAGATTTTATATCTGGGCAACAAGAGGGTGATCTCCAGGTTCAGTGTGGCCCCAGGTCACCTGGAGAGGTACAGGTTCCTATGAAGACGTCCTTGACAGCTGGAGCAGCTGTAAGAATGTCTGACCCCATGCATCCTCGTGCTGGGCACGAGGGTGGACCTCTCATTTTGAGAGAAACCAATGTACAACCACAGAGGGGTGTGAAGGCCTCTGGTGGTATGCATGTGGTCCCTGCTGGCGGTCCAGGTGTTGGGCATGAGCAGGGTGACTCAGGCTCTGAGTCAGAACAGGATGGAAGTCAGCATGGTGATGCTGGACAACCTGACAGCACAGTCCTGACTGTGCCAGGGACTGCTTCCTCTGTGTACCAGGAGTTGGGTGCCCGAATCCACAACATGTTTGGGCATGCCACTTCTCTGTCAAACAACTTTGCCTTCCGTATGGGCAGGGCACCCCTTCTTAAGGCGTGTCAGCAAGCTGCCTCACGGTGTAAGTGCCAGTTGTCCTCCAACAAGCCCAGGAAATCACATGCCAAAGCTCTACCTCAGAGCATTGGTGATCTGCAGTGTGATATCCAACACATCAGGGGCATGCAACTGTTGGTGTGCGTGGACAGGTACACGAAATACAAGGTGCTGGAGCATTTACCTTCTATGAAGAACAGGTACTTGCTGGCTGCCCTGCAGAATGTAAGAGCCAAGTTTCCTACCACAAGGATCCAGGTGGACATGCAGTTTCAGCATCTCAAGGGTGATCCTACCCTTCCTGAGTTGCTGGTTACACCTAGGGAGGCTCATGGGCAGCAGGGTGCTATCGAGAGGGCAATCCAGGAGGTCAAGAAATTGATCATCTCTGAAGACTGGGTACCCTTGTCTGCACCTGCACTTGTCAGGAGTGCATGGCTGAGGAACGTGGAGCAGCAGCTGAACAGCAGGGTTAACTTCTACTATGATGGAGTTGCTGTCAGCCCAATGGGTCTATATCATGGCCTGTGCCCACCACATGTGCTGGAGGGCTGGAAACATGCTGCACATGTCACCTTTGCCAAGCTGAGGGAGAAGGACCGGGGTTGGAAGATGCTGGAGCCACAAGTGGGTCAGAAGGTCCTAGCTTGGAAGGAACCTAGCCTTTATGGCAAACGTGGTAGCTGGAGTCCTGGGGTGGTTACCCAGGTTGATGAAGCTAGCCACGCATGCTTGGTCAGCATGGAGGACGAACCAAAGCATGTGCACCGGCTGAGTTGGTCATATGTCAAGCCTAACCTGATGAATGAGGGCAGTCAGGCACAAGGCTCACAGGATCTGCAGGATTTTCAGGTCCCAGGTGACATCACTGACGCAACGACCACATCTGTTGCAGGGGAATCTGTCAGCCCTGGCCAGGTTGCAGAGGTACTTGTTGAACAGGCTGCAAGGTCAACAGCTGGGGAGTCAACTGTCAAGCCCAAGGCACTAACCAAGCCCAGGGGGACAAGTTTGGCTGGATTGATTGGGGCTCTACAAAGGGCCAAGAAGCAGCCCAAGGTAGCCAAGCTCAGGTGGCATGGCAATCTGGGGCTGGACACTGCCTTAGAGGTAGACACTAATTCTCAGGTTCCATCATTGGGACCAGGGCTGCAGCAGGGTACAGCATGTCTGAACCCAGCTATCAGTTTGTGTCTGACTTCAGTGGCGGGGTACACGTGAAGGTACTGGGTGAGGTATTCATTCCTATCCTTGGACAGGACACTGCTTTTTGTGTCTTGGAGGGCTATCAAGGACCTGCTCTTCTGGGGCAGAATTTCCTATGCCAGGATGGGTAGTGATCACGTCCTCTCTCCTGACTAAGGAAGGGGCTGGTCAGGTCCCACTGATTAATTTCAGGACCACTCACCTATCACGTGCAGTAACCAGGACGGTTAAGCGTGTGCAAGTGTGCCAGGGGCAGGAGCCCTTGGTTGATGACCTCATATTGCCAGCTGCTAGTCATCCAAGCAGTTTGGGCATTGGTCCTCACTCACTTGCTGGACACAGCCCTATCAACTACCAAGGCCTGGTGAAGCTCATGTCCTCTCCCATTATGTGTCCCCAGGTCACACTGGGTCTGATTAAATCTGGGGAGGACTGGATCTCCAAGAAATGCGTGGAACCTGTCAATGACCTGCCTCCTGCACGACGTCTACTCAAGCTCAAGTTTGTCATCAAGATGAAGGAGGTGGACGGGGTCAAGGTACCACATGTCAGGCCAGTGCTGAATGAGTTCAAGGGTACTGGTGAGTGCACTGCTGAGGAGTTGTATACCCCTGGCATGCTGCATGATACTTGGAGGCTGCTGCTGTGTGTCTTTCTAGGCCTTCTCAACAAGGGCTTGGACTATGGCTCAGTGGTGATAGACTTCAAGAGGGCATTTCTGGAGGGTGATGCAGATGTGGCACAGGAAAAGTGGGAGGGCAAGACGCCTTTCTATGTTAGGGTGCCTGCTGTATGGAAAAGGGACATCCACACGGAGTTCCTTAAAATCCTCAAGGGCCTGGAGGGCCTGAGGTCAAGTCCAATAATCTGGAGGGAGACTCTCAACCGTTTCCTGAAGGAGCATTGCAACTTGAAGGTCTCTCCTGTAGACCCCTGTCTGTTTCTGGGGCAATGGGAAGGCCTGCCAGTGTATGCTTCGCTGCACGGGGATGACCTACATCTGATAGCTCCCACGTCGTGGCTTAAGGAGCTGATCTCCATCATTAAGTCCAAGTTTCCTCTGGGTAGGGAGCAATGGCAGGTGGAGAATGAGCCTCTGCTGTTTGTGGGCATGGAGGCCACACTGGTGAAGAAGGGGGAGTGGCGTATGCTGCTGGTGGGGGGCAATGATTATCAAGAGACCCTCATTAGCAAGCTTCCTCCAACCATCACACAGGCACTGTGTCCCATGGTGAGGGGCATGGTTGCTTGGGTGGCAGGCATTTCCAGGCCAGACCTTATGGTCATAGCCAGGTTGCCTGATGACATGCTGGTGGAGCTAGGGTCTGCCAAGGTGGCTGATCAGGTCAGGGCTTCATCTGGCATTCTGTTGTCTGCAGTGGATTTATCACAACCCATTTGCATGGAGCTGTATGTGGATAGCTCAATGGACAGCAGGCAGGTCTCCAAGGTCAGGGGCAGGGCTGCAGGGCTCTTTGTGCTCAGACAGGAAGGCCTGGGGAGTTTGGTGAGCTGGTTTAGTCGCCTGCACAAACGGGTGGCTGTCAGCAGTGATGTGGCAGAATGCAGGGCTATTTGTGAAGGCATTCACACAAGCCTTTATCTGAAGGAGTTGCTTCATCAGATGACTTCTAACACTCCTTGGCCACTTCAGGTTACCACTCTTCTAAAAACAGACTCCATGGGGATGGTGCAGTTTGTGCACAGGCAGATGGCCAGAAGTAGGGACTTGGATTATCTCCTTCTTAAGGAGTTGTCCTCCTTGGCCAATATTGAGCATATCCCTGGGGTTGACAATCCTGCTGATGCTTTGACCAAGCTAGTGCAGAAGGCAGCAGTGCAATACAAGGTTCTTCAGTCTCTGATGGACCCATCTCAGCAAGCTGTCTAAGCTGGTGCATGGTTATAGGGCATTGGAGAGCAGATTGTGTGGTAGTGTCAGCATTGTGACTGGCATAATACCTGTATTTTAGTCTGTACTAAGGCTCATGGACCATGGTACACTCACTCTGATTTTAATCAGGATACAGCCAGGTTTTGGCTGGGGTTCATGCTGTTGACTACACAAGGTTGACAGGTCCATTACAGACCATGTATTCTATTTTAAAAGAAATGTATATTTGTACATACTTCTCACAATGGTCTGGGAACCTTTATTCTGGGGTTTATAGGGCGGGGTTCGATTCCCTGGTATTATGTTTCTACAAGCTGGCCTGTTCAGGTGTTTGCCTGTTCAGACTTCCCTAGTTCCCCAGGGCAGGATTTAATTGTTGCCTATGTGTTTCATTTTGTCATTTGTTTGCTGTGGCAGTTTACCATCTGGCAAGTAGACGGGCGCCGTAAGACGGGCGCCAATAGACCCCTGTTGAGAGAATGACAGGCAAACTATTGTAATACGCCTTACTTTGTCAAGTGGTATTTTAATTGTCATGGATTTATTGTACTTATATTGAATATGTACTGGGTTTTATGGGATTAGTATCTGGGATTAATGTAACTCACCGCCAGAAGGTCATTGTACTGGAGGCTCTACCGAGGTGATGGGATTAATTCCTGGAGAAGACCTCATAGAATTAACCTGTATGTATTTAATTTTGTGTGTTTCTAATATCTGGTGGTACTCTGTAATGCCACTTCCATAGGTTTTTATCCATTTCTCATGAAATGGTTTTCCCTGTGGCAGATCTGTTTCTTTTCCAGTTCCTTAAAAGAAAGGGCTGGGGGAATGGCAATGGCCATTAAAGACATCTGTTCAAGCTTCAAGCTGGAGTGAAGGACATTTCAAGCTACTTCAAGGGTCCCTGGCAGGGGATGTGATCCCTAAAGAAAAGAAGGGATTGGAGTTAACGTAAAGGATTTACGTTAGATGGATAGAGATTGTTACGCTCTTTCCAACGGCACCTTGAACGCCTCATTTGGTTAAGGAACGTAAAAGTTATGACGTTTCCTAGGCTGTGCCGACAGTACCCGGCGCGCCACTGTGGGCGCGTACGGACACAGGATGTACAAGTGTCACTTTGATAGTCCGCAGGACGTTGACAGGACTTGTACAGGACTTGATGGTCAATTGATAGGTAGGCGCACTGTAGCGCGCCAGGACCTATGAGACAATTGATGCTGACTAGTGTACGGATAGGTCCACAGGACTAGCCGTATGGACAATTGATAGATCTGCGCGCCAAAGGCGTGCCAGAGTCTGTGTAATCAATTGATTGACAGTTCAGCTGTGACAGTGCAGCTGAATACTTGGACGCGTCCCTAGCAAGCTATATGAGTGACTTGTTAGCTCTAGGACGCTAGCTCTTGCGTGCACGCTCTCTTGGCATAACGACCCTGTCGTCTGTGCTACGTGCAGTCTCGGACCTGACGTGACTTACGTCTGTGTTTGCTCATTATAATAAAGGCAACTTTCCTGCAAGAGCCATGGATTCCCTCGGTGGTAAACTCTCATTCAACTCCTGGGACCCGCATTGCTGGCATTTGCGGGGAAACGTTCGAGACACCCATTCAGGTACCCAAGCTTCCCTTCACCTTCACGGCAAACTCCAATCTCTTTGCGCACGATGTTAGCGCACAGGGATGCGATGGCACATCAGCAATCCTGGGGCCTGACGCAGTCTTCCAGCTGAGGGCACAAAAAGATGCCATCTGGCGCCTCTCGCTCTGCGACAGCTCGTATGACACGGTCCTGCTGTTTACGCGACGCGGAAACGACTCCAGTGCTCCTAATGTCATCGTTTGCGACGATGACTCCCGGCTGTGTGGTGGCGGCCAACAGAGCGGCCGCGAGGTGTTCCTGGTTGCCAATGAGACGTACTTTGTCATTGCGGCGGGCAAGGCGGGGAGTGATGCCGGCACGTTCACGCTTGAGATCACAGAGGTGCCCCTACCTCCAACAACGGTTTTGGACTGGGAGAGGCAAGCACTGCAGCAGGTGAAGGCAACCCTGGTGCCGATGATGGACCCCCAGGCGCCTGCCCCCTTGGCCAGCTGGGATGGGCCCAACGCGTGCAACTATGAGGGGGTGTCCTGCTTCCACGGCCGCGTTACGTATGTGGCAATACCCGACCTTGGACTGGCAGGGACCCTGGACGGCCTTGCCCAGCAGCCCCTACTGCAGCTCTACAACCTGGAGTCCGTGGATCTCTCCCTCAACCCCGGGCTGCACGCGTGCACTCTGGGGCTGCTGCGTTCCAAGATTACGCTTGCATCCGCGGGGAACAATGTGGGGCTGTGCGGGGACACGACCCAGCTGGCGGTCACTGTACCGTCGCTCCCCTTTGTGTATGTGGACAGTACGTCCTCCGGTTTTGGCAACAATGCTCCCGTGCAAGGCTGTCACGGGTTTACTGACTCTCCAGTCGTGATCTTTGAGTACGTGCCGAACGCCAGCGAGATCCTCTCCCTCTCCCTCTGCTCGAAGTCGACAAACCCCTTGGACTCACATGAGACGGACTATTTTGGCTCATATATATATGTCTTCCAGGCCGACGACATGGACAAGGGCCCGCTGTGCGCTGCCTATCCAGGTATGTGTTTGGTGGTTCACGCGTTTTCTATCATTTACTTGATTTGATTTGATGGGACAGGTTGGTCTGGTTTACTGCTCATGACTGTCCGCAGGGGTGGGGGCTTCGTATGATGGAAACAACTGTTGGACCCGGGGTCATAATCATTTGGTAATAGCCGGTTCTAAGTCAGCCTCAATCAGACAGGAAAGTACTACGAGGCCTTGGAAAGGCACGGCTTATGCCATGTTTCTGCTGGTCGGGCATGGCCGCTTGTTTCACTGTGCCAGTGTCTGTTGCCCCATGGCCCAGGATCATCGTATGTAGTATACATAGATAGTCTTCCTTGCATTCAGTCACTCTGGGCTTGGTGTTTCTAGCCCACTTTACCACGATCTGCCACGCCCCAATCCAGCAGCAGATACTCACGTCAGCACGGCAAGGCCTCGCACTGTCCATCTCAGGTCTTTACCTGTTGCTCTTGTATTTTCTACATAGTGTGTGTGACCGTGTGTCAGCATTACTAAGAAAGCACTTGCATGCCATGCGCCAAGGCATAGAACAGAGTACAGTAGTACATTAAAAGTCGACCTATGTCTGTAAGCTCAAAACTTGCAAACGTCCCTATCATACACCAGCCAGGATGTAATCCTTGTTTGCCCAGGCTGCCTTCAACAATTATCAATTATGGCCTAGATTGTAGTACCGTGGTGGCCCTAATATCAGTACGCATAGTCATGGTACACAAATTACCTAGTATAGGCACCCCCCCTCCCGCCCTTCTTTTGACGTCGTACACCCCAAGGCATAAGCCTTAGATGTAGTACTGTAGGTAAAAGGGCCCGCCACAGTGCTTTTGATGTGGCGCTCTTAAGGTTACCCCCCCTGAAAACACCCTGCCTGTCGCCGTATACGTACGTACAATGAAATAAATTCCCAAAAGTTCTCGCACACCTAGCAGAAATTCCTAAACTTCCTGGTACGATATCAAGCGAACAGCGACTAGGGCCACTGCGGTAGTAAAGGTAGCGGCTATCTTATCAGGGCCGACAATGACTGCACAGAGGCAACCCGATCTAGCAGTGGGCCATGAACCGGCATGCTTTGCGGGAATCCAAGTCCTGGGGTTGCACAATGTACATATACCACGTACAAATACCTCTACATAGTAGTATTTGTTTCTTGACATTTTGGAATTCATTTTCTGATATCCGCATTGGCTGAGTTGACTCGTCTGGGGCTCACACCAATAGATCGTTCTATTAACCGTGGAACTCCGGGTAACCAGACTCTTTATTAAAACAATGAGTGGAGCACATACAAAAGGCAGGCCACATCCCGGCCGCCGATGCTCATGGGAACACTTATTGCTTGGCAAAGGCTAGCCTTACCCCCAAACACACAGGGGGGGTGGGGGGGAAAAGAAAAGAGGCCGACCTTAGCTAGGTGGGTTTGTTTTTGTCCTTTTTTGCGTGTCATGCGGCCTTGGCCCGGACGGCATTTTTTCGCCACGCAAATGTTGCGTCTGAACAAATGACGCAATGTGGCGTTCTAATTGCCGGCAGCTTACGTAAGGCTGCCGGGGCTATTAGGTCACATATTGCGTGAGAGAAAGAATCTAGATCTAGTTAATCACTACGCCATGAGCCAAGAAACCTAGACAGTGGCAGGTTTATATCTCAACGTAGCTCCTGCCACCTGGCCAAGAAAAACTGGCCAAAGCTTTGGCCACGACTGATCCGGATCAGGCCGCACCGGCCTCAAAAGGTATGTCACGTGAACCCAATAACCTAGCTATAGCGGCTACCCTTCCATCTCACTATAAAGAAACTATGTTCAGAGAACCACGATTCTATTAACCGTGGAACTCCAGGGTAACCAGACTCTTTATTAAAACAATGAGTGGAGCACATACAAAAGGCAGGCCACATCCCGGCCGCCGATGCTCATGGGAACACTTATTGCTTGGCAAAGGCTAGCCTTACCCTTATATCCCTCCCTGGCGATCCATGCCAGGGGCAAAGAACCTAGCATAATGACAGAGAAATGAACAACCAAACTAGGTGGAGGGCAATTTCAAAATAGCCCGCCAGGCCCGAGGGGGGCAGGCGGCCATGGCCCGAAGAATAACCTCAGGCAGCTGCACCTCCAAACTGCGGTGCAAGCCCACATAATGGGCAACCGTGGAGCTGCTAAGCCAGCGCCCCCGGCCCTGGATGTCCCCCATGCTGCGACCCGCGAGGAAATCGTGAGTGGCACCTCCATGCCGCAGCCCGTGAATGGTGAAAATCTGGGCGACCCCCAAGGCCTGACTCGCAGCCTGCCAAATGCGCCGGAATTGCGGGTAGGTGAAAGGGAACACGGCCTCCCAAGCGTGCTTACCCGCGATGCAGTGACGGAGGATGGTTTCAGACATCACATCTTCTACCACCACTGACTGAGTCTTGCCCTTAGAGGTCTTGGTAGACCTCAGCAGTAGGGCGCCCCGTTGAGCCGGCCCAAGCCGAACGTCAGGCTGGAGGCGCACATGGCCAACACGGAGGTTCAGCGCCTCCGAGATTCGCAGGTAATGGCGGAACACGATGACAACCAGCAGGCCCGCAAGGCGCTGACCTTGCATGACCATCGTGCTGGCAAGTGCAAACGCCGCCTCCCATGGAATGGGAGGAGGGGCACGGGGGGGCACAAGTGTTTTCCACCCAGCGAGGACGCCACGGGCCAAGTCCCACCGCTTCACCATACCGGGATAATAAAGTTGCAACCCCATCAAGGCATTGACACACACTTGGCGGCTGTACCCCCGAAAATGAGCCCAGGCGACATACGCACAAAATGTCTCCTCAAGGGTGTCAGCTCGTGACGATGACCCGTCCGCCCGCCCACCAGCCTCCCACCAAGTCAAGAGGGAATCAAGACCACGACGGTAGGCCAGCAAAGTAGCCGGCTTTACTTTCCCCTCTAGCAATGGAAGGTAGCTAACAGGTGCAGGGGGCCCCGGGTTAGGATGGATGCCTTCCGCGGTCAGGTCGCGCACCCAGCCTGCCAAGAAAGTCGCCATGGATTGGCCGCGAGAAACGCCATCGGCTGGTTGAAGTGCACTCGGCGTCCACACCCACTGGGAACGACTCCCCGTGGCGAGGGTCAGCGCGCACAAGCGGCGGCACTGCTTGTTGAGCTTGTGGGATGAGGACCGCCCCTTAGCCAAGCAGCCCAACGCCGCGGTGGAGTCCACCAACCTCACCACCCGCTTGCCTCGGTTTGCCAAGCTGCGCGCACTCCTCTCCACGCCCTTCACTGCAGCCCGCACCTCCTTCTCGTTGATGTGCATCCCCGGATCCCGCCAACGACTCCGGACCCCAACCCGCCATTGCTGGCTAGTGATTGCTTGTTGCGCCCGCGCGCTCAGTGGCCTAGGGCCAGCGTAGGCCACCTCACTTGGTATGAGCAAAGTCGGGTACCCCCGCACCTCTCGTGCCCTCGCCAGCTCCGTCACATCGCCCGGCTCCATGGTTGCGTACACGACACCTTGCCCGTAGGTGGACGCGTCAGATGCAACCACCTCACGGGCCAAAGGTGCGCTTCGGTCAACCCTTAGCATGGGAGCCAAGGCCAGGGCACACTCTAACTCCTCCCGCACCCCGGCCCACAGCACCCAGGATCGCTGCCCCCACCCTTGCAGGCTGATGAATTTGAAACATTGCTGCCAAATGGACAAGCAGCTGCGGCTTAACATCTGCAGCCACAACCACCGCCCCAAGACGGCAGCCAGCCCCTCGGCCGTAGCTCGGCCTCGAGTGAGTATAGCCTGCGTGTGGGCGATCACAAGGTTGAGCTGCTTGACCGTTGGTTCCAGCACGCCGTTCCGTCGGTGCACCACCCCTAGGGCTTCTAGCTCGTCCCCTTCCAGGCTCGCCATCTTAGTCTTCTCCTTAGACGGCACAAGGTTGTTAGGGAGGTAGCCTTCCTCAATAGCGCGCGTGATGAGCTGGTTCACCGCCTCGCAGGTCCGCCCGTTGCTGGCCACCAAGTCATCAATGGTGATGGACAGCATGGGGGCAGGGGGGTTTTCCAGGTCAATCTGAAGCTCCCCGGCGCGCTCCTCCTTGTACTCGATGGCCAAGCGCAGTGGCTGGCCACACTCGTCGCGCACCAAGGTGAGCTCACCTGCGCTTGAGAGGTAGTTGACCTGGCGCCTCGGATCCAGGGCACCGGTCATGTAGAGCACCATCTCATGGATGGCCTCCCCCAGCGCCACCGCATGGGAATGTCCCATGGCCAGCACCTTGAGCACGGGCCACACCTTCCGCCTGGGCCCTGCCAGACCTACGCTAGTCGACCACACACTAGGAAGCCCTTGGTAGTCCCACCACCACTCGGGCACCTCGATGGAGTAGTAGTATGACACGAGGTCGCTCTTGGCGCAGTAGCACCAGCCTTGATGTAGACCTCCACGAGGATGCCCAGGTGGGGTAGCAGGATCTTGGGGGGGTCCACCCACAGCAGGTTGCCCAGCTTCCTGTTGACGATGAACCGAAGCTCACCCACCCCCTTGGCCACTCCAAAGCAGCCATCCACCCACTTGGGCCGCCTCTCCCGGAACGCCACCATGCCCACGCCCGCTGCCCGGCTCATGAGCTTGCCCCATTCAGCCATGGAGCATCCCCGGCTGGGCTTGGGCACATTCCAATACTTTGCGCTCGCCACGACCGCTGGCTTGATGCAGTTCTCTTCGCTGGCATATATCTCCCGCCAGCTCGGCCGCATAGCCAACAGGTCGAGCAGCCGTGCCTTCCCCGCCACCTCCGCCTTTGGTAGACTCACCGCGTCCGCGCGCAGTTGTTCATACTTATTCTGCTTCCCATATATTGCATCAGCACCTTCTTGCTCCTGGCCTGTCGCAACGCCCCCTACGCGGCGACTGTGCCAGGTGCAGTGCCTCTTGACCCTCGCAAGGGCCTCCTCCCTCCCCTTAGAGCACGCCCCTCTAGGGTTAGGAGGAGGGTCTTGCCCCCCCCCCACAGCCAATTAAGCCAACGCACTACCTTGCATTGCAGTGTGTACTCGCGGTGGCGGCGCGTGGCACGCTGTCGCCGGCGTGCCGATCTCACCCTGCCCCACGCGGTGTACGCTGGCCTAAGTGGGTATGGCAGCGGGAAAAGGGAGCGGTCCCGCTGGGATTCTATTTCCCTACTTGTTGAGCCTTGCTGAGCTTGTCCAAGAGGATGGCAGTTTGGAGAGCTGCCTTGACAGCCGGGGTGGCTGACAGTGCAGCCTCCTCCCCCAATGGCAGGAGGTGGCTGGCCACCTTCCACCCCCCCCCTCCTTGCCCCTCCACCTGCAGCAAGGCCGCCACCACCCTCATTAGGTACTCCATGCCCACAAGCTCCCCGGCTGCTGAGCCCAGCTCCTTGAGAAGGGTGTCCATGGCCAATGCAATGTTCATGACAATTTTCCTGTTCTCCATGTTCCGCCAATTTCCAGGCTTTACCGTCATGACCCACGACCGGATTCCCATCCCATTGTCGCTGGCGTCCTCCAACACCCCCGGCAGCACCCGCTCCGAAACCCGATATTTCACGCTCTTGGCTCGGCTTGGCAGCGCCACCCCTTTCGAGGCCTTGAAGTGGCTTCCCGCCCCCTCCATTCCTCCCAGCGCTGCCTTCAAACCTTGCATGAATTTCTCGGCTGCGACCTCCCCCTCCTCGTCCTCCTCGTCGTCCTGATTTTCGGTTTCCGGAGGTGCCCCAACGAATGTCGCCAACCTCGCCCTCATTTCCTTTCCGACAGCCCCCCCACCTGCCGAAACCTTGGCCGCGCCTTTCGGCTTGGCCATTTTTCGCTGCGCAGGTGTCGTTGGTGGCAGCGCCTGATCCTCCTCCTCGTCCGCCGCGAGATCTGCCACGGCCAGCAGTTTTGCCACCAACGTTCCGTTTGGGTCACGTGCGTCCAACACGTCGCCAACATCAACGTGATCGGCCAGCAACTGCACGACAGACTTCAGCTGGCTCGAGCTCCACGAGCTGGCGTCCGTCACCCAGTCCTCGGCACCGAAGACCTGCTCGACTGCCCCCACCGCCTCTGCGGGGCTGATGCACTTGGCGAGCAGAGTGGCGAGCTGCTTCTTTTTGGCGCTGAAGGCGACTGGCGCGTGACTGGCGGCAGCAGCCCGCGGTGTGGGCGTCCCGTCCTCCCCGCGCGCTGCCTGCCCTCCTGTAGCTTTGCGCCCCTTCGGCATTGCTGCTCAGGGCCAAAAATGGCTCCGACAGTACAGGTTCGTCAAACCAGAGGTTCGTTTCCCCTGGCTTGCTGTCGCCGCCCTCGTGAAAAGAAAAGAGGCCGACCTTAGCTAGGTGGGTTTGTTTTTGTCCTTTTTTGCGTGTCATGCGGCCTTGGCCCGGACGGCATTTTTTCGCCACGCAAATGTTGCGTCTGAACAAATGACGCAATGTGGCGTTCTAATTGCCGGCAGCTTACGTAAGGCTGCCGGGGCTATTAGGTCACATATTGCGTGAGAGAAAGAATCTAGATCTAGTTAATCACTACGCCATGAGCCAAGAAAACTAGACAGTGGCAGGTTTATATCTCAACGTAGCTCCTGCCACCTGGCCAAGAAAAACTGGCCAAAGTGTTGGCCACGACTGATCCGGATCAGGCCGCACCGGCCTCAAAAGGTATGTCACGTGAACCCAATAACCTAGCTATAGCGGCTACCCTTCCATCTCACTATAAAGAAACTATGTTCAGAGAACCACGATTTTATGCACAATTCACAACCTAAATGATGCACTATGCCCGTGCCACTGTCCTATGGAAGGTTGCAGCTATAGTATATAGATGCAGCCAGCTGTCTGTAAGGACTCCATAATGTTCCTGGCCACACCTGCGTTGACCTGCACACTCTTCATGGCATGACAAGTCACGCCTGTTAATTTCAACGGAACACCTGCACTGATGACATTAGATCTTTAACTGTCATTAGTTTGGAGGCTAAGGAATGCGGCGCCGCGGGGGTTTGTTGTTGCTGCGGCCATCGCTGCGGCTGTTTTCTTTGTGGCCCATGGTTCTTGTTTCGCATCCGTATGCCATGCACCCTCGCAGGCTGTTCCGTGACCGCACCCTTCCGCTCTCTCTTGTCGGCAGGAGTAAAGTATTACGTCATCGTGACCGGCCTTTATTATCAGTTCACGGGCAAATTCCGCCTGACGATTGAGGCAGATGCCCGCGTGAAGGAAGTGCACTCCACCCTGATGGAGATCAAGACAGCGCTGCAGGATGTGCGCTCAAATCTGACAGACTGGAAGGAGGATGACCTGAGGTACTGCATCTGGCAAGGGGTCTCCTGCAATCCCACCGAGTATGAAGACATATATGTCGAGGTAGCAGGATTGGACCTCTCCGGACGGGGCTTGAATGGCACGGTGCCAGCTGCCCTCGGTCGCCTCACCGCACTCACTAATCTCGATCTCAGTGCAAATGACCTTGATGGATTGGTGCCGGCTGCCCTCGGTCGCCTCACCTCACTCACTAAACTTGATCTCAGTGCAAACGACCTTAGTGGGACCATCCCTCCGGAGCTGGCTGGCGGCCCGGCGGAACAGGACGCACGGAGAGGGGTCCTCGTGAACTTTGCGGACAACCCCCTCATGTCCGGCTGCGTCCCTGAAGGGTTCTCGAAAACTTCCTGCAATATCAATTGGTCGTGCTTCGACGAATGTTTTTATGGGTGGTGCTGGTTATGTTGGGATACTTGCTATTGGCACTGCTGCACTTTGGGACCCGTGTTCGAACGTGTGGACGTGCGGGGCACTGAGATCTACCGCGCGTGCCAGTATGCGGGCTCGCCACCTGTGCTGGACTGCCCAGATCAGCGCCTAACATCCTTCACCTCCTTTGCGGCATACCTCCCGGAGGGTTTGCGTGAGGAAGACCTGGCATTTTACGATGCCGCCCCAAATGTTATTTCTGATGACCGGGTCAGCACCGCCTGCTCGCCGAGTATGCAATCCCCGTTCTTCCAGGGCACCACCCGGGTCGATTGCCATGCTGTGAATGCGGAGGGCGACGAGGACAACTGCTCGTTCCAGGTGACGGTGGCCAGGAACGATCCTGACTATCAGGGGACCGCCGTGGTGGAGCTGCCGGGCATCGGCCCAGAGAGCTTCACGCCCCACGTGATCACTTTCTTTACCGAGGAGCTCGCCGCCGCAAACTCCCTGAACACGACCAACTTTGTCCGCGTGGACGTCGAGGAGGTGCTGGCGCCCCGCCGCCCCCGCACCCTGCTGGCCGCGCTCGGTGTGCGCATCACCATCGTGTTCAGCGCCGGTTCGCTCGAGGCCGTTTCGGACGTGGTGAATTGGTTCAACAACAATGGGACGATCGCATTGGCCCAGATTTTTGCCAGAGTGCTGGGCGTGCCGGTGAGCACCCCGACTGTGTCTGCGAGAATCAACGGCGGCGCGTGCTGCCTGCCACCATCCCCCGACCCCGGCTGCCTGGTGGACCTGGGAATCACCAGCAGCGCGCTGTGTGAGGTGCTGGGCAACGCGACGCAGCCGCACGCCACCCTGAGTGCCATCTGGCTGGGGCCCGACGCCCAGTGCTCTGAGTGCGCCGCGCTGTGGGACGCCCCGGGGGCGAGGAGCGACCCCCATTTCGTGACGCTGGCGGGCACCCACTTTGACTGGATGGGGCAGGGCGACCGCTCCTTCTGCATCATCTCGGACAAGGCGGTGCATGTGAACGCGCACCTGTTTGCGGGCACGGACGGCCGCAGGAAGGGCACTTGGATGGACCAGATCGCGGTCCTTCACGGGGGCGACAACGTCGTTGTGTCCACGGGAGCCCCGGCTGGCTTCCCGGGCCTTCACGGGTCTGTCTCCATCAACGGCCGTGGGGTATTGAGCGTGGGCTCTTCCTCCTCGACGGTGGTTGCCAAGGGGTTGACCGTGCGGTGCAAGAGGACCCGCACGTGGGTGACGGTGGAGGGCATCCTGGATCTGGAGGTGGAGGTGGTGCGCGCGAGCACGTGGGAGGCGGGCAAGGGGCCGGGGCGCGACTTCCTGGTAAGGAGATCCGTATTAGTTCTCTTATTCAGCATGGTGCACAAGGTTTCTTATGCGGTCCTCGATGCGGGTATACATGGTTGATTGTATGCAACGGTTGTGCGATAGAATTACACCATATCATTCATGGTAGAGTTATTAGGTACTATGTGTTTGCTGCTATGCAAGCGCTGGGCGAATTTAGCACTTTAAGGTATCATGCTACATAGTAGTCTCATGTATGCATGCTCAAAGTAGGCCCCAGCATGGATAAAGTCTGCTAGTAACCTGCTGGTGCTATTCATGCGTTGTACCTGGTGAGACGGGTTCATTCCGCTTCCGGTGTTCAGCGGTGTGCATGGCTCACAGCCACTGTCATTAACAGCCGTCGTACGTGTTGTGGGTGCTTGTAAGGAATTGGAAGAGCTCAAACGCACGCCAGCTGGCAAGGGTGCATGGTGGCATATCCCGCTGGGATGATTAGGGGAAGTGCATAGTAATAATTTCCTTCATAGACTACCGCTATAGGTCATGCGAAAGCATTGGCATGCCATGGTTCCAGTACGTTTTTTTTTTTTAACTGAAAAATGAAATGTTAACACCCTTGGAAGTGCTGTTAAGTAAATTTTAATCGGGCTGCATCCTGTGTTCTCCCTAACCTGGTGTCTCTGCTACTGCGTTGCATGTTCCAATCCCGACAACACACCTTGGCCAGAACTTCCGCGTGCGCGGGCTGAACGCCACCGAGGACGTCCACGGTGTGCTGGGCCAGACCTTCCGCCCGGCCGCCCACGGTGCCGCCAAAGCTGCATCAAAGGGCATGGTGGAGGGCGCGGACTTGAAGTACATGACCAGCGACCTGCTGGCGGCCGACTGCACTTTTTCCCGCTTCTCGCCCACAAAAGTGGCCTCTCTGTGACTAAGCTATTTTCTCTTTGGGCCGGCCCTGGTTGGCTGAGTCTGGTGTTGTAGCTTCATCCATTGCGAAGCTGTGTAAGTCGATCCCCGTGCTGGCGTCACTGGGGCGGGCTGTCGCACCCGACAGATAGTGTGTATTTATGTTTGTGTGTGTGCAGTTGTCATGGGGATTGGGGGGTTGTGTGTGTGGGGGGGGCGTGCTTGCGCAGTCTTCCAACTTCAGTGTCTTCAGCCTAAGTTTTTGTGGTTGTGTCTGTGTTTGCGGGGGGGGTTGAATGGCTGATTCTGGCGTTGACCATTGCCGCCCATGTTTGTCTCGTATGATACAACCCTGTCTTGTGCCTGGAAGCTAGTATGCAGCTGAATATGATTATCCAGCTGAATTTCTGCAACATTAACCCATAGTCCGTAAACACTATCGTATACGATAGTGTTTGGGTTCCCGCCAGAAACGGCGCGGCGCCTGTAGCGCCGCGCCACTTCTGACGGAGGACACGTGTCCGGTGGGTCCGGAGACACTTAGGGACGAAGGTGGTGCATAGGTTTGGGGGGTATATTCGCCATAGCCTGGTTATTACAACGTGAATTGAGAATGTATCACGTGACTTTGGCGGGAAATTTTCACTCGCGCGCGCGCGTATCGAGATATGGCTGCCAACGTGCCGTTATCACGGAAATTTTTGCGTCTCGCGGCCTGAGACGGTTCAGAATGTCGCTCAGAATGATGATGCGTGTTTTTCGTAGGTCAGGCATGGCCAGATTGGTAGGACTGGGAAAATACAGGTAGGAAAATACTGCCTTCTTGGTCTTCAGTGCCATATGAGTTATAGCTTACCATTTTTCGATTTTCTCTGTATGGCCGAGCAGTCTGCGCCAGCCCGAGCATCCAGGTTTGGTACGGGACATCTGCTGCAAGGTTTGCTGGGATTGCGGACGCGTTTGTAGGTCATCTTTGCACGGAATATCAACGTAGTAGCCATAGCGGATGCATGCATGATGCGGATATGGCGGCCTATGCCTGTAGCGCACTAGTATGTGTGAGATATGAGGGTCCCGGCCAGCAGAATCCGGGCGGGACGTGAATGAGCCAGGTACGGCAACGTGTTTGCATGTTGTTTGCCGCGGAATACGCCTGCCATGCATTATAGTTGACGAGTTTATTGGTGCAGCATTTAGCAAGCTTCCATGGCGGCTGTAAAGAGTGGTATCAGCCCTGTGAGTGCGCAGTTTATGGCATTTCCTTAGAGTATACCACCCCGTTAGTTCAGGTAGGCAACCCGTTTGCATTCCAGCACTTTTGCCAGTCTTTTGTAGCTTGTTATAATGCATGGCTGTGTTGCATGTCATAGATGGCTGTCTACGCGCGCGTAACCCACACACGTATATGAGCGTGGTGCCATGTGCAAAACTCAATTCTGAGTGGCCCCCCCTGGTATGGGGATGCCTGAACTACCTAATAAAATTATCCAACCTTGACATTGGTGTTTACAGCCCTCCCCTGAAAAAAAGGGGGGGGTTCCATGGTGTGATGCATGAAAATGTTCGTCTTTTGTCCAACTTTGACTGAGAATATCATGCAACCCACTTACGGGACTCAAGATATTATTGCATATTCTGAAAGCCCTTGAAGTGTAGATATTCCTGGCATCTTGGTTGGGGGTATTTGGAGTAGCGGTCTGGGAGTTATGATTTTTTTCATTTTAGGGGGTATGAAAGTGCCAAAAATGGCTCTACGGACTATGGGTTAACTAATATTAACTAATATTTTGATATTAACTAATTAATGGGACACGCGCGGTCCATTGGGGGTTGCGAAGCGTTCATCCGGCGTGCGATTGATGAATTATTTAATACACGGCGCATTGATGAAAAGAAGCCTGTAGTAATCTTTTTTTGTTGTATTCACCTTTGCCCGGACTTTCAGACTTTTTTTTTTCAAACTTACCTAAGTAATGAAAAAAACCTAAGTCCAAAGCCAAACCTCCTTTATGACGCAAATCTGCTTTTGACTTAGGACTTGTGTTTTTTGCCTGAGTCAGCCCTGCAAAAAAAAAGCGCTGCTATCAAGGGTTACTGCACGGCTGAAACACTTACGTCCTGTGCTTTTTTCCTAACGCAGCCCTGCAAAAAAAAATAAGATACCATGGGTAATGCAAGAGCTGAAAATGTAAACTTGTAGCATTTCCGAAAAAAATAACGTGGAGACTTGATGTATTCATTATGCTGTCTGTAATGCACATGTGCTTATTTCATGTTGCCATGACAGATTCATATAAGGTTACAGTTATGATATGATTGTGTGGGTCATGATCCAAGGCAAACAAGTATTGCATTAAAAATATTTTAGGTCACTTATATCATCCCCATGTTACAGCCATCATCACCATAACTTCACGACACTTCAATATAGTCCCCGCACAAAATCATCTCATCACGACCATCATCACCGTCTATGATCCTGTCTAGCCAGGCATTTGTCAGTCACCACACGTAATTGTGCAGTTTTCTATCCATGGGCAATTTCTACTTCCATCTCATTCTCAAAGTCCACCACTTGTTGGTACAATAATGGTTGCGCGTCTAACAACAGGTGACTCAATTTTGGCAGGTTCTTTTTTCAATTTTTAGTGACAGGCTGCAGGCCAGCCTCCTCCTCCCCGAGGTCGAAGTACGCGGAGCAAATATGGCGGCTGCCGGTGAGCATCAGAGACGAGCACACGTCGCTCCTCCTCGCTCAGATCCCTGCTTGTAGCTGTCACGGTGATGTGGTAGGATGCCCATTTCGGCTTTTTCTCCGTGCTGGCCTTGTCGCCCAGCACGGGAATATACTCCTCCTCGCTTCCGCCGGGGGCCTCCTCGGCAGGGGCAGACGGCTGCTTGGCTTGCTGGGCATCGCCTTGTGCTGCCTTCTTCTGCGCTTCCTTCCTCTCTGCTTTCTCACTCGCCTTCCTGCAAAATCCCAGCATAACAGATAGCAGAAAGCCGAATTGTAATTAGCATGGATATAACGCATTAACCAAAAGGTCAAAATGCAAGAATAGCGTCCACACGAACCACCAAGAAACTTTTTTTCTGGCTTCGCTGCGTAGGTGCTGTCTGCGTCGCCCTGGTGTTGTGAATATCCCATTGCAGCAGTCTCACGGGTATCCATTAGTAGTAGGTACAGGTTGTGCCCTGTCGTGCTCCCTCTGCTCGGCATAAGTAAGCCGGGTGCAGGTTGTACTGCGGGGTCACCTCAGTTTCTGCTTTCTCTTCATTTTGACACTCCCCTCCCTCTGAATCCTCGCCTTTATCACTCTCCTCTCTCTCCACCACATTTTCGGTATCGCCGCTCGATTCATCGCTTAAAATGAAGTTTCTGTGCCGTGTGAGTTAAGCTCGTCGTCGGCGACGTCGTCGTCTTCAAGCTCATGCCGGGCTTGGCGCCTGGCTTCTCAAGCTTGACCATGTCCTGTTGTATATGCGCTGGCAGGTGCTTTCCTAATTTTATTCTTCCTTCCAATTGCGCGTGTCCATTTGGAATCAAATGCCTCTGAATATCGGATATTCTTCTTCCCTCCACGTTTCGTTTTTTCGTGGGACGCTGTCCAGTAGTATGCGCTGTCATGTCCTTTCCAGAATGTCCTTTCCGAATGTTTTGTTCCGTTTTTGTATCCAATCGTGCGTCTCCATTTCGATTCCATGATAATTTTTTCCTCGAATCGTCCGTTTCGAATCTGATTGCCTTTCATGCGAATCTTTTTCCCTCTACCGGTTCTGTCCATGACTTGGCGTTTCATTTTTTCGTCCAATCCTGAGTGTTCATTACTTCCTGTTCATAGCCTTTCCCTATGATTTGGCGTTTCATCGCTGATGTCGTACGCTGTGTACGACTTATATCAGTAGCACGTCCCGCCACAGACGAGTTTCCGTGTTGTACACTTGTCTTCTCCCGGTTAGGGCTAAGTTTTGCAAAAAACAAAAGTCCTAAGTCGAAACCATTTTTTCCGCCTGTTAATCTACGTCCGGTTTTAATTGTCTCTGGAGTTTAGTCTAGGGTGCAGGGTCCCGGTTGGCACGGTTGCAATCAATTGGAAAGCAAAAACATTCCAAGAATGCGCTGTCCAGATGGGCTGGATTGCTCGGCGCATTAATTAATTAATAGACACGTGACTGCGTCACGTGAGCACTGTAAGTCCTCAGTGGGAGGGGAACATGGGATGGAATGGATGGTATAAGCTATCTAGGTCCTAGTTACAGGGGTGTGGGCACCGCGGCCCGAATCGCTATGAATGCCATACTTGGTCACACGCGGAGCCCCCACAGGCTTGGGGGTGGTCTCCTTCATCACTACTTGCCATCTATCCTTGCGCACCATCTGCCTCCATATTACAGACAAACCAGGAGGCTGCCCGGGGGTGAGCCCGTCACGTCTAGTGTAGCACATGTCCATGCCGAGTCTATCACGAAAAGTCCACGGGTGGCGGCCCTGCCGCGTGCGGCCGGGCCGGGCCGCCGGGGGCACGCCAGGTGAGGACATATCGCCCAGGCTGGGCGGGCTTGGTGCCAGCTAGTCTATCTGATGTATCTACCTGATCTGTGCGGGCCAGGTGCCCGGCTAGGCCCAGGCGCCTGTGCCTAATAATGTGGGAAACATAGGGCAAATCAGCGTACAAATCCTCATTGCTAATGTGCAAACCAAAGGGGATGTTAAGGGCCTTGCGCAGCATCTTGGTGACGGCGCCGTCGAGTCGTTGCTCCAGCTCCTGCATCAGTGTCCACGTCTCGGCGCCGTAGGTCAGGATCGTCAGAATGACGACCTTGAAGAGGTCACGCTTGACGATCCGGGGTAGGGCGGGGTTGCTCTACCAGCGGCGGTGGTCATGGAGGTGCGCCCACGCCATGCCGATCCGTGTCGTCATGTCGTCCTCGCAGTCGGGAAGCCAACTGCCGAGCAGCTTGAAGCGGCCTGAAGGAGGGTAGTTGACCTCGGCATCGTCTAAGAGGCGGAGTGTGGGTGGGGGCCCTGCCATGCCGAGGGCCAGGGCCTCCGTTTTGGGGCTGATTTCTAGACCAACCGCCCGAGCCTCGAGCGCCTGTGCAACTCCATTTCACGTAGTAACATCAAATCTAGGTGACCCGGGCTGCAGGGCTGCCCTACCTGCATTCATGAACATCATGGATTGCTCAAGGAGTGAATAAAGTTACGCACGTGACAAGATTCAAGCTATGACGACTCCGAAAGCTAAACACGGTTAGGAAAAGGAGCTCTCCGGCTCCCAGTCCAACCCGCTCGCGCTTGTTCTCGCTCAGCCGCCTGGATTACCCGCCAACCCATCGCCAATTTAAGCGTCCCCGGGCAACGAACACTTCTCCTAATACGAGATGTTGTAGGTAGCTGATGTAGATAGATTAGACCGGTAGTCCTGACTGTTTGCACCCATCCGTCCATCCATCGGGGTTAATACTCCGTGACTCCCCAACGGGAGCACGAGTCTAATTAATTAATTAATTAATACGATTGGCTATTCATTCTGTCCAAGGCACAGTGTGCCCAGGTCATCCGGTACTGACCTGGTCCAGGAACGCAATGATTTTTAAGCCCCTGATGCCGAAGGGATTTCGACTATGACATCTGGCGAAAAGCAAGTGCAGTCGCTCCTCAACCGCTCGGGGGAGCCGTTCATACTCCTGCTGATCCTGACTGGCAGCTATTTTCAGCTCGATCAACGAAGAAGACCTCCTTGCTGCGCTACGCAACCGGCCAGCCCCGGCGCCAGCAGCCGCACCGGCTCCCTGTCCCTTTGCAAGGACGACCTCCTCGCAGTGCTGGATCGAGGAGCACGTGACCTGGCCTGGCAGCTGGCCGAGAAGCTGGTCAACCTCGCTGACCACATCGCTCAACAAGGTGGATGCATGGGTCTCCAACGCGGAAACCAAGGTCGCCCATAGACTTCAACGCCAGCTCTCAGCGCTGCAAACCGCGGCGCAGGCTTCCGAGGCGCATGCCGCCCTAGTTTCTCGCCTAAATCAGGTGGAGGGCAAGTGCGGCCTGCTCGTCAAGAAGCTTAATTGACGCCATCACCGCCCAAACCGAGGCCCTGGCCGCGCAGGTCCCCGAGATAAGTTGCAGCACAGACGGCCACCATCGCTGCCCTGGCAGCCCACCTGGCTGGCAGATGGCAACTGTCTACCGCCGCACTCCTACGCGGACCTACGTACTGCGGTCAGCGACCACCCGACCTCGACCACGGATGCCATCACCACGAAGCTGCAGGAGCTGGAAGCCCAACGCCGAGAAGAAGCGCGCGAGGACACCGACCGCGCACGCCGCCAATGTGGAGTGCCCGTGCTGCATCGTTTCGAGCAGCAGCCAGGGGAGACGGGCAAGTCTCTCGAGGTCAAGCTCAGGAGCACTGAAGCTCCTTCACCAACTGGAACTCGTAGGTAAAATAGAACTGCGTGGGCACCGCCCGCTCCCCACCGCTAACAGGACAAGGTGGCACCCCCACGTACCAGCCCTGCTTACCTTCCATTCCATTGAGCCGGATAAGCGGATGTTTCTCTTGTGCCGCAAGAACGGCTCAGCACGACCTCTCCTGGACGCTGGACGGCGACGGACGACCTGACGTACCCCCGCTCAGCAGCAGCATTCACGCGACCTGCGGCCGAAGTACCTCCGCCACATTGAAGCAAGACCGGCTCTGGCAAGAAGCCCAAGGTGTTCTGGAGGGGCGGGGATCAGCTGATCGTCAACAACCAGCTGTGGAACTTAGCCCCCCACGGGCTAGACTATCGCTAATTAAACTCGTGCTGCAGTTGGGGAGTCACAGAGCATTAACCCCGATGGATTTGTGGATGGAGTGGGTACACGCAATCCTACCGGTCTAACTGGCTCTAGCCTAGCTATATACATCTTAATTCCACCCCATATGTCATGCAGGCCTTCTAGGCCATCTCCCCATGTCGCACCGTGCGAGCATGATCGGGATGCATGATCCATCATGGTGGTGCAGGTGCACATTGTGCACCCCGATCGAGCATGTGACAGTTTACATCCTCCACCTGCAGGTTGTAGCCCAGACTGTATTAAAAACCCATAATATGCCCCTTTTCAGGGATATGTGTTACATATGCTCCCCACGGAGCTATGTTCTTAATTAATTAATTAATTACCGGTCTAAGCTATCGACAAAAACAGTCCTACTCTATATCTACTAGCCTACAGTCCTACTCTATATCTACTCTATATCTAGGCAATGCCAATGCAGGCTAGAACGTAGCCATGTGCATGCGCTATAGCCTAACCAGCAGTGCTCATTTAAGACTTTTTTGCACAGCCGGCACCGCCCCGTCAACAAATCGCAGAAGCCGGGGGGCGGGGACAGCCGCCAGGTTCCGACTGGCACTGTATATCTGAGCGGACCCAAGGGCCCCTGGAAAATCGGATTTGTGTCATGCAGATAGTCTTTTGGAGGGTCAGCTTGCCTCACGCCCTCCACAATGTTTGGGTGTCAGCCTTCAGAAGTTACCAACGTCGTTCATCTTACAAGAAGGTGCAGGGAACTCACTGAACTTTCTAGCGCCGAAGTAATACTGGTCACCTACGGACTACCGACCCGTATAAGCACATCCTTTCCCGCCCCGGCAACTACATATTATGGCCTGCTGGCGCGCCAGCTAGCCTCGCCCCGGCAACTTTCGCGCGGCAGTGCCGGGGCCGGCACCCCGCCGCCGGGGATCCCCGGCGGGGCCGGCACTACAATGAGCACTGCTAACCATGCCGTAGTCAATGTTCAGACGTTTGCCAGCCTATAGCTATCCGGCCGTCTCGCCTAGCACTACTTGTTTGCTCACGTCTCCATAACAATGTACTGCTCACACGGGTCATATTGCACCCACAGGGGATTAAATTAAATTAAATTAAATTATAATATGACTCCGGGGATTAAATTAAATTAAATGATAATATGACTCCGTTGGGGGATCATGTAGCACATATTCCCTTGCTGGATGGATGGAGGTGGGCGAAGCCGGGAAACCGAACTAGTCTAACTCTAAGCTAATCTATCTAGAAAGAAACCCTAACTACTCTACTAAGCAAAGCGCCCCTTCATCTTGGGGGCGGGGGGGCTTGCCCACAGGGGCTGGCGTGTGAGCCTGGACAATCGTCTTCCACCTCTCAGTCTTGTTCTGCATAGCCACAGGGGATACGCCCCGGATCATTTCGAGTTTTCGACGGGTCCGATTGAGCACCCTGTGGCATGCTTGTGGCATGAGGGAAGGGAGGGGTCTCTACCCCCTGCCTGTTTAAAATCACACTCAGCACTCCGGTGCTCCGTGACTCCCCAACGGGAGCATGTGTCTAATGAATTATTTAATTGATTTATGGATCGTGATCGAATTCTTATGATGGAATGGTTTTGGTTCGCGAGATTCGATCAATGCGTGAGACCACGTACGCTTGGCAGGCATAGCGATTCGGGCCGTGGTGCCCGCAACCAGCTGTAACAGTTTAGGTTAACTAGATAGCCGCCACTATCCACCCCATCCCAGCTTCATTTCCCAGAGGACTTATGCTCACGCGACGCAGTTATACGTGTAAATTCATTAATAATTTTATTCGATCAATTAGAGGAACCCTACCTAGCTGGTGACCCCGCTTTCCTGACATTCAATCCATAAGAGGAACACTAGAGCTAGTGACCCCGATGATGGCTTTGCCTATGCAAACCAAAATGTCAGACTGAGCAAGCAACCCGCACGCGTGCAGCCCACGTTTTTGTGTATTGCACCTAGATTGGGCGAAGCTTGGCGGGACACACCGGGCAAGATTGAGAAACAGGACCTGTTTAAAGTCCTGCCTGGTCCTTCCTGTTCTAATTACGTACGGGGCCAAGACGTGGACCCTCACAGCCGACCTTGCCAGAAAGCTGGACGGCGCGGTCACCAACATGCTGCGATCCATTTTTCGTGTAGGATACGCTGCTCATGTTCGCAATGAGGACCTGTACCTCGGCATGCCATATATCACAAGCACCATTAAGCAGCGGCGCCTGCAGCTAGTGGGGCACTTAGCTCGCACCAACCAGGTAGCCACACATCACGCGGCCCCCCCGCAGGATTGCGCCCAGCTCAGCCTGGCCGGCACCTCCTGACGTGGGCCAGGCCCCGCAATGCTAGATGCCGCAAGGCACACACTTTCAAAGAAGAGCTAGTAGAGGACATGGGAGGCCTAGGCCTCTCCGTGATTTGGAACAAGATGATGGACAAAGCCAAGTGGGCCCAGGTCATAGAGGACAACGAACCCCCTCCCGTGGGGAAGCGCCCGCGTTTGCAAACACGCAAGAATTGCACGCTAGACAGGACCCCTAGCGGGTTATAGAGAGCTTAGAATAATAGAGTTGGCTTGATGTTGTAGATAGATTAGACCGGTAGGAATGTGTGTCCCCATCCATCCATTCATCCCTGTGCCTCCATCTCCACGACAACAATCGCCTCCTCACCCCGAACGGCTGCCGCTGTGTCAACATCCACCTGCTTTTCGGGTGCACCCGCCCCGAACTCCAGCATACCATTCTCAACTCCCTCCTCATGCGCTCCGATGGCGAGATCTGGGCTCCATCCATCTCCGCCCCCACACTCCGTTCCATCCTTACGGAAGCCTTCCAGCAGCACGTGACCCCCCTTGCTGCCGACGTCTCAGCACTGGGCGGCACGATAGCTGCCGAGCTTCCTCACCTTTTCACCACCGCCACTGCCGTTTCCGCCTCCACTGCCGACATCAAAGCCCAGCTCCTCGACCTCGACCAACGCCTTCAAGCCACCGCCACCGCCCTTGAGTGCTTGCATGACACCGCCGGCCTCACTGCCCAAGCGGTGAAGGACATCGCTGCCCAGCCGGCACCTGCTGTCCCGGCGCCCCGGCCAGTGATGTTCCCTCCACCTGGGCGGACTTGCTTAAGCATCATACCACCTCCACCGGCACCTCCACCATCGCGGCACAACTCAAGCAACAAGCCCTCGACCTTCGCGAGGAGGCCGAGCTCGACAAGCGCAGCCACAATGTCATCGTCAAGCACCTCGACCAGCCGGCAGGTGAGACCCCGACGAGCCTTCTCACGGCACTTAAGCGCGACATTCTTGCCCCCATGCAACTCACTGGTGAGCTGGACATGTCGGCTGTCCGCCTCCCCCGCGCGCGGGGTAAGGCTGGCCCGGCACCTGTGCTTCTCACCTTTAAGTACATGGGGGACAAGCTGGCGTTCCTTAAATGCCGCAAGAAGCTCTTGGAGACTCGCTTCACGCTGGACGACGACTTGACCCTGGCCCAGCAACAGCGGCGACGCGAGCTATGGCCGACCTACCTTCAGCTCCGGCAGCGCGCAGGGGGGAAGCCAGTGTACTGGAGGGGGGCGGTCATCCACGTTGACCACAAGCCCTGGCAGGCCCCTCCTGCCACCTCAGACTAGGGAATAATATATACCAGTAGTGTAGATTAGTCAGGCTTAGCCTAGCATGTGGCCCACGCGCATTAATAGAATAGTGGCCCACGCGCATGTGCGCCCATAATGGCCCCCATGGATGATGCCTTCAGTATTTAGCTACGCCATGCCTACAATGGGACCTCCCATGGATGTTGCAGTCAGCATTTAGCCATGCTATGCCTAAGCAGGGAGCTACTCTCTGCTGAGATGCCATGTGTACACCAGCTATAGCCTAGCCACATACCTTCCACCCCATATGTCATGCAGGCCTTCTAGGCCCTCTCCTCAAGCCGCCTTGTGTGCTTGTGCTTGTTTAGGAGGCATGAACCATCATGGCGGTGCAGGTGCACCTTGTGCACCCAGAGCAGGTGATAGTTGTACATCCTACACCTGCAGGTTGTCGCCCTGATTGTATTACAAACCCATAGATGCCCCTTTCTCAGGGCTATGTGTTACATATGCTCCCCACGGAGCTATGATTTTAATGAATTAATTAATCCATTCATCGGGGTAGTGTAGTTAGGATTTTCTAGATAGAGTTAGGATAGTTCGATCACGCGGCTTCCTCCACCCCATCCATCATGAAATATGTGCTACATGACCTCCCCACGGAGGCATGTTATAATTTAATTTTTTAATTTAATTCATCGGGGTTAATGCTCCGTGACTCCCCAAAGGGAGCACGAGTCTAATTGATTGGGGACACACCCGCTATTGGCCCCTTTTTCACTCCTAATAGCATTTTTTCGACTTACATTTAAATAACAAAATCGCCCAAGTCTTCAAAACTGCCAATACGAAGCACATTAGCCCGAAAAACTCACCTTACTTTTCAATTTTTTTAAAGGGTGACTTCCCACCGGGCGCAGCGCCACTACCTTAATGTGCAAATCGACTTAACGACCTTGCAGCACGCGGATGAAGCATGTTCCTAATTTCAACTCCCAAGTACCGCCCATCTTTTACTGGGATTTACATGAGCCGATCCTAGGGCTGCGATTCCAGGATTGGGCGCGCGTGACAAATTCCAGTCATGATATGGCCTTCAGCCTCGTGTCTATATACGTACTTCTTCTTTCCCCCCTGGTCAAGGTTAACTCACGTACACTCGTACAGTTTCATGTATTTTCCCACTTGCCTTCTCCCGGTTAGGGATAAGTTTGCTAAACACGTCTAAGTGCAAACATCTTTTGCCCCTGTTGGCCCGCCGTTTTCTACCCGTTGTGAATTGGTCCGTACTTGGGGAGCTCCCAACAGTCGGGGGAAGGTGGTGATCATTTTCTTAATTCGTAAAGTAGATCAGTTGTCTCACTGAATTTTCCGATTGATGCCAGTGGAACAAACAGCACAAGCCAGAATCTGGAGAATCCGGACCATCGCACAGCTCGGGCTACTAGCATGAAAGCTCATGTCAGTGATTCATTTCCGAACTCCATACCCACACGTACATATGCTTGAGGGCGGGGGACTGCCATATGCACTACCAAGTCTGTCCCATCCGTGTTCCGCCAGGCGGCCGCCTCGCCAACCTACATATATATGCCGGCGAGGAGACATTATCCTGGCCGCGCCATGCGGTCAGGAATTGTTGCCTCACTTAATACATGGGCGCCGTGCTCTTTAATCGCCTGTTTCCCCCGTCCCAGGTTCCATTTCCCTGCTTCCAAGGCGGCCGTGCTCCTCAGAGAGGTGCCACGCGCTCCACTCGCCCCAGGACAGGGCCCTAAATTAACCTTTATTAGTGGTAAAATCAGCGACATGAACTTGTCTTGATCAATCTCAAGACTGCCGGAATCAGCCGCATGGTCTTGGGAATCGATTTTGCCCGCGAGATCACGCCTCCTCGAGAGCTCTGTTGAAACATAACCCCGTGTCATTCCCGGGATTGTATGGATCAACAACCGCTTTCACCCGCGATGGTCACGCCTCCTTGAGAGCCTGGGCATCCTCCCCAGCGGCCGGTTTGCGTTCACAGTACGCCCTGCACAGACAGCAACACAGACACATGCACACAGCAGGCGGGACGCCACACAGGGACGCAGCAGGGACCCGGCCTTAGTGGGATGGCAAGGTCAGTCCCCACCAAGCACACCCCCCTTGTTCCTATTGCAATTTTTTTCTATCTAATTCTCTCTATTCCTATCTACATGATATGCTCCCATACTGATATGCTCCCACAATGACCTGCTCCCATACCTACTCGCCCTATAAGACGCCCACCCTGTTGCTATCAAAACCAACCAGAGTAGCAAGCCGTGGAAATGTTCCACTAAATTTTTTTTCTACTGCCTCCTATCTCTGCGCTATCGATACAAAGTGACCTGACAAGCACGCATAGCCTGTTGCAACCCACACCGGCCAATGTGATGCAAGTGCGCGTTGCTCTAGCTGCGATGATCAACCAGAGCGCGTTGTTCTACTGTCTGACAGTGCTAGTTGCTGTAGCGTCGGATGCGACAAACCACAGCATGTTGCTCTAGCGGCATGCAACAAGCCAGCCCTGGCAGCGCCACGTGTTCCGGTGCACGCACCAGTGGCTGTCCTGCCGACTTTGAGCACAACTAACACAGCGCTACTTGGTACAGGGTACTCCTTCCAAAAGTGGCAACCCCTACCCTCCCTTCCCAAGTGGCATCCCCTACCCTCCCTTCCCAAGTGGCAACCCACACCCTTGTGCCTGTGCCTGTGCCTGCACCTGTATCTGTCATCCCCATAGCCAGCACCACAATACTTTGTATTACCCGGTGTGCTATTCCACTCCCTCTACCCAGAGTCTGATAGATATACTCGCATCGCAGCCATCGGTGTGCCTATTGATATACGAGGTCCCCATGGTCTGCTGGTGACACAAACCATAGGACCACCTCTGGGCCTTGCGCGGGCGCCGGTTGTTCATGGAATCGTGTGCTAGCCGCCAGTAAAAACCAACCACCAGCATTATTAGCCCATCAGCTCACCTGCAGGCCTTGCGCGGATTCCGCGCTGTCTCGTTACCTTAATACACAAATAGGTCACATACATCGATGTACCCCTTAAGTTAAGCTCACCGCAACTGC